>CM026078.1:17816137-18216137 GCA_014839685.1 Anableps anableps | reverse complement strand
CAGTTTGTTAACAAGATTTAATTGTCAACCTAGAAAACTGAACAGTTACTGACATACTTAAAAATGTAAATAAGTTAACAAGGTGGTGCTGAGGTGTTGATAGGAGAATTTAGGAGAGGACTGGTGTCAGTCTCGTTCTCAGCCTCACGGTCCTGCTCTGAGGTTAAATCTTCTGGCTTTCTGGGTTCAGTGGATACATCCACACCAATAAAAGCCACTGCCCTAAAACGTTCAGAAACAGGAACATAAAAATAGACATTACCAATTCCAGCTAAAGATGGGAGACAACTTTCAGTTTGTCATATTTAGGAGATATGACAAACGGCAATTAGAACATGAAAACAAAATGTACAATGCACAGCACCAATAAGTAGAATGATTTTACATTTCTTTAAAGAGATCACAACATGAGTGCACTTTTAGTTAGCAAGCATAATTGACTGAAACAGAATGTTTGGTTAGGACTTTGTTATTTTGAAACTGGCCACTGTGCAGAGAAGGGAGCAGAGCATGTGACAGACATGTAGTCAGTTAAGGAGGGTTATGTTTCACGCTACAGCTCCCACACTGAATAAGCAGTATCATTTTGTCTCAGTTTAACAGTCAGCAAAATACCCTTTAGTTCAACAGGAAAGAGCTTCAGCATTCATGGCACAGCCTGCAATGCTTTGCAGAGTATTTGTACCTCTTGAACGTTAATGCATTTGATCTGAATTCTGTCTAATGGACCAACAAGAGAAAACAGTTGAAGGAAAGTGAAGTGGAAGGAAAATGATACAGCATTTTTCAAATTCTTTTTCACAAATAAAAGTCTGAAAACCCATGTTGTGGGTATGCATTCAGGCCTCCAGAGTCACTAGTTTGGAGAACAACATTTTACTGCAATTAAAATTGAATCTCTTCTTACATCTAGGAGGCAATTTTTTTTTGCTTATTCTTCAATTTAACCCCCCCCACACACACACACACACACCACTTTATCTGACTGAATGTAGAGAATCTGCTAACATTTTCAAATTTTGCTACATATTTTTCAATTGGATTCTGGTCTGGAGTTTAACTGGGCTATTAACACACAACTATGCTTTGATCTAAACAAATCTATTGTAGGGTTGTTGTCCAGCTGGAAGGTGAAGGTGGTCTGTGTCAGTCTCAAGTCTTTTGCAGCCTTTGACAGGATTTTTCTCTGTGATTGCCCTGTATTTACCTCTATCCAACTTCCCATCATCTCTGACCAGCTTCCCTGTCCCTGCTGGGGGGGGGGGGATTCCCCACAGCATAATACTGCCACCAACATGTTTCACAGGGAATGGAAGGAGCAGGGTAATGTACAGTGTTAGTTCTCCACCACATACTGTTTTGGTCTCATCTGACCAGACCTCCTTCCAGATGTTTGGTGTTTCCTAACATGGTTTGCTCCAAACTTTGAAGGGAACACCTTATAGCTTTCTTTGAACAATGGCTCTCCCCCCCCCCCCCCAACTTGTAAATAAAAGATTTGTGGAATGTGTTAGTTTTCTTCAAGTTCTCCCATCTGAACTGTATCGCTATCTTCCAAAGGAAGGTGATGTCACATTTTAGAAATCTGCACAAACTGTCTAGAAATGTGGTTTTTAAATACTCTGGAAATTGGGTTTAATACAGAAAGTTGTATTTGAAATAAGGAACTGTACCTTCCTACTTTTTGATTCTGAATAGCATTTCTCTTTTCTACAGAAGCGAAGTCAAGCTGGCAATTGTGACTAAGCAGAAAAGTGTTTTTTGCAATCCAAATCCTTCCATAGACTTAAGCAGCAAATTACAAGTTAGAGCAAAAACTCTTAACACTGCTGAGATCATGCATTTTAGTATTGTGTTAGAGGCATCTTTAAGTGTAGTTTTTGTTTCAAATAATCTGATTAGAAACTAATGTCAACAGTAAGATGCAACAATAATGATTTTGGATATTTATTATGGAGTGCTTTTCTATTTAAAAAAAAAAAAAAAAAAAAGAGAGAGGCTCAGGAAAACAAAGCTAGAGCTACAATGAAATGATTCAGATGAAAGCATGGTCAAGTGTTAGGATGTTCCAATTAAAGTCCAAAACTAAATCTAATTGAGAATCTGTCCATATAAATAGATCATGTTTTCTAATAAGTGTACTTCTGAAAGAAACAGATCAGGCTGGATTTTGAGTTTCAGAGTAAAGGAGGCTGAATACAACTGAAATCCATGATTTGTTTTCTTTATACTTTAAAGATTGTCCTCAAAAGGTTTAGGAACACTTTTGCATAGCATTGTGTTTGCACAAACTTGTCAATTAACGATTTTGCCCTTCTTGGGAGAGTGGGATTTTATTAGTGTCTATATTTAGAATTTGTTTTAATTAAGAAAATAAATAGTTGCTAGATGTAATAGTCAAACAAAAGCCTGATATGACAGTTTACTCTTGTGGAGTAAACACTAGGAAAATTACTTACCCAATGGCAGATAAAGGGATGACACAGAGTCCCGCGGCTAAGAGGAAGGCAAAACCAGGGTACCACCCCACCGTTGCAGCATAGATACTGCTGAAGACTGCAGCACCAACGTTGTTAAATAAGCTCTCCAGGAAGGAAAGGTAAGCAAACAGGGCTCCTAACAAAAACAAAGATTCAGTGAAGTATCAGTGACCATTAAAGGTCAAATGTTATGTTTCTTCAAGTCGTTTCACTTCAAGGATAAACAGAAACTTTAAGAGTTTTGTTTTTTTTAAGTGTATGCTGAAAGTTTAAGGACAGGGCACACATCAGTGGACTCTGACTCATCAAACACAGACATGCTTTCATGGTGTGTGTCCTAAACCCACTTACCTTGCTCAGACTTGGAGACGATCTTTGACATTACCGAGCGCAGAACAGGGAAAGGCATGATGGACAAAAGCATGGGGATTCTCACTTAATTAAAAAAAAAAAAAAAAAAAAAAAAAAAAAAAAAAAAAAAAAAAAAAAAAAAAAAAAAAAAAAAAAAAAAAAAAAATTAAACCAGGAATTTTATGGATGCTTTTCTATAACTGCAAACACACAAAATTAGTGACAGAAATCAATGTTTCAGAGCTGCAACGAGTTGTAACTTTCATAATAAACCCCTTGGCAATACTAGATCTAAAACAAGCATAGCAGAGATAGGAAAAACAAACAAGGCAGAGATAAGCTGTTATAATGACAAACACTATAAAACTTACAATTCAGTCATCCAATTAAAAAAAAAAAAAAAAAGTAAACTTTTGAGCACCTTACAGGTAACCCCCCCCCCCCTTACTGTCAATCTGTAACCAGACAGACTAGTCTGTAACGTTTCTTTTGGTAGGAATTTCTATTTTGTACATTCTTTTTAAGTGCTGCTTTTATCTTGTCCAGTATTTAAAACCCATTTTAAACTCACCTAAAAACATCATGACTGTGGTCTTTGCAAACGCCACCAGGATCAATCCCGACATCACAGACAGGATCCCCAGCACAACAATGAGCAGCTGTGGAACACCACAGTATGTGAATGCAGACACACCCAGGAAACTGGTGAGGAACACTGTAGTGGAGAGTGCTGAGCCATAGCCAATCAGAATCTCAGTCCAGCACAGTGGCTCATTTAGCTCAAATAGCGTCACCATGGAGATGCCGCCAATGTAGGCGAAGGTGAAGCTGGTGAAGATGAGCATCAGGAGGGCTAAAACTGTTTTACATCTGTAGCTTGCCCCTGCAAAGATTTGGTAGAGCCCAAACACCAACTGCCTCAACGCAGGGCGCTGGGCAGCCCCATCTAAATTACTGCCATCAGCAGGAGTCTTTTTCACAGTCTCCTCTAGGATAAAAACTGCGTAGACTAGGAGCAAACACTGGCACAGGGCTGAAGTTAGGAAAGGCCAGTTAAAGCCTGCAGCTCTCAGGAAGTAACCTGTAGAGATCGCAGCCAAGCCAGACAACAGACCAATCATCATATCCACTCCAGCCATGCGCAGCGTCTTCTGCCGGTCGTTGTGGCACAAGTCCGCTATGTAGGCAAAACAGCCCCCCAGGAAAGTGCTGATACCACCGAACAAAGAGCTGAGGAACGAAGAGCCAATGAGAAGGTAGATGTTGAGCTCAAAGAAGGATACAGTCAGGAAGGTGGTGGTATAGATCAGTGCGCCGATCAGAGGCATGATGATGGTGATTTTGCGTCCTCCTCGGTCGCTGTAGGCCACCAACACAAGGGTAACGATCAAAGACGGAATTGTGGAGAGGAGCTCTGAGTAAACGGAGAAAAGTGACGCCTGCTTCTGCACCTCCTGGAAGAGTAGACAGAGGATTCAGGTTAGAATACAAATAATTACTGCCTGAGTAGAAAGATAGGAGATGTCAGAAATCAAACATATCGTGGACAGTGACACTATAATATCCCACCAAGGAATCACCTAATATATCATGCTTGAGTAGACATTACAGTTCTAAGGTATTTAACAAAAATAAATAAATCTGCTGACTGACACTTTCTGAAATCTTTTTTAAAAAATTACTTTCAACTGAACAGCAGTATAACACGCAAATGTTAAAGGGTTTGAAACATTTTAAAACCTTGGTCTGATACCTGTAACAGCAGGAATCAAAATGGCAGAACCTGAGAACATGTGATGTTTTTCTCGAGAAAAAGCAAGAGGAACAAAGCTCTACTGCTATGCAGGTGGAGTTGTAGCAGCTGTAAGTCTCTTCAGTTAAAAACAGATGATTCCAGTCTGGGTGTGTTTCACTTCCTAATCTTATTTTTAAATTTTATGCGAACATGGCAGTCAAAATTGCTAGTCCCAGATCGCATGATTCTTTTAATTTGTTTAAAAGCAAATTGTTTTGGTATGTTGCACACTGCAAATTACCATTTGATCTGAAATGATTTGAGAGCATGAGGTTTGTTCAGGGTGTTAAAGTTCAGAAGCTTAAAACTGAATGATTTAAAAAAAAAAAAAAAAAAAAAAAAAAACACCCCCACTCCACACTTGTTGATGTTTTGATGAAATGTGAAAATGTCCCAGGGATGAAGATACTTCTGCACAGCATTGCATGTCCATTTGCCATTAAGGGCTGACTTTTGTTTTGATGGATTCATAAACAGCATAACAGGTATGTAGTTTTTTTTTTCCCCCTTTTTAAATATTTAAATCAAGTTAAGAGCTATACCTACAGAGTTCTCAAGAGAACCATGTTTAGACCTGATTATATTTACATAAACAGCCACATTGTCTAAACTTAAACAGTAAATAGCGTCACCAATAAGGTATTAAACCTATTCTACTGTGAAAAAAAACCCCTTAATCTCAGCCTTAATTGGGTGATAGGAAAATAAACTAAGGTTTGTTCCAAATAACCTTGTTTGAGAGAACTTGAGGGATGAATGCATCCTTACATCCTGTAATTCTGAACTAACCTTATGGAAGTCGGTCTGGTTGCTGCTGCTGTTACTTGGGGCGCATCTGGAGGTGTTGTCAGAGACAGGATAGGCGGTGTTGGTCAGCTGCTGCCAAACCCTCCTGTACACATACTGCTGGACAAGCGGGTATGTGAGAAAACTGCTAAAAGCATACAGAGCCACCACCGGCTCCACCAGGTAAAGTCTCTTCATGTTGAGGGGCAATAAAATAAAGTCCCTGAAAAAGTAGGATGAGAACAGTAGAATATTTAGAGGTGAACGCACATAACCCAGGAGCTGTGAGACTGATCTTTAAAAGTACTGTTCTTTTTTCACCAATATACTCGCACAATAAAAAGGTAACGAAACAACGATTTCAACTGCAGGATTTCACACAATACAACATTTTAATAAGCCGCCATATTGGAGAAAATAAAGCACGCAATTATTGGGTCAGTGGCATCACAAGAGGCACATGAATGAAGTAATGCAAACATGATGGAAAAATTAGTTTTTGGCAGATTTTGACACCTTTTGAAACATTTGAGTTGCAAGAGGTTCAATCTTACATGTCTGAGCCAGACCTTGACTCCAGTAACCCCCTCAACACATGATGGATACTGTCATTGATTTTGAAGCAGAAGCAAATAGTGACAGTTGTTTCAAGAACCTTTAATGGTGCCAATTTAAAAAAAAAAAAAAAAAAAAAAAAAAAAAAAAAAAAGGTCTTCTTTGGATTGTAAAAGTTGTCCGATGTATCTTAAAGGAAGAGCTCTTTTCCTTTTCAAATGCAAGATTTCTCCATGACGTCTTCTGTAGGTGACAACTGTAACCCAGTGAGTTTGACTGATTCTACAGAGAAGTCTGACAAGTAGCTCTAAAATATAACGCTGATCCATAGTTAATCATCGAACAGCTCAGATTGTATCAATGATGCATTGGGTGACAGAGAAAACGACCACAATTTCCCTGTTATAAAACTTTAAAGCAACAGAACAAATATAGCTCATATATTTAAAACACATTTACATTTGTCTGTTCGTATTGTCATCGTTATGCTATTAGTTAAGAGATACATTGTGAACAAACACTGTCTTCCTGTTGCTGACACATAATTTAAGGATAACCATTAGCAGATGCTGCAGGATGAGCTGGGTCAGGTCAATAACATACATATTTAGACAACACAGCAATGTTGTATTGTATAGTATTTGCATTAATCATAATACTTTGCTAAGACAGTGCAATATCAACACTTACCTGCTTAAATAACCGATCCAATCATGTTTTTGCTCGACAAAAACCTCCGAACACTATTGTGTTTATGTAAAGGCAGGCGCTCTCATTATATACGCCACTGCGCAGGGTTACGAAAGCCGGCTACCCGCCTCTGCTCTAATCTGATTGGATGAGAGCTTTGGAAACGTTCTCTAATGAAATGTGAGTGTCTGTTCATTATGTGTAAAGGTGGACGACTTCATATTTTCACTTTCTTTCAGTGTGGTAATTACAGCTTGCACATGTGCGTCTACAGTTTTTACATGTAAGGTTACTGGATCTTGCAGGCAACTACTTAAAGTTTTGTTGCAATAAAAGCACTTCCGTCTTGTATGGTTTTAGAAGTATCACGGTAACGTGAGGTAGGGCGTGCTTTACTTTACGTCCGAATGTACCACTCCGCCAACACACCGGGAAGGATTTTGTTGTGACAGCGGAGCAGCGACCCGGTGGGGAGACGGTAAAACGAGCTATACAGTACCTTTTTTCTGTTTATTTTAATTAAAGCCGACAGTTAGCACATAAAATCAATATTTATACATAGATACAAGCGTGTATGTTTTACACGAGCGGAACTACGTAAAGAATGCGTTAGTAATCATCCCCAGGACGCGCAGACAGTGCCACCATCAAAATAATCTAACCTAGCGAATCATAGCTGTCTGATTTAATCTGGCTAACGTTACCAGCTAGCGTTTGGCGTGTGAAGGACAGTAGATACTTTTCTCACATAAGAGTAATTCACCCGCTCCGTTTGATGGCATCATATTGCTTAAAAATGTAGCATTGCGTGCTAGCTGGTAGGTTAGCGGTTGCTTCGTCTTCTGCTGCTGCGTTTTGCAGTCGTGACTATCACAGTCAGGGAAGATGATCTGCCACTTCCCCGGCCTTTAACTTCAACCCTCTCTCTCTATCAATATTGGTTTGTCATCTGTGGGGGCCACTGTCCTCACTGATCGCCCACTATCCGCTTGACTTTGCAACCTAACTTTCCTTCTTGTTCCTGTAATTGTTTGGCAGATTTCCCTTATTTCTCGTTTTGGGGAAACGTTTCGAAATGCAACAAACTGTCACAGTTTTACGACATTGTCTATACAGCAACCTTAGATTTTAAGAGACAAATGATGAGTATTTAAATCCCTTCTGCACCAAACTGTGAACAGGTAGAAGCTGGTGTTAAAATGTAGATTTACCCATTACCTTCTTCTTGATCTCTTTGGTGCAATAGGTAAGCAAGATAAAGGTATTATGTAAAACATCAGTTGTGTTTTGGTTATCTTCTGTACAGGCTGTTTAGATTGAAGACTGCTGCTCTGCTAACCCATGCGCAGTAGACATCATGCCTCCTCTCTGTCTTTAAGATTTATTGTCCTGTTCAGAATCAAAGTAACAAATATGATAAGATCTGGGGTTCGTTTGCTTAGATATTATTCAAATGTCCAACTTTGTGTAGTGCAGGGAGCATTACGATCGTATCTGTTACATATGAGTTTGACTATCTGATGTCCTTTAGTCTTGGATCACAGTGACATGCGATTGGCTAAAACTGGGAAAAACTGCACAAGCTTTCTTATACAAGAAACTGCATCAAACAACTGATCATGCTTTTACCATCCACTTCATTAGGTAGACATGTTCAGTTTCTTGTTAACATGAATAGCAAATCAGTCAATCACATAGCAACTCGGTGCATTTAGGTATTTCGACTGGTAAAAAGGGGCTCATCTGACTTTATAAAAACAGAAATAGTACCTCAAATAACCATTTTGATCACAGGCTCAGATTTTGGCTTAAACAATATAAAGTCATAGCTCCACTCTGCCTTACATCAACGATTCAGGCTTCTGGTGATGTAGTAATGGTATGGGTATATTTTATACTGGCACACATTGGGCAGCTTAGTAACATCTTAGCATCATTTGTACACCTCAACCTACCTCAGTGTTGTTACTGACCTTGTCAATCCTTTTATGACTGTAGCCTATCTACCTTCCCATGACTGCTTCCTGCAGGATGATGCACCCTGTCACACAACTTGAATCATCTAAGGCTGTTTTTTTTTAACAAGACAGTCCTTCACGGTCACCAGATCTCAATCCAGTGGACCACCCTTGGGAAGCGATGGAACGGGAGAGTTGCATCACAGATGTGTTGCTAAAAAAATCTGCCGCATTCTGTGGCGCAATCATGTCAGTATGGCACAAAACCTCCTGAGAATGTTTCTGACAGCTTGCTGAATTTATGCCACAAAGCATTGAGGCAGCTTTGAACCTGAAAGTGTGTCCAGCCTGGTACTAGATAGGTGTACCGAATAAAATGCCCAATGGGTGTATATTATATATTGTAGATTTATCAGTCAGTTGAACTGAGATGGAAATTCATCACTAAAACACAGAAAAATAAGATTTATTTTCTTTTGATTAAATGGCTCAAAACTAAGAGCTTCCCATCCTCTTCAGTCTGTAAGCACATCAACTAACAGCATGATGAACTTTTTTGAGTTTGTTAAAACTTTGAGAAAGGTTAGGGACTAATGCTTAGATAGGATCATTTATTTGAACTATTTTCTTTTTTTTTTATCCCAAATGACTACTTCTATCAAAGATCCAACAGTTCATGTTTTCTCCTTTTTATGTTTTAGTCCTTCGAAAAAAGTTATTCTATAAAAATCTTTCAATTAAAATAAGTGTATATTTGTCTTATGATCACATGTTCTTATTTCTTCCCTTTGGTTTCCAGGTAACAACATAGGTTTTTTCATCTTGGATCAGTCATGGCCTTCAGCAAAGGATATCGTATTTACCACAAGCTGGATCCACCACCTTACAGTGTCATAGTGGAAACGAGGTCCAGGGAGGAATGTCTCATGTTTGAATCAGGAGCTGTTGCCGTTTTGTGTAAGCCACCTGTTTTTGATTTAGATATGACTGACATTATCTTTAAACTCCACCCTCAAGCAGGAGCAGTTCAGTGGAAGTATGAAACAAGGGATTCATCCTTGAAAATCCGGCTTTGGCTACACTGTCAACTACTTACAAAGGATATATTTGAAAAGGTTCTAATAATGTTTCTTCTCACCTGTCTCTTTATTTTAGCGGCGGCAGAAAAAGAGGCCATTAAAAGCACATACAGCAGGATCTTTGATGCGTATGGAATACTTGGTGTTCTCCGGCTAAACCTCGGTAGGAAAACAGGAAATGATTGTTCCCTAAATGGTGCCAGTCAAGTGCAGCCATGCTGCCCCTCTGGTTCGTGGCTCTGTTGTTCCTTAGTCATAAGCTGCTTTCTTCCATCCTACATATGACCTTGAAGGCTGTTGTTATCACAAGAAACCAGCAGTGTGAAAGATTAAAGCTCAGTCTTCTTGATGGCTGAGATTAGACTGGCTGCTGAATTCCTGCTAAGCAGTTGCAGCATCAAAGTTCAGTTAACCATTTCTTGCACTTTTGTTCCCTCAATCTTGCAGGAGACGCCATGCTCCACAGTCTCGTGGTTGTAACTGGATGCAGCTCTGTAGGCAAGGTGCAGGATTCAGAGGTCTTCAGGGTCACGCAGACAGATTTTATATCGCTGAAGAACGATCCAGGCGACGAGGACCGGATTTCCGAGGTGCGCAAGGTCCTAAACTCTGGACACTTCTACTTTGCGTGGTCTGCCACTGGAGTCAGCATGGACCTGAGTCTCAACGCGCATCGCAGGATCCTCGAAGACACTACAGACAACCGCTTCTTTTGGTAGGGACATGAAAATTTCCCTTTTTAAAAGTTTATAGAAAGACATTTAGCCGTGGATTTGGCTTTTAAATCACCTGGAGTTCTGAATTTAACATTGCGCAAGAAGATATGTTATGCTCTGTTTATCCTTGTTGGGTTTTTTTTTTTTTTTTTTTTTAAATCTCTTGCCCTCTTTATAAACAAACAGGAACCAATCTCTGCACTTGCACCTTAAACATTATGGAGTTAATTGTGACGACTGGCTGCTGAGGCTGATGTGTGGCGGCGTAGAGATCAGGACTATCTACGCAGGCCACAAACAGGCCAAGGCTTGCATCTTCTCTCGCCTCAGCTCGGAGCGAGCCGGCACACGATTTAATGTCCGAGGAACCAATGATGACGGGCAGGTGGCCAACTTTGTGGAGACTGAACAGGTTAGTATCAGGTTTAGTTAACAAGTTAGTCCTTTTTTTTTTTTTTTTTTTTTTTTTTTTTTTTTAACTATCACATAAAACTTCTAACAGTGTAAGTTTCAGTCTGGTTTAAGGATTCCCTGTTTTTCACTTATCTGGTACCCTTGTCAGCACTTTTCCTTTGTACACTTTAGCTTATGTTTAAGAGTTACTCGAGGTGTGCAGTGGATGTGACGACTGGTTAGCCTGCAGTTATTACATCAGAATTTATTGCAGCCACTGCAGCGGTCTCTCAACATCTTTCTTTTGAAGTTTGGATGGAGCCCAGAGTAATCCCGTCCTTTCTCCCAGCTCTTGCTGAGTCAGTCAATAAATGTTAAAAACAGCATTAATAAATTTCAATAAAATTCTGTTTTTTGTAAATACTGTGAAAACATGAAACTAATATTTTGACTAATGGTTATCTTACTGTGAGAATCTCATACCGGCCCATTCCGAGATAGCTAGTATTGTATTGTTATGTGTACTGCTGTGGTGATTTTGCTCTCGTTTTCAGCATAAAAAAATGCCATTTGTCTACTTTCATTTTACTTCCTGAGAAAAGCAGAAATGTTAGCATTTTTGGATGCTAAGTCTACTAAATACTGTAGTTGTAACACTTTGGAATTACATTTAAGCCAGCAAATGAATTGTCTTCAAAATTATGTTGCCATTCATTCCAGTTTCAGATCATTTTTAAATTATATATTTAGCAATTTTTTTTTTTTTAGTTTTAATCATGTTTTTATATCTAATTTTTTTTTTTTTTTTTTTTTTTTTTTTTTTTTTTTTTTTTTTTTTTTTTTCTTAAAGGTTATTTTCCTGGATGATCAAGTCTCATCCTTCATCCAGATCCGGGGGTCCATTCCTCTTTTCTGGGAACAGCCAGGAATCCAGGTACTGAAAGTATCGACATATACATATATTGCTGAGGTGTGGTTGTAAGGCTTTTAATTTGTTTTCTCATTTTAATTATTAAAATGAGAAAGCATTTGTGATGGTTGAAGTTTTCACCATTTTCTGGATGCTGAGGTCATAGGTGGGACTCGATTAGTATCATTTACTGTGACAGTGTATGTTTGCTGTGTTTTTATTGTTAAGGCTCCCGGTCAGTTCGCCTCTTTGTACCTCTTCTTTGCCATTTCATCGCTTTCTTCTTCCACTTCATATTTGTTGTCAAACCTCTTCATAGCCATGAACTTCAACCATCGCATATCAGTTTATTATCCTTTGTAGTTGAGTATTTTAATGATCGAAGAAGATAAATCTTCATAAGTGCTTAAATCTAACATTATTGAATTGAATTTATTTGTGTGTTCATTTCTAAAAACCTTTGAACTTCACCTAATTTCTTGTGACCCCTGTTTGGACCTGTTCACTCTTATTAAATTTAACACATTTTAACCCCTGATGAATCCAGTATAACTGAGTGACTCCCTGTCAGGGGACATTATTTTTTTGAAGTCATTATTTTTTTGAAGTCATAAAACCAACTTCCTTACAGTTGACTATGCGTAGAATATAGAGAACTTCTTTAAATTATGGGTTAAAGCAGGTACGGAACATCTCTTTGGCAGGTAAGAATGAACTCAAAGCTCTATTACATACCTAATAACGTCCGGTATGAACCAATCAAAACTAAAGCTTTACTAAATGGTGAAGGGGGCAAAATGACAAGCACCAGTCTGTTAATACAATAAAAAAAAAAAAAAAAAAAAAGTCTTCTTGTCTTTACAGTAGATGCGTTTATACCAGTTTAACCCGTTTTTGTCGCTTTGTTCAGAAAAAGTCCATTAAGGGTGTCTTGTTGCACCTCAATGAGAATCGGCACCCTAATGGACTGGATGAAAACCCCCACCTGGTATAACCTTTTTGTTTAGTTTTTTTTTTTCCCTTCTCTATTTATATTTATTTTGATTTTTGGGGGTGGTGGGTGGGGGTTGGGAGCTCTGCTGCTGTTGCTGCTGCTTTATTACTGCAGATAAGTTATTCCTCTGTGCGATGCCAGAGAAAACAAAATGTGAAGTTTCCTATAAATTTTTAGTCATGTACCTCTACACTGCACCTGTCCAGGAAATGCCATTTTGATGACATCTGATATTCCCACTGTGTGCTCACAGCAGACAATAGTACTGGAACATCACTTGAGTTTGCCCGCTCCTGTCCTGACATTGCACAGACTGGTAATTTAGATAGAATGTGGGGGAGGTTAATGATAGTAATAGTGGTTGGTAAAGGGCCTTTTTTCTGTTTTCCTCAGCTCCCAGACTTCTTGGGTCAGGTGAGAGAGCCCGATCTGAAAACATCCCCTAACCACTTTGTTTGATTTACTCTTAATATTCCCAAAGCAGCTGGTTACATGTTAACCTCTAACAATAATCTCCTAAAGACCTACAGGAAGCCAAGACCATATTTGTCACCTATTCAGGCCAGTAGGTCTTTAGTTTTGTCAAACCACAAATTAGTGGACTTGGGGTTGTTTTCAGACACAAGTGTAGTTCTCCTGCTTTGACACACCTTTTTAACTCTCAGTTCCCTTCTTCCAGTTGTGGCTTGTAGGCTCTCCTCTCCATACTCTCAAATATACTTCCTGAGAAGGATATGTCATTTTAGTAGCATTTAAAAGAGAAGTTTTTCTCCAAATAATTGTACCCCTAGAACAAAAAGAAAACGTAAGAACCTATATAAATAATTAGCAAAAGTGCAATACAAAAACATCCTGCTAAGAGAGCTAGTCAGTGGTGGTAGTTGAAAGTCATATTCATTGTTTTATTTGCCCATTTTTTGAAAAGAACTATTTACAGGTGCATCTTAGTAAATTAAGATACTGTCAAAAAGTATATTTAAGCATTTATTTCCGGTTTTGATGGTCATGGCTTACAGGTAATGAAGCAGATTATAACGTAGAAATTGTGGCTTAGTGAAATGTATATCTATATACTTTGCAACATATGCACTTAATACTTGGTTAGAGTTCCTGTTGTTTGAATTACTGCATCAATGCTATATTGCATTGGCTACGATGCTATGTACTTGTGGCTTGTGGTGCCGCAAAGTTGTTAAGGAAAACTCAAGCAGCTTTATTAGTGATCTTCAGCGCATCTGCATTGTTGGATCTCGTGTCTCTTATCTTAGAATATTCCACAGGTTCTTTAGTTTAGGTCAGTTTGCTGGCCAATCAAGTACAACTTATTGCACCACTGTTCACTGTAGCACTACTCTACTATTTTGTTTCAGTGGTCCAGAGGTGTTTCGTCTGGTTCTAGAGTGGCTTAATACTTGCAACTAGATACGAATGGAATTCCCTTTCAAGACTGCAGTTATCCCTTTTTCTTCAACACTTTTTCCTTCCATTCAACTTTCTGATAATATGGATGGATACTGTACTCTGGCAACAGCCAACTTCTCTAATCTTTTGCAGTTGAACACCTATAATGAAGGGTTTGGGTACCTGTCTGCTGGAAAAGTATCAAGTCAGCAATCTTCCTCATGATTATGTAGACCATAACAGAACATTTCCAGTTTTTGAAAATCCTTTTCTAAGGTTTATGTAATATTAATCTTTTTTTAGATCCTCAATGTTCATTAAAATGAGCAGAAATATGTCACCCTGTTTGTAATTATTCTACATATGACTTACACTGAAATAAACAAACTTTTCAATTATATTTTAATTTATTGAGCTGCACCTGTACCTATTCTCTGATGGGGAAATGACTCACAGTGAAAAATGCATATGTCCTTCAACTGTAATAAATATCAGATTTTTTTTTTATTAGATACCAAAAAGTCTTTAGATCATTTGATAGATAATAATATTTCAATATGTTGTTGACTGTAATTGATTTTTATAGTTCTGGTCCAGTCTGCTGGAGGTATTTGACAGAAAATGAGTGACTGTGTTTTGGTCTGAGCTGTTCCACTGTAACCGGAGTAGTTTCAGATGTCATCTCAGGAAGTTATTAAATATGCAGCGACTAGACCTGCATGACAGAGGAGAAAGAAAAGGAGTCACAGTGGCCGCACTACGGTTTACTCCCAGTTACGCAGGCCCAGTCAAATATAGGTCTCTGCAGGCACATCATAAAACAAAGCAAACAGTAAAAAAGCTTTCTCTCGCTGTCATCATACAAGCTGATCACAAACAGAAGTCAAGTGAAAGTAAGAAATGTTTCTTTGCTGGCAAACGTTTTTAAAGGGAACGTCAAAGAGACGATGAGGAACAGACTTCCTTGTTGCAGCCAGAGCGTTAGGTTTGCTCATTTGTCACTAAGCTTGAGTGGGCGTAGTCATGCGTATTTAAGTTTACTTGCCTGATTCTGTGGCGATTCTTGTACTGGTGTGTTGATGGAACAAGAAGGCTGAAATCTGGGGAAGAAAGGTGCTGGAGAGATGATGAGATTCCTCTGTTGCTCAGTGTCTTTGCGTGAACACATTTCCTCCATTCTGTCGCTGTGTTGCTATTCTCCCACTCTGTTCTGTCTTTGTCTTAAATGAATCATCTGTCTATTCCAAATGATCTACAAATGTCTGTTTCACATTCTCACATTCTCAGGTTTTCTAGGCATCCACACCATGTATACTCAATCTTTTTTTTTTTTTTTTTTTTTTTTACTTTACCAAAGTAGGACACTGTGGGTTGTATCCTTGCAGGTGGGGTCCCATCGTGTCAAACTCTCAAGGGGATTTGAGGCAAATGCACCTGCTTTTGAAAGGTAATTAAAATGGTCTACGCCTCTTCAGTAAGTAACTTTGGTTGCACTTCTCTCCTGCTTTATTTCACTTCCAACAGACTGAGAGCCTTCTGAAAATCTCTGTCTCCTGTGTTGAGAGTAACTCTCCATGCTTGAAAGCAAGAGAGGATTAGGGCTGAAGCGTACTCTTTGCACCTATACTGTTGCCTGGAACATCAAAGAAACATTAATAGCCCTTTATCAACTGCTTCCCACCAAAAATACAGTTTCATTTTTTGTAGCTTTTATTTTTTATTATTTTTGATGTAACATGAACATTGTCAAGCAGTGAGCATCATAGGCGATGCTGTTGATTCTTAGATTCTATTACTTGTCGCTATATACCGTCTTTATGGCCTTTGTGTCACTGATATTCTGTGTAAAGTTCATCTCTTCCATTTGACTTCCGTTTGAGTCTTCTTGAGTTCTATTCTCTGTGTCAGTTTCTTCATCACATAGATTTCCTTAACAATTTGAATCCATTGGTCCAAAGTTGGTGGGTTTACTTGGTTCCATCTCTGTTTCCAAGCAACACCAAGATACAAAACAATCACTTTTGAAAACAAATAATAGCCCAGGATTTTTGGCATTGATCATTCCACAAGTTTTTTTCAACTTGGAAAGCTCTGGTGTTCCAGCGTACTCCTTATTTTTCACTATTTCTTTTGCGCTAATAGACTGTTCTCCTACACGTTTCCAATCCTCAATGGATATGTTAAAGACACAAGGTTTCTGCAGGGTTTTCCTTCACATTTCTTAAATTTCATTTAGTTATGTTCTAAATTAGTGCACCCGTTGCTTCTTTCATTGATTCTTTTTTTCATATACTTACATTTTCTGTTGTTTTTATTTTGAGATAAGTGCTGACAACTGTTATTCTATGTGTGTTGCAGTACTGGCCTAGGAATTACAATGCTGCAATAGACAAAACTATTTGGCTGATGATGCAGAGCAGGAGCTTATCACTCAACATTCAGCCTTGCCCACAAAAGAAATCTTCTGGTTTATTGTAGTTTGTTTAGTGAATTGAAAGAAAAACCTTCTTGTTACCTTTCCATTACCAGCTCCTTTGGAAGAGTACGACATTAACTAAATTTGTCGTGAGAAGGCTAAAGCTTGATGTCAATAACAGCTCAAATACTTATTGTATTTGGCTGCTGTGTAAAAGACATGAAAGTTGAGAATCTTGCTAAAGCAAATAACTTGCATACAAGAGCCAAAAATGACTGGGATTTTTTTTTAAGAAAGCTTAATTTAATCTACTTGAGTAAATTAAGTATAAGTTATTAAAGGGGCAGTATTATATATTTTCCTGGCACATGGTGCCATTTTATAGCACAGTCAAGTAACTATGTTACTTTCAGTTATGGAGAAAATTTGACTTTGTAATTTAATGCATTGAAATTTGTCCTCTGTCTCTTTAAAAACTTGTGATCTTTCTGAAACTCTACCATCAGGAAGTCATCACAACAGTGCTTCTCTATTAGCCCGTTAACAACATTTTATCAGCGTTTCACTAAAAAGTAGCTCATATAATGAGTGGGGAAGGGGGTGTTGTGTTAGGGGAAAGCTAAGAAGCTTGGAAACTGCAGCTCTGAGGAGGAGCTGCATCTTGAAAGCAGCACTGGGTCAATCCAGGCGTTTTACACAGCTGAATGGCTGCCACGGGAGATTAAAGGATCTCTCAAACATTCATGAAAGAATCAAGGCAACACTCCAGGCATGTTTTTGATGAGGGAATAAAATTATAACATGATGTAAAGCTCAAAAAAGTTGATTTTACATAATACTGCCTTTTTAAATTACTTAAGTTTGGTTTGTATTTCAGATAGGTCTTTAATTTTAAAAGAAAATGTCCTTTTAAAAGCTCTCTTAATAGACATAAATATGATCAACTGAAACCTGCAGAAACTCTAGACAGTTTCAGCTCATCTTAACAGCTCATGAGTTTACTCTAATTGCATTATCATTTGTAAATGTTTTACTTGAATATATAATACCACTAATGATTTTCTCCAAATTAAGGAACCTTTTGTTTTAAGTATTACCTCTACATAAAAAATGTCTGATCCTTTTCTGACAAAGGCATCCTTTCCAGTCTACCTTAGAGATTCAGTGTGAGAAAAGCACTTTCTACTCATAGTTCACAGATGTTTTGTGACTGTGGTGTAAACCAGGTCCAGAGTTTAAAATCTCTGCCACACCCAAATAGTACTGGAATGGTCCTTATCAATCCACAGCAGGCATTTTTGTAGCAGTTGCTAAGTTTTTAGATTTTAACCAGTTTTTCTTTCTGCTCCTTTTAAATTGCTTCTTGCACCATTTTGGTTTCGTCTATTGTTTTAAACACCTCAGTAATGCTGAATATAGCTGCTTAATTAGCAAATTGCACACCAAAAGGTGTTAATGCCTTGACCTGGTAGCTCTTTGAGCAGCTATACTGTAAATAATGTTAATTCTAACTATATTTGTTGGTATTGTTGAATATTTTTTTTGTTCTTTTATTTTCCAGTCATGTTGAAAATAAACTAAAAGCTTGCTACAGTGCATTCACTTAATGGAAATTATTATTACTGATTTTATTTCTGTTATCTTATTAAATATTACTAACCTCGTAACGACTTTGATAAATGCATTGTATGTCTGTATCTGTTTTGCAGACACTTCACTGCACTGCGAAGGTTGTATGGAAAGCAGGTGATCATCAACCTGCTTGGAAGCAAAGAAGGGGAACATATGCTCAGCAAAGCGTTTCAGGTGAGAATTCACTGTTTTGTTGGTTTTTTTTTTTTACACTGAAGGATTTTTATCTAATGCCTACAACAAAGCAGGATTTCAGTGAAACAGTTGCAGGCTGTGATGTGTTATAACAGGCCTTTTTATTGCACATCACTGTGTGTAAACTTGCTCAATATTGACTGTATTGAATTCTTCCTGCTTCAGCTGAGTGGATGCTGTTTCCCAAGACAGAATGTGTCACTTCCTGCTCTATTTTCAGCCAGACTCTCAGTTAGCAAGGGGAAAAGTTAAAAAAAAAAAAAAAAAAAAAAAAAAAAAAAAAAAAAAAAAAAAAAAAAAAAAAAAAGATCTTTAACATTTTCCAATTAAGAAGCAAATATGATAGTATGACAAGCTCAGCATGAGCCCTAGTTTTTTTTTTTTTTTTTATAAAACAGTTGTACAAGCTTTCCTTTGAATGAAAAAAAATTATTTGCATAATGAATGAAAACTGCTATTCTATGGTTACAGGCAACACACCTGGTCTTTATACATCTTTGGATTCTATTTAAATATTAACAAATATCTTCTCTGCCTCTTTGTCTCTATCAGAGTCACCTGAAGGCTTCAGAGCATGCCACAGCAGTGAAAATGGTTAACTTTGACTATCATCAAAATGTGCGAGGTGGCAAGACTGATAAACTCATCAGTGTCCTGAAACCTCAGCTGAGTAAATTCATAGACGAGTGCGGGTTCTTCTACTATTCCGGGGAAAAGGGCATTGTGAGGTAAAAAAAAAAGTAATTCATTATTGTACAGATCCTTATTGTATATCTTTTCCTGATCTGTTTCTTAGTACAGTTGAAGTACCAGTATAACAGGTATGTTTACACCAGCAATTGACAATCACACACATTCCCTATAGTTGCTAGTTGTCTCCTATTCCTAAAATAATCTTATATCTCCCACTTTGGAGCTCTAGGTTTACGAAGCCCTCTTTTGAAACTCTGTGATCAGGATTTCTGAAGAAAGGTTGTGCAGCTTAGCCTTGGATGTTACATCTGCTCATTAAGATTATATCCAACCTGTTTTAATATAACATCTCCTTCTCTCACTTCTCCCAGTTCTCCCAGTCTCCGTTTACTCAAGGGTCAGCTATTCTTCTGAATAATTCTACTGCTTTTATTATTTAGTAGATGTAGTCATCATCTTGTTGGAACATATTATTAGTTAATTAATCCTCCTTTGGAAACACTGTTAATTGGCAGCGACTCAGTTGTTTACAAACCATCCATTAGAGTGCACCTCCAAGCTCATGGTCCATGGATTTCATTCCTGTTATCCAGCAGCTGAAACTTTCCTTACCTAAATGGTCAATAATCTCCACGGGCCATTCGATAAAACTGTCAAAAACACATTTTACAGATCTTTTGAAACGTACTTGAACTTTTTAACATTTTGTCATGGTACAAAGACAATTTTTAGTTTCATTTGATAGAACAACATAAAGTGGTACATAACTGTGAAGTTGAAGGAACATAATATATATTTTCTTTACTTTTTTTTTCTTAGAAATAAAAATCAGAATTTCTGGTGAGCCCTCTTTACTCTGCCATCAGAAAGCACCTATTCAGAAAATAAATTTTATTCAATTAATTTTAGTATTAATACCTCAGAGGTTTCTCTTTTAAAACCATCTACTTCCTCGATATACCCTACTTTGTATTTGTCTCTCACATAAAATCCCATTAAGATACAGTGAAGTTTGTGGTTGTAATGTAAAAAAACTGTAGAAAAGTTAGTGATATTAATACTTTTGTATGTCTTTTATGCCTGAGTGTTTTAATCCACCAATCACACAAAACACCTTAAACAACAAACGTGGGCAATTAAATACCACAGGGTTGATTGTGAGGCATTTAATATAGATGTCAAAATCTATGGTATTTGTAGTTTGTTTTTTGTTTTTTTTAATACTGGAATGACTTACAAGTTAAAATAAATGAAGTAATGATGACTCAGGTTGCATCAAATGCGAAATTATTGCCTTTTCTAGAAGAATGTACATGTGAGTTTGGGGATTTTTACCTGTTTTCTCTTTTTTCAGGACTCAGGGAGGGACCATCAGGAGTAACTGTCTGGACTGTTTGGACAGAACGAACAGTGTTCAAGCCTTCTTTGCACTTGAGGTTGGACTGCAGCTAGATGCACATTAATGCCTAAAGTTTAAAGATTTTACAGATTTGTCTTTTATTCAGACCCCCTCTGCCTCCTTCCATTCAGATGCTACCCAAGCAGTTAGAACAAATGGGTCTGACAGAGAAACCACAGCTGGTGGCCAGGTTCCAGGAGGTTTTTAGGACCATGTGGTCTGCTAATGGGGACTCCGTCAGTAAGATCTATGCAGGGACTGGAGCCTTGGATGGGAAGGCCAAGGTACGCAGTGTGACAAATAAATACTTCGGAATTAACATGAGTAGTTTACTGTTGTTCAGATGATTTGTAATGCAGATTAGCAACAGAGTCCAAAGTTAATCAGTTTCCATAGGTAGATTCTGCTCCAATGTGTGATGTAGGATTAACATCCAAATAGGTTTTGCAGTCTAATAACATGAAGCTATCTAGGATTCTTATACCATTTCAAAAATTCTGGAGAAGTATAGAAATTGATTTAATAATTTTTCAAGTCTGAATATATCTGATAAATGCACACTCATGAAAAGTAAAAGAAAAGATCAATTTCTCTGCACTTTTGGCCTTTAGACCTTCTTAGATTGGAGCTTTATGGTGAACCTGTGTTTTCTTAACCTGGATCCAGTTTAGATTCCAAAAAAGGAATTGACTGTTTTTTGTGGGCACAAACAATGCTATAGTAGGTAACTTTTATAAAAATATGTTTTTTACGTATTTGTTTAAACTGTCACTATGTCCTGACAGAATATTATTAGACAGATAATCTGTAACTGTTGCCGAGCAGAGAGGAAGGGGGAGGGCGTAAGCAGCACATACACACGAGTGTGATTTGGAAAAGAGCAGTAATAAATCCTAAATTGGTTAATGTTCTGTACTGAAAATGTCCAAATTTATTTTTATTTGAACCTTAAATTTGAATTGAAACTGTAGATAGACTACTCAACAAACATAGTCAGCCATCGCCTCTTAGAAACTTAATAAACTGCAATTTTCTGTAAGAATGCAAAATAATGATTACACCATAACAGTTGCATGAACGGTTAATCCTCTATGTAGACCTTTTGTGCTTCTCTTACTTAATTATGTGTACTGTCTCTTTTGGCTAACCTGTGGACCTCTCCACCTGTGTGGTAAGTTATCAGGACAGTTGATGTTGTTTTTGAGCTATGGGTCTATTTCTGGTGTCCTATGTATTTAAGTGTGGTGGGTTTAATATAGATGAGAATGGAGTTTAGGATGAGTGACTATTCCTGATAAACCTTGTTTACTTTCCTTTGATTATCCTTCTAAAAATATATACTTTCATTAAACCCTCCTGGAAATCTGTCTGTGCGCAGAAATATAAAAATAAAAGAGACAAAGAAGGGGAAAAACTACTTTGATTTACATTTACTGGTACCTATTATCCTTATTTCTTACATTAAAATGCAAAATCTTTCTTGGAATCTAGAGAAATCTATCCAGATTGCAACCTTGTGGTCACTAATGAAATCTCAAAATTTTCAAAGCACTTTGTCCTGAAGATAATTTAAATCCACCACTGTGAACTTGAAATCTGATTGAGCTCTCTAGAATGTTCCTTCTTGTCTTTTTTTTTTTTTTTTTTTTTTTCCATCCTGCAGTGGCAAAAAATTTAAAACTTCAACTAATAGTTTGTGATTGTGTCTCTTTAACTGGTTGGATGCTTCTTTTTTTCTTGTAGGCCGGAAAGCTCAAAGATGGAGCTCGCTCTGTGACGCGGACCATCCAAAACAACTTCTTTGACAGCTCCAAGCAGGAGGCGATCGATATCTTGAGGCTGGGATCCACGCTTAACAGTGATTTGGCAGACAAAGCTCGAGCCTTGCTCACCACTTCCAGTCTTTACGGTAATTTTCTACAACATGATGGAAGTGCCTTATTATTTGATAGAATATTTGTAGAAACAACTGTTTGCACTTTGCTGAAATTGTTGAAACTGTTCTTATATTAAGAAATGTTTTGAGCAATGTTAGACACTCAAAAAAACAATGCAAATTAAAGAATTCCATGAAATTATGATTCCCTTCTTTTAATAATTTTTAAAGATATACAGCACCCTCCACATTTGTTGGCTCTCCTGGTAAAGCTTTATAGAAGCCTTAAGCCTTAAGATAAAATAATCTTGTATTGCTAACAGTAAGTTTCAGAAAAATCCAAACTTTAATTTGAGGACATTCATTAATTGAAGAAAAAATTCTGACAATATCACTGGTGCCACACTTATTGGCGTCATACCTGTCTTTTGCCAGTAGCACTGCACTTAGTCATCGCTTATAATGATTCAAACGGTTGGATTAGAGCAGGAGGGCCCAAGTCCAGTCCTAGCACCCTGCAACTTTTAGATGCATCCCTTCTCTAAAACACCTGAATTAAATGAATGGCTCATTACCAGGCCTCTGCAGAGCAGAGTTACTGCTGGTGAGGGAATTTAGCCTTTTGACTCAGGTGTGTTGGAGCAGGGATGCATCGTTCGGGCCATGTGTTTTAGACCATTATTTTACTGAAACCCCCAGTGACAACCCATTTTAATTTTTCTGACAAAAGCCACAAGATTTTTTATTTAAAATGTCCTACTGTTTCAGCGTTCATGATGTCAGCCAGTCCTAAGCCTTTGGAAAAGAAACAGGCCCACAGCATCACCCATCCCCCACTGTACCTAAAAGTGGAGTTGTGGTGTTTTTCCACATATTCATCCTTTGTATTAAAACATTATCTCATCTGACCAAAAGAGTTCAAGTTAAAGTTCCTGTAATATGCTTCCCAAATGACCAATTGGAGACAGTGTTTAATGGTTGCTATGAAGATATGAGGACCCCCGAGATGCCCCTCTCTGATGTAGTTCTCTAATGGTGAGCTTTAGAGAGTTTTAACTTGCTTACCATCCTGGTGGTTGTATGTGGTGGCAAGATAAAGACAGGTTTTCATCAGACCTGGCCAGTGGTTAAAAGAAATGGGTATCTGTGTCACATTGCATTTAAACCCTAATGAAAAAGGAAGTAATAGATTACTGATTAGAAGTTCCTAAAATGTCTGATTACAAAAGAGCCCAATATACATAATTTAATAGAGGTTGTTTGAGGTACTAACAATATTCGCAGGCAGGTATTATGTGAAAGTAATTATTTCTTAAAGGAATGCTAACCTGCAACTTTCTTCCTTCTCTCCCACTTGCAAACAATCTTAGTCACTGAGCCTGTCTTACAATCAGGTACAGTAACTGACAGACTGCAAGCAGCAGATAGATATGGTTTAAAGTTGTTCTATCATTTTTGTTTGCATTTCATTATTTCTTTGCAGTGTTGGTTGTGGTTTATTCCACTGTCTGTTTTTTTAGATAGTTGTTACAGTGATTAAATTAAAATGGACAAATTCATTTTTTGCTGTAATGTTGCAACAGATATTTTCAGTGGGTATTTACAGGCAGTGATAAACCATTACCAAGGTTTACTCTGTTCATGTTTTTAGTGATGTGGTCACAGATAAAAGTCATTCTCCCATACCCTTTGTTTTGTAACATTTTGGTGAACTTCCCCTGTTTTGTGAATGTAATCCCATTGCTTTTGTTGTTTCTTTATTAGCTTTTCCTCCATCCGTGTTTCATTTCCCACCCCACCCTTCATTCTGATGTACGCATTCCTATGTTTTGGCATCTAATCAGCACGTTTTTCCCTTTGCAGCCTCTCCAAGAGTGTTGCTGGGGATGTGTCAGAACCACCATAGGTACACAAAGCCCAAACAAATTCGTGTCTGTGTCGGCACCTGGAACGTCAACGGGGGCAAACAGTTTCGCAGCATCGCATTTCGCAACCAAACACTGAACGACTGGCTGCTGGATGCTCCAAAAAAGGCAGGACATCTTGAGTTTCAGGGTATGTTCCGATTGATTTGTCTACAATCACTTCTTGGTGATGTATGTATCATTTTTGTTTGGTTAAAGTTGGTGCTCCAAATGTTTTTACTCACTATTGGATAAAGAAGTGTGTACACTAGATATTAAATCTGAAAGTGGAAAATGATGATCCGGTAAGTAAATCAGTCAGCTCCTTCTTTTTAGTCCGTACAGAAATGGCTAAGTTTAAGATGGATCTGTGACTATTAGAAAGAGACATATTATAAAATTATATTAAATCGACAAAGAATACAGCTGGTCTGTTTTTCAGTAAATGTCCATTGTGATTAACAGAAACTTCATTTATGAAATCATTTCTATTCTCTAACTGTTTAAACAGACACATTCATTGAACAATAATCACTTTCTTTTGTTTCTTGACAGACAGCAAAGCCAACCCCATAGATATCTTTGCCATTGGCTTTGAGGAAATGGTTGAACTGAATGCCGGGAACATTGTCAGTGCCAGGTATGTGAGATTCTGATAGGTGATAAGCAACTATTAGAGTTAATAATATACTAAATAAATTCCTACAGTAAGGGAGCTGATGTTCTCTGCTTCTTAACTGTTTTTTTGTACAAATGCATTTTATCAACAGTAAAACTGCTTTTAGAAAAATAACTTTTATGTTGTGTCTCAGACTTCAATGTATTTTGTTGGGACACCAAATATTGTGTATTTTGGACGCAATAAGAAAATAATACTTTTTTAAAAAATGTACAAATAAAAATGGAAAACATCTGATACCCTTAAATAAAACCCAGTATCTATTCTCTCCTCAGTACTTTGTAGAACCACCTTTTGCTGCAGTCACAGCTGCAAATCTTTTGGGGTCTCTAACAGCTTAGCAATTACTCTGTGGTCTATCACATACAATCTCTTTAGAGTACAGTACATTTCTAGTATTTGTAACATTACAAAATGTAAAAGGGTTATGAATACTTACTACTAAAATTACGTTAAGTAAGTGCTAAGTTTAATGGGTATGAAATCCTTTGCAAGGTATACTTGCAAATTCAACTCAAGTCAGGTCTTGAAAAACCAAGGCTAAAGTTTAGGATTTTGTAAAATTCAACAAAAGTAACAAAGATACTGAGATAATTTTGTTTTCTTGTTTTATTGTTTGTGCTCTGCATCTCTTTGTCTCAGCACCACTAACCAGAAACTGTGGGCTGCTGAGCTCCAAAAAAACATTTCGAGGGACCACAAGTACGTGCTGCTTGCTTCTGAGCAGCTCGTGGGAGTGTGCCTGTTTGTTTTCATCCGTCCTCAGCATGCACCCTTCATCAGGTAAAAACAGCACAGATTGTGATCAGAAACATTTGGCGACTATGAGTATATGAAAACCATTGTGAGTTTTTCTCACTTTGTTACAGGGATGTCGCTGTAGATACAGTGAAAACTGGAATGGGCGGAGCCACTGGTAATAAGGGAGGTGTCGCCATCCGTCTGCTGTTCCACACCACCAGCATCTGCTTCGTCTGCTCCCACTTCGCTGCCGGCCAGTCTCAGGTTAAGGAGAGGAACGACGACTACAATGAGATCACTCGCAGACTCAGTTTCCCCATGGTAGCGGCAGTTCTAGTCACAAATCACTAACATAATTTTTTGATTGAACTGCATTTGAGACAACATTTATCCTCTGCTGCAGGGTCGTCTGCTGTATTCGCATGATTACGTGTTCTGGTGCGGAGACTTTAACTACCGGATCAACCTGCCCAATGAGGAAGTGAAAGAGCTCATCAGACAGCAGAACTGGGATGCTTTAACAGCTGGTGATCAGTTGCTGGAACAGAAGAACACAGGGATGGTATGATCTCTAGAACACATCTTTACTGCATTAGTATCATTTATCACCTGGAAAGAAATTGTACTTGATTTGGCTAAAACAGCCTATTGGGCATCATGTCATAAGAAACACTACAGAAAAAAAACTTCACATTATGACCGTGTATTCAGACTGATATTCATTATAGATTTTCTATGCAAGTTCTGCACCTTATTTTAGGAGTAAGTGCGTGCTGCTTATTGTTTCCCTCAAGCAAATATTTTAAAGAGAAATCTGTATGTTACTGACCAAATATTGCATTTTTGTTGGATTGTGCAAACTGATTCATTACCATTAGGTGCAAACCTAATAAAATACTGTCTTCATACTTCTTTGCAGATCTTTCGAGGTTTTATTGAGGGAAACTTGGATTTCGCCCCCACTTACAAGTATGACCTCTTCTCAGAAGATTATGACACCAGCGAGAAGTGCCGCACGCCAGCATGGACTGATCGCATACTTTGGAAAAGGAGAAAGTGGAACTTTAACAGATCAGGTGAGATGCAGAGCAGTTAAAAGCTAATCCCAGTATCGTTTTGACCAACAAACAGTGCAGATATGCCTTAAGCTTTTTTGCATCTATAAACACAAATGTAAACCTCTGAAGCATTGCATTTAGTAAATTGCCTGTTTCTGTGTGGTTGTTTTACAGCTGAGGAGATGAACGTTGTAGGTGCAGCCTCTACATCTGGGGAGACTGAGGATAATCCAGAACAGTCCTGGAGCCCTGGGACTTTAAAGTACTATGGCAGGGCTGAGCTCAAGACCTCAGATCACAGGTAACTATCATGATATCTCTGTAACCCAAGATAGTTACTGAGAGTTTGGGGTTATATTAGGGGTTAAAAACAGAAAAATCATCACAGTAAATCATGTCTCCTTCGTGTCTTATGATTTTTCTCTATAGACCTGTGGTAGCAATAATAGATGTGGACATCCTGGAGGTGGACCCTGAGGAACGACACCAGGTCTACAAAGATGTCATTGCTCTACAGGGGCCTCCAGATGGCACCATCTTGGTGTCCCTCTGCTCCTCTGGGCCTGATGACTATTTTAGTGACGAACTCATCGATGAGCTGCTTGATAAGTTTGCTAATTTTGGAGAAGTCATCCTCATCAGGCGAGCTTAACATGCGAACTCAAAGATCCAGATGTGTTTCACCTTCAGCCTCTTATTCCCAGTTAACTGTGCGTTGTGTCATGCAGGTTTGTTGAGGAGAAAATGTGGGTGACCTTCCTGGAAGGTTACTCTGCTCTGGCTGCTCTCTCTCTTAGTGGTTCCACTGTAAGATGCTGCTACTTTAATTTGTTAGAATAATATATTTTGGATAGTTTGATAGGAAATGCTCATCCTTTTTCTGCTCTCCTTGCTGGTCTATATTGCAGGTCCTTGACAAGGTGATTGACATCCGCCTAAGGAGTCCAGGGTGGATCAAGAGTCTGGAGGAGGAAATGAGTGTGGAAAGGATCTGTGGCAGCATTCCCACTTCAGCCAGCTCAACCTTGCTTGCTGAGGATGTGGACATGGGTGATGAGGATTATGATATGGAAGGTCAGAAGTTGTCAACAAATGGTACTTATCTGTGTTGAGGTTTGTCGATATTTTCTAAACGTACACGTTTTCCGTTCTTGTTCGCTGCTCCAGGTGATGTGGATGATGAGGTGGAAGACATCCTTCCCCAGCACCTGCAGCCTGGAGCAGGCTCTGCTCCTGGATCCTCACCTCTGCCATCCCCCCGCGCTAGTCCTTGTCCCTCTCCTACTCACGGAGAACCCGCTGCTCCCAACAGACCAAGTCGTGGACAACAACCCCCTCGACCATCACAAGGTAACGACCTTTCACAGTATAGCAAATTACTCAACTACAGTCATGTTCCTCAAATCTTCTGCCCACTTTGTAGTCTCCATCGACTGGAATGTAAACTGTGATTTCATTGTATTTGTAATAAGTGGAAGGAGATTTAAGCCCATCATCACAGAGGAGAGAAAGTACAGGTAATGAAATGAGTGATGGTGCTATTTGTGATGGGTTTTTTTACTTGTCTTAGAATAGTGTTTCCCTTTGAGGCACATTTTGCTGTGTGATGTGGAGTGTGCTGTGTACATTTTGCTTTGATAAAATCAAAATTTTACACAATAGGGGAAAAAAAATGGGCACAATCCGCATGGTGTTTCAGGACAGACTCATGGCTTTATATGACTTTCGCTTAAGAACCCTTTCCTTTGGATTAATACTGATCTGTGGTCTCAAAGATCTACAAGGATGTTCAAGCATCACTGAATCGTGGAAAATTTTGAGAACCTTGTAAAGGCAATGGATTCTTCTGTGTTCTTAGTATTCGCTATGTTTCCTGGCTATTATGCCACACTGCTGGTGCCACGGGTGTCACATCTTCACTACGAGACTTCTTTACAACCTGGTAAAACTCCCTTTAGGTTTCTGTCCCTCCATCTTCAGCTTTGGTGTGGAGAACCAAACACCCTCTATAGTTTGATCAGCTTATCTGCAGCATGAAAGGATGCATGCAAGTTTTACTGGAACTGTTGTATTGTTGTTTAATTAACCTGAAGAACTGGCTTTTTCCTTTTACGTCAGTTCTTCTACTCCTTATCCTTCTTCCTGTGTCCTCATTGGTAAATACAATGCAAGGGCTACTCCTTCACAGTGACGAATACATTTTGTATTTAAACTTCAGTTTGAAAACCTCACAACTTCCTTGTGTTTCAGAATCCAGCTTATATATGCAATTTGGAGTTGGAGGCGCTCCCTGTTTGACATGGCGCACAGGGCATACTGATCTTTACAAGCAGCAGAGGCAAATATGGTGTTTGCTGTTGTTGTTTTGTTTTTTATGGAGAGCGTGGATTGTTTGATTCAGCCTCCTGGTAAGATCCTGTTTGTTGCAACCCGAGCAGTGGCAGGACAGACGCATAGCATTGCCACACCTTAAGCCTCTTGGAGCACTGGCAGCATGGTGAGAGGTGCACACAAGCCAAACACCGTGGATCAGCTACGACTATTGCTCCTACGTTCCTCCATACACCAGTAATGATCCAGAGATGTTTCCACCAAAACAATGAACCAACACTATCTCACCATTTAGTTTTGCTTTCTCAAAACTGTCAGGGAACACTCGTACCACATGATGCCTAACGAGGAGAGCCCTGCATTCCTTTTGCATGCCAGACGGTGTTTCCAAATTGCCGCAGTGACTGCCTACTTTCTTGCTGACATTTACTGTAGTTGTGCAGTCTAAGTCCAGTGTAAAGGGGGTCTCAAGAGATAACATGTTTATATGTGATGTTGTAGAACCTTTAGAGTGTGCGTGTTTCCACAGATGTGTTTCACGAAATTGAAAGAAATGTGTAAAATAAACTGAGCAGTTACAGAAATTATTCTGTGCCGTACTAATTTATCAGTTAGATTACCACAATTTATTCAAATAACAAGCCCCTCTGCACTTTTTCCTTCAAGGGCCTCCTGTAGACTTCCAGCCCGGTGCTCCCACAGGTCCAGGTCTGGAGCCCAAACGACCTCCTCCACCCCGGCCCAATGCTCCTCCAGCCAGACCGGCTCCACCTCAACGCCCACCACCACCTTCAGGTACCATCCCCTCAACCTTTTCCCTAACAGAATGATATAAAGCATTATTTCTGTTATCAACTTTGCCCAAATTAAGTCGGAGCAACTAGATAAAGTCCTGCTGTGGAAGTGTGGACCAATCACGTTTAATTACGGCACTGTACAGAGCAGATAGTAACTTGTCACTTTTATCCCACTGCTTTGCCAAACCCCTGAAGGTGGCATGAGCCCTCAGCCTGTTAGAAAGTACTCTGGAGGTAAAGTTACTGAATGATGTATTGAAATGCTTCTGTAGCTGATGTGCTTTACCCTAGTGCTTGTTGTTTTCCATTAGAGCTATGCACAAACAAGCAGAGTCAATAAGTCATGGTTCAGTGTAAGGTACAAGAAAAAACTGATCAGAAATGATAAAAATGTCTCACTGTTTTTCACATGTAACGAAGGTTATGCATCTTTTGTCTGAATAGAGATAGAACCCAATGGCTGACTTGAGACAGTTTAACACAGTATTTTAAACATTTGACTGATCCCTTCCCTGTAATTGTTTATATTCTTTAAAATATGCTGTGATTTATTAGTAACATCTTTGTGTTGTGTTTCTATTAGTCCTGAAAACTTCCCTATAGGTGAAAGACATTCTTGCATGTACTTTTGTTTAGTTTTACACAACTACAGATTAATTTGGGAATTAGGTATTTAGGTTGTACATGCACTCTGTAACTAAGCTTTATTTTTATCTGTTGCTATCTTGCATTATTTCTGTTCTACTTTGTTTTAAAGAAAAACATTTTTTTTTTTTTTTTTTTTTTTTTTTTTTTCCCTTTTTAAGACTGTGGCAATTGTCCCAGCCCACTGCTCGGTAGGAGAGGCAGTGAAGGTAACAAGCCAGGAGTTTTGAATGTTCCCTAATTCCTCTGGTCTTAGACCCAGTCATCAATGTCGCTGAGGCTGTCTTGACATTGATGGTCTCTGTTGACTTTTACTGTCTTATTGTGGGTAATTTTAGTCTTGTGTGTAGGAGTAAATGAGATGTGATTAACAGTCTGTTACTATAAGCAAGAAATGTAAACCACGACAGGAACATAATAATCAATGGAAGAAGCGCAAGTCTTCTTTGCTTTAAGCACAATGTGTTTTCATCTGAGGTGTCAGATGCATATCTTTTAATGGGATTACATTCAAGATTGTACAGTACAAATGCATCTCGGTAAATTAGAATATTTTCAAAAATGTAATTCTAATCAAAAAGTGAAACTCATATCTTATGTTTGCTTTTGTCAGTTTTGGTTATTATGGCTTTCAGTGAGTGAAAACATGAAAATTCACTTGGTTTTCTTTGAATTACTGCATCAGTGCAGCACAGCATGGAAGCAGTCAGCCTGCGGCTCTGGTGAGGTGTTCAGAAAGCTCTGGTTGCTTTATTAGCAGGATTAAGCTTGTTTGCGCTGTTGCCTCTGGTTTCTGCTGTTCTCCTCTATAAAAACTCTGTAGGTTCCCTATATGGGGTTTGGATCAGGAGAGTTTGCTGACCAGTCCAGCACAGTGACACCCCAACCATTAAAGAAGGTGAGCAGGTAGAAGGATGTCGTGCAATAAATTGTCTTGGTAGACGGCTGCTCTGAATTTGGACTTCAACAACACAGAGGAGCAACAGATGACAAAGCTTCCCATATCATCACTGGCCATTGAAGTTTTACACTGGACCTCGAGCAACCTGAAATTTGTGCCTCTTCATTCTTTCCCTCAGACTTGGAAACCTTGATTTCCAAATTAAATACAAAATTTACTTTGGATAGGAAGACTTAGGACCACTGAGTAACAGTCCAGTCCTTTTTCTCCATAGCCGAAGTGAGAGGGTTCTGACGTCTCTGATAAAGGAGTGGCTTGACACAAGGAATGCAGCAGTCCTAACCCACATCCCATGCCCGTACGTCTGTCTGTGTTGCCACTTGAAGCATTGACTCCAATTTCAGTCCTCCCCTTGTCAGTATCCCCAAAACTCTTAAATGGGCTTTGCTTCACAATCCTCTCAAAACGGTGGTCATCCATGTTGCTTGTGCATCTTGTTCTCCCACACTTTTTCCTTCCACTCAACTTTCCATTAATATGCATGGATACAGCACCCTGTGAACAGAAAGCTTCTTTCACAATAACCTTTTGTGGCTTTCTTAGTAGTCTTGTCCATGACAGCATATTAGATGGTCATAAAATAACATTTCTGTATTTAAAATGTTTTTTTCTTGGTACAATACAATATGGTATTCTAGAGAAAGGAATCAACGAATCAAAATGAACGTAGACACATAAAAATCTCTCTGTGATGAGTGTGTATGAGTTTCACATTTTGAGTTCAATTACTAAAATAAATTACCTCTTGTTCTATTTTTAATGCATTAACATGCAGTTTTATGCACAAATCTACCATTAGATGCATATTTTCCATAGAGAACAGTCTAGTTGTTGCTGAAGGGATAATATGGGTTAAAGGAAGATCTTTGAGGTTGTTGATTATGATGGGAAGTGGGAAAATCTTCCTTAGACAGTCAGATCATCCATTTTTTATCTCCTCAAGCTTCACTGCAGTACTGCCATCACATGCTTTATTTTATTTTAGTGCCTCTAGCAAACTTTTTTTTTTTTTCCATCACAACACCTCCATCTGGTGACTAGTTTGATACTTTGTGTGTAACAGCAATGTGATTTGGTTTGCTTTGTGCTGCAAAGGACCAAAAAGCCCTGCTCTTCCTCGGTCAGATGCTCCTGCAGGTGAGTGCCGCTACGCACGACATAGCTGCATTAGCATGAATGTATTCAGCGAGGATAAAGGTTTGTTACGTGATTATTTAAGTTTGGCTTTGTTCCATGACAGTCTCTTTGTGTGACGTCCATTTGTACTTGTGATAATGTGGTGAGATTATACCTCCCTCTCCCTGCTATAATCCTGTTTTGTGTGCTTGTGTTCTGACACACAATGCGCTTGTCCTGAGGTGGAGGATAAAGTTTGGTTGTGCAGCCAATAGGCAACTTTGCCTGTCTGCACCTGAGCCATTTTTGTGATGTTTGTGGTTAGCCGATTCCCTCTTACATAGTAAGGAGCTGTGTGGTTGGCAGGGTTGACTTGCGTTTGGTGACTGGACAGTGTGGAATAACACAGAAGAAGACATTTAAGTGGTGTGGGAAAATGTTTGAAGGCTTTAAGAGGGTCTCAGTAAGAGAATAGTGAAAGAAGAGGAGAATCCTTACAGTGTGGCGAGCAGTTGGCTTACAAAAACAAGGCTTGTGTGTCTGCAGACCTGCTGGAGCTGTGGAGGGACTGAGTCATCTTTGATAATGAAATCACCCATAGAATAGCCTGTGCTGGATAAACTGCCTTTATTGTGATTTGGTATTCTTTTCATGTATTTCATGTTTTCGCATGCGTTTTCTGTACAGATCTCCTCCTAAATAGGAGCAAACCTCAATAATAATGCTTAAAATGTTTTTAACAATTGTTGCTTTTTCTGTTTTAATGCTCTCAGGTCGAGGTCAGGCAGGAGCTTCAGCACCTGGAGGGGCTTCCCGACCAGTGAGTTATCAACCAGTGTTTAGATCTAAAATATTCTTTTCATTGTGTGAATCATATAAAGGGATTTTTTTTCAAGCTTTTAACTGTCTCATGAATTACAACAGCCGTTTTCATTATTGACTCTCGGCCTATTCTTCAGCTATGAAATAACCTTTTCAGTTCATCCATTCAGCTCATAGCATTCACAGAGCATTTACTCTCATCCGATTTTCTATTGCTGTGATGTTCAATTTACATCTTCCAGAATATTCCTCCTCGAGCTGGAGTGATCAGTATGCCCCCTCAGTCTCGCCCGCAACCTCCATCTCACCCGGGTGCGCCAAGGCCCATTCCTGATGTGCATCCTGGGGCCCCTCGGCCTATCCCGGACACTCACCCCGGAGCCCCACGGCCTGTGCCCAGTGCACAAGTTAAACCACCTGACCTTCCTCTGTGTAAAGAAACATCTTTTTTCATGGGGCAGAATTTCCTGAAAAACCTTATTTGTTATTTTAAGTGGATGTGTCCAACTGTAAGTTTACTTAGTGATTGCATATCTTAATGGCACACCTATTCAAGGCTGATACTCAACGCATTTTTGCTACTCTACTACTCGGGGGGTGGGGGGATCCACAAATAACCATTAAATCATATTCCAATATGTCAGTTGGGCCCTTACAAGGTGGATGTTTTGAGCCACATCTCTGCTGTGTTGCTTCATTCAGGTCCTTCACCATCAGGACCACCGGCCACAACAAAACCCGGGGCTCCGTCACCCATGCAGCCTCAGCCAGCTCCCCCGTCTGCTCAGTCGCAGCTGCCTCCGCCGATGCAGCCCACACTTCCTGCTCCTCTGCAACCACAACAAGCAGCTCCGCCTGCTGCAGCCACCCCACCTGCTGCAGCCACCCCCACTGCAGCCTCTCCTGGGCCTCAACAGAGCCTAGCCTCCCCTAAACCTCCGCCTCGCTCCCGATCTTCTCATGCTCTTCCACCTGACACTGCCAAGTCTGAGTCTGCCCCAGCTGCACAGGTTGGTGCTAGTTTGTTTGATTCAACTGTTGGAGTTTCAGCAAGTGGATAATTATAGTTATCATACTAATCTCTGTTCCATAGAGTTATACACAAATTTATTAACTGAATAATATGTTTGAGAGAAATCAGCAACAGCAGTAAGAAAAATCTTTCTCTGCTTATTTGAGCTTAGTTGTGTGTCTTTCTTCCTGCTTTTGTCTCTCTGATGCGTTTGTCTCTTTTTCACAAGCTGGAGAAGCCATCAGGGTGAAAGGTATTTTATATCAAACCACCTTTTTGTCTCATCCTCCAAAACACAACAGTCCTCTGCTCTGGTGTTATCATTCCTCACACATTACATGAAGTAGTCCCCTTTTGTCTTCTGTTGCAATTGATTTATTTATCCTTTGTAGTCTAAATGCTTCAGTCAACTGTCAGGCCTTATTGACTTTTTTCTTAGGCTCATAAAATTTGGTTTTACTTCTTTTTGCGGGATAAAGATAGTTGCCGTTTCCCCTCATTTGGTCCTTTGTATGGTCTCACTCTGCTGCTGAGGGACAGAGTGGGCACATACGAAACGACTGCATAAATTGTTTTAACGTGTTAATTTGTCCAGAATCCATTCATCTGTGTTAAATGTAGAGACTGAATGTTGATGGTGATGCATATATCAGCTGTTCATTTTTAGTCTGTTCATATTAAAGGTACCCTGTAAGGGGAAGACATGCTTTAGAAAATATAAGCGAAACAGATTTAAGTATTTTATGAAACTTGGAAAATCAATCTGTCCCATTAAAGAAAATCAAATTTACAAAAATGTTATTCAGTAATATTCCAAGGGGTATCTTTAACTTTTTGTCACCAAACACACAGTGCTGTGCAAAAGAAATCACACCCATTTAACTTTTTCTCATTTAATTACCTTACAACTACCGTGTTGGGATTTTGAGCTATAGATCAACACAAAGTCGACCCTCTGGTCTTGAAGCTCTGGCTATGTTTAGCGTCGGTCTCCTACTGAAAGGTAAACCTCTGCCCCAATCTGAAGTCCATTGCTTCCCAACAGGTTTTCCTCTTCTGACTAGCTTCCTGACTCTGTTGAAGTAAAGCATCCCCACACCATGATTCTGCCACCCCTATGTTTAATGGAGGATTGATGTGTTCTTGTTTTTTTTTTTTTTTTTTTTTTTTTTCTCCTCACATAGCATTTTGCATGTTGGTCAAAAAGTTCAACTTTGGTCTCTTTTGACTATCTCACCTTCTGGTAAGGAGGATTAGACAAGCCTCTTGGATGCTGGTCTGATTAAAACTGATTGGTATCTTGCGGTTCTGCCGTCTTTATATTTCTGGATGATGAATTGAACAATCCTGTTTGAGGTCTTAAAATCTTAGCATATGGTTTTATGACCTAACACAGCTTTAAGAAGTTTTATCCCTGACCTGTTCAGTGTGTTCCTTGGAAAAGATTACACCAGGCATGATGTTGCTTCTTCACTGAAAGGACCTGCTTTTAAACTGAGATGAAATCCCCCAAGGTGGACGTCATTGTCGACAGTTGGTTGCTCTGGATTTCGTCCGGGTGGTCTCAGAGTAAAGAGAGCGGAATACGAAGGCACGCCACATTTTACAGACTTTTACTGGTTGGAAAAAACATGCATCCTTTTTTCCACTTCACACTTGTGTTGGTCTGTCACATGAAATCTCAGTAAAATACATTGAAGTCTGGTTATAATGTAATAACAAAATGTGAAAAAGTTCAAGGTGTGTGAAAACTTCTGGAGCACACTGTGTGGTTCATTAGATCATAAGTTTGTACATGAACACCTCAGTGATGTTAGCATGTTTTTTTTTGTTGTTGTTTTTTTTAATATCCCTGTTATTGCAGCTAAAAGATATTTTCTCTGCTTTGCTCCTGTTTAGACCAACGGGCTAAATGGATTCCAAAGAGAAGCACAATGGAAGCCTGACCCCTTTGACTCGCTTACATCTGACTTGTTCTCCTCATCATCATCCCGGCACACCACCCAGTCCCTAAACAGAGGCTCCTCTCTGCACGCTCCTCCCTCCATTACTTCATCTTCATATTCCTCCTCCACTCTGCCCTCATCCATCTCCCTCCAGTCCTCCGCTTTATCAGACCTTAAGTCCCTGAACTCATCTTCCTCATCTTCGCTCTCCACCCAGTCGCCGTTCGCCGCCTCGTTGCTCCCGCCTCCCCCTGTCCCATCTCGCAGCCGCTCTCAGGAGATCCTGCGTGCCTCCCCGAACTTATTCCAGACTGAGCCGCTCCCTGCCCGACCCAGCAGCACCAATCCCTTCACAGGCCCCCTGGTCCAGCAGCAGCTGCCGCGACGTTCTCTCACCCCGGACTTCAGCCTCCAGCATCAATCCGCCAGCCTTCAGAGGGCTCTGTCTGCTTTTTCTCAGCCCCTTGTCCCCACCCCTGCAGCCGCACCGTTCTCCCAACACAGTCGGACCATGTCTTTGTTCGGACCATCATCTAGTCCCAATCCTACACAAGCTCCTCTACTTCCTCTTGCTCTTGATCCATCTCCTGCCCCCACTTTACCCCTGGCGCCACCCTCTTCCCTCTCTCCTGCGCTTGCGCCACGTTGCCAGCCGCCACCTCCCTCCACAGGGACACAAAAGAAGCAGTGGGTCACTTTTGATGATGATTTGAATTTCCCACCAGCAACCAAAACACAACAGAACCCCATATTCCGTTCCAGTTCTCTTGTCCCCCAGACTCAAACTCAGCCAACCCAGTCTGTGTTCGACTTGGAGCCTGAGTGGTTATCCTCCTTACCCCCTCACATCCCAAGCAGAACTGCAACCAGTAACCCCAGCCTCCCGCAGGGTCCCGCTAACAATGGCTTTTTTTCTTAGCTAGTCAGCAGAAAAAAAAACATACCACCCCTCCAATGTAAGGGGTCTATCCATATATGTATAGATCTATGATAAATGAGTAAATGTTTGTGTTTATGTAAAAAGAAGAGACAATATTTAAGAATTATAGACCAATCCCTTCAGAGTCACAGGAAAGAGTTTATATCTCAGAGCAGTATCATGAGAAAAGTTTGATCCCAGCTGCGTGTTTTAATTTGTAAGCTTCCCTGATATTAACATTTGATTTACTCTCACTCGCTTTGTTTGTTTTTAACTAACAGCAGCAAACACGTGCCTGTGTCTACAGTATGTTGTCCTATAAAGTATATCTATATACACAAGTCATGCGTTTACGCACCTGTGCAATATCAAAGCATACCTGTGTGGCTGCGCTGATGTTTCGTATAAATATGTGTGGCTTTGCAGGTGACACACCGCGGTTCCCCTCCATCATTTTGACTGATCAGAGCTCTCAGAGCAAGAATCGATCGCTCTTTTTCACTTTGTCGTCTGGTTGCAGGGTGAGCAGTGCAGTTCTCGTTTTGTTTCCTGGGACTGACGGGTTCAGACTTAGTCGCTTTAATTTCTGAATGTAATTTCGTTTGCACTGGAATTGTTGACTCCACAGCGTGGGGAAAAAGCAAGAGCACAAGCTGTATTGTCAGTTTAACCGGACCGCCGCAGGACTGATACTCTATGATATCACCTCATCCTCTTGACAATAAGTCGTTTTGTTTCGCTCTATTCAGTCAGCATTCCTGATCTGTAAGCTGTTACACATTACGAAAAGTAATTTGTAGCTCAGCATACAAACTTAAACATGGCAGACTTATGTATAAATGTATGCTTGAGTTTAGAAAGTACTTGCTGGATGTGCGAATGTGTTTGTGAGGACCAAGCCAGAGGTTCTGCTTGATGATACAAATATGCACTGAGATGCTGTATGCGCTCTCCCGGTCATACAGGTTCTAACAGAAGATGGCATTTTCTCTTTGGTTTTGCCTCCAGTGTTAGAATCCTCCTTGGTTTATCTAAGGCATCAGTCTGTACTATTAGAAACTATAACAATATTGTGTGCGAGTGTGCGCACTTGTACTTAAAGTACAATGACGACATGGTCTGGGTCTGCAAGGGTAATAATCAGACAGCACTTTTTTGTTTACTTTGAGTCATTTATTATCATTTCTAGTACCAGCTACTCTAAATAATTATTGTTACCGTGGTGAGAAGTGAAGTGCTGTGTTTGAGGTGCATATCGTCTGTTGTGTTGTTTTTCTTTTTCTTGTTGGTTTGGATGTGAGAGTGTATAAAGATTTAAGAGTGGAAACCATCGTATTTCATTACAGACTCGAAGCTTACAGCCAATATTCACTCACCTTTGCCTGCAACTGTATTTCTGCTCCAGTCAGTCAGTTGCTGATTAAAGGCAATATTGTAAATTAAAATAAGGGACTTTTTCTTTAAGCAAATAAACTCTCACACAGCACTTACTCTTGATCAGACTAGAACATTTCCAGCTGACTGTGACCCAAATACAATATATTTTAGTTATCCTACCATAAATGGTTATTAATTATTTAATTAGTAGCAGTGGCACTGTCACGCTATTTGTGTGAGACAGTAGTTGCCATAAAATGAGGTTTTACTAAGATTTTTTAACAAAAACAAAATTATTCCAGAGGAAACATTTTAGATTTTTGTTAGCGTCCTATATTAGCAGTTAGAGCAGTGTGTCCATGTTTCCTAGAGAAAGTGGGTCCTTAACTTAATTCTGAGATTTCCAGGAAGCTGCAAACATTTCCAAATCCAGCATAATTCATCATAGACAAAGGTGTAAAGCTGAAGATGGAGCAGCTTCACTGTACTCTAAGCCTCCCTGTTATCAGCTAAGTCTTACACTCTCTCCTAAATAAAACATAGACTTTTCTTGACATTGTAAAAAAAAAATAGTTTCCTTTTAAACAGTTTCCTAAATCTGTGCTTATTTTTAAACACCTCACTTATTCTTAAACTAGCTAACTGGGAGTCTTCTACACTCTGCAACAGTATCCACACCTAAGAGTGTTGTTGTCAGTGCCACCTCTTATCTGTTGCATATTTTGCGTTTACGGATGGGGAAAAAGATACTTTCCCAGTAAAATGGATGGTAGCAAAGATACTTTTTCCCATCTGTACTTTTCAGTTTCCAGACAGCTGATCACATGTCAGGGCCAACTGAGCTGAGAAGTTGTCAGGTTCTGATCACCAGCCCATTTCTTGTTGCATCTCCAGTTACAGGCTGCTCTTAAGTATTTAAAATTCCACATTTAATGTCTGAAAATGACAGTTTCTGCCAGTCGAGAGGTTGTTTGTTGTGTAGCCTTACAGAATTTTTATTCGTTTTTAAATGTGTTTCAGTATTTTGTCCTGTACTTCCTCATTCACTCATTAAATACTTGTTTGCCAGACAATGACGACAGAAAATGGGTGTGCTGAAGGATCAGTAAGGGCACTATCCGTCCTAAAACAACACACACCAAATGGTTAAACGTGTAACGTTTCTCCCTTTTCACCTAGAAATTATATAAGTGGATAAAATGGATTTTTGAGGGAAAAGAAATATAATAAACTGAAGATCATGTCTGTTAGGTATCGCTCGCTTCTATGCTTTTTACACATGTATATATGCAAACTCAGTCTCATTCACTGCATTTAAAATCTACGTGTAAGCAAGAGTATCAGGCACCGATTGCTTACATGCCATCTCTGAAATATATCCATTGTGTTATCCCAATGTGTGCAGTAGATACTGTATCAACAGTAGATCATTAGCCAACGCTTTACATCATGTCACAGTTTCAGATTCAAGATTTCTTTTGGGTAACAAATTACTCCCTTTGTGAGGTTGGTGTCCCTTTTTATAGCTATAATCCATAGTAAATAAGAGTCTGTGTTGTGAAACAAACATATTCTGTATGTATTAAAGTGAATACATGAAGCTGTAATTCATGTTAATATTCATTGTTCCATAGTTTACGTACAAAGCAGATGGCACATTAATGTATGAAGCAGTTTGTGTTGTATGTGTGCTTAAATAAATGTACACTGACATGAGTGTTTTTGTTTTGTTTTGCTTTTTTGCACCTGTAATTAATTCACAGCTCTGCTTGTAAATCAATCTCAAGCAATGCACCTATTAATGTTTTGTCATCATATTTAACAGCCTTTAATTTAGATCTGAAAAGAACATATTTCATCATTTCTTGGAAATGGGATTAAAGACATTGTTGTAACTCTGTGACCTAATAGTCGATGAGAAAACCAACTAAGGCTAAGTCTTTGGCAGTGTTTCAAAATGAAAGACATACAGTGCTTTTAATTAAAATGACTCACAGTCATCAAGTTATTGATGTTTATGTGCTTTGATTTTGGCTAATGTGGCCAATGTTTCTCAATCACAAAGATTAATTATGGGATAAGCCTCTGGACATAGACGTTTATACAGACTTGTCCCATATATGGCAGACTAGACTTAAAGACATAAACAAAGCTTGTTGCTTTTATCTGTGCCTGTGTGCTCTGGAAATATTTTTCATTATTTTCATTTTCATACTCCATCCTTTGTTATTGTGCCCATGACTGTTAAGCAGGCCTATCTATGGAAGAAGAACATGGAGCTGCAAGTGCATTGCAAAACAGTTTATTACCCTTTAACCTTTTCACATTTTGTCACATTACAACCACAAAATTCAAAGTATTCTAATAACATTATGTGACAGACCACATAAAGTACTGCATAATTGTGAATTGGAAAGAAAAGGATGGGGGGGAGGGGTATGTTTTCTTCCAAATAAAAATCTTGTGCAGCAGCATTTGTATACAGATACCATCAAAACTGTTTTGGGCCTTGTCACCACAAGCTTTGTACATTGAGAGACTGAAATTTTTGATGATTCGTTGCAAAATAGCAACCTCAAACAGATTTTTCTTCCAATGACTGCCCTGTATTTTGTTCCAAATACATATTCCCATGAACTCTATCCAGCTTCCCTGCATGATGCTGCGACCGCCTTGGGGTATTCAGCAGTGGTGGTTCTTACATGAATGACATGATGGGCAAACTCCTTCAACCGTCTCCCAACCAATCAAAAAGCTGGAAATCATTAAAATTCTGGTGCAGGATTGAAGACGCTCACAAAACTCATAAAATGCTGTCCCTAATCTCAGTAGCAAGCAGGGAAAAGAAACTCTCCACTGACAGCACATGCTTATAAGCAATAGAAAACTTTGAGGAGCAACAGATAAGTTATATATTTTTATTTAGTGCTTGTGTGTGCTTTCCCTTTCTAATGATGTCATGGGTAATTGTCCATGTGGCCCATTTAAAAAAAAAAACAAAAAAAAAAAAAAAAAAAAACGCACTGGTGATAAGGGTGATGTGCACTGTTATTTTTGTGTCAGAGTTTTGCATGCAGGACAAAAAGAATTAGATTTTAATCTAATCTGGCTAGAGCACCTTGTTCCACCATCTTTGCCATGTACCCTGCATGTCTTGTGGCAAACAGTTCAATGTCTTGCCAATAGGTTCTCCCACCTAGAATGTAATTTGTGCCCTCCTTGGTGATAAGATCTTCTTAACTGCTTCGATGGTGCCAGGCCACTCTGGTAGATTTGCAGTTTTGGCATAGCGTACACTTTCCATTTCCACATGATGGATTGAACAGTGATCCATGAGATATTCAAAGTTTGGGATATTGACAACCCTCTAAGACCTTCACAGGACAGTGTTATTTAAGATGAGATTAATTTATCCCTATGTGGTCTCTATTAAATAGGTGACTTTTGATAGCTTGTATTGTATTTTATTTGGGGATATTGGCATAAAGAAAACTGAATACAAGTGCATTGCACACTTCAGCTTCTTTGTAAAAAAAATTAAAAATTTATTTTATCTTAAAATTTTACCTCACAATGTCTTGGTCTATCACATACACTATAAATCAAATTCATTGAAATTTGTGTTTGTGTCATTACAAATTCTGAAAAAGTTCACAGGGTATGGTTCCTTTGTAAAGCACTATATGACTTATCACAGCTAAACAGATTCAAAACACATAAAGGCAGTAAACAATTACAAGAAATTAACTCTTAATTTATCGATGTTCTCTTAAATTGGCTTGAGAGTATTTATTTTTTTACAACTCAGAAGCGGTTTTAAACGAAATTAAAAAGTTAAATACTAAAAGACTGAGCACAACATGATAAAGTCAGGTTAAGTCATACAAAATAATCCATCTAATAGCACTGCTTAGAAGTAATATCTTCTCCTGCCGGTAGAGGGCAGTAAGTCTGACAAGCGTACTGGAAGCCGTCGTCCAGAAATCCATCAGAAGAAGTAGCTCCTCAAGTGTTGCTGAAATTTTAACAGCAGTTAGAAACAAATCATATGTTCATACTCAGCTGCAAAGGAGTCCTGTGTGTAATTTTACTTGACAGGTAAGCTTCAATATGCTCCATCGTTGAATATAGTTTTTATTGTTAAACAGCAAGCGCCAGCTATGGTGAACAACTACATCAACTGGCTAGCTAAGGTTACGTTGTTCTGGAAGCCTCCGCGGTCCTCTGTTGCTATGGTTACTCTGTTGCCCCTAAAGACGCCTTGCTTCTCCGCATCGGGACTCGCTCCAACTTTCTTTTGTCTGTAACCGTCTCTTTCAGGTGGTGAACTGGTAAAGGATGGTGCAGCTGCATGTGAAGCGCGGGGATGAGAGCCAATTTCTGTTAAACACCACAACGGACGCTCCTCTGGAAACGGTGATCCAACAGGTTACAGCTATTTACAACGGCAGGCTCAAAGTGGATAGAATATGTTCAGGTAAAACTCTGCCCTCATTGCTGCTTGTGCTTTCTTTCGAAGATCCACATCCTACTTAACCCTGCTAAACTATAGTGTTAGAATGGAAAACTGAAAAGTGTGGCACGCATTTCTGTTCAGGACTGTTATTTTAAAACTCAGAAATAAAATCAGTACAACCAATTTCTCTGTAATCTATTTCAGTATAAATCCAGCTGTTCTGTGAAGCCTTTAGAGGTTTATTCGAGAACATTAGTGAACAAACAGCATCATGAAGACCAAGGAACGCACCAGGCAGGTCAGGGGTGAAGTTATGGAGACGTTTAAAGCAGGGTTTAGGATTTAAAGCAATGTCCTAAGCTTTAAGAGCCTCACTGAAAACTATTCAGATGCTCAACCAAAAATGGTATAACATGGCAAACTGCAAACTTGCTAAGATATGGCCATCCAGCTGAACTGACAAGTTTTATTATATAGAATCTGTCAAGATACACTGAAATTTGTGGTCCTTCTATCTGGTATCAACATAGTTCCTTTGTTCTTCTCTGTGCATTAACAGAGATCCCAGAGCTCGCAGATCATGGCATCACACTCCCACCCAACATGCAGGGACTGACAGAGGAGCAGATTGTGGAGCTGAAACTGAAGGATGAATGGGAAGAACGATGCATGCCAAGTGGAGGGGCGGTATTTAGGAAGGATGAGATCGGGAGGAGGAATGGACATGGTGAGAACTTACCTCTTTGGTGAAACCTTGGAGAGAAAAAACATGTAAACAAGTTTGCTGTGGTCAAGGACGCCATAGCTGTCCTTTTTGACATGGCAAACGATTTTGCTTGGAACTGCAAAATCTGTCACGCCAACTGGCTTGATGTTAAACCACTTGAAATTTACCAGTTATGTGAAATTGATGTCCCTTAACTAAAAGTGGACTTATTTTGTAGGTATTCTTTTGTATGTGTGGGTTAAAGCTAGTTTTCCATTCCTTTTTGTTTGTTTGCTGAATATATCCAATATTTTTCACATACCAGCCCCAAATGATAAAATGAAGGAAGTGTTGATGAGGACAGTGGAGGAGGCTAAAGCACTCATCTCTAAAGTGAGTTTTATTGCAAAAGCTACATCTTTACCTCTTTCTTTTCATTACTTACCTAACAATCTCCTCTATTGTTATGATGTTGCAGAAACAGGCTCAAGCTAATGTTTGTGTCACCAAGGAAATGGTAAAGGAAGCATTGGATCAGCTTAGGGGTGCTGTCACAATTGTGTACCCCATGGGACTGCCTCCTCATGACCCAATAAGGATGGAGTTTGAAGAGCAGGAAGATCTGTCAGGGACACAGGTAAGCCTGCCGTTAGTGTTTTAGTTAGTGTTTGGTGCTTTGAAGACAGTGTTTGGTTCTAATCGGGGTTCTTACACGGTCTAGGAAAGCCTTGCCATTGTCTACGTGTTGTAGCCATCTGTACATCCATTTATCTGATAATTCATTTTTCTATCCATCCATATGTTGATGTATTCCTCATCTGCTGAACGTTCATTGTAAACGTTTGTATTGAATATTTAAAAATGGTCCAAGCAAGACTATAGAAATGTTATTCTTTAAAAAAAAAGGTTGAAACCCTGGTTAATGACTTCGGTCACATTTTGTTTTTTAGAATAGCCCCGTGTGTTCTAATGGAGCAATTTGAGAGCTTGCTACCACATCCAGTTTTAACCTGCTTTTCATTTTTTTTTCTTCGACCCTCCATCCTTTCCATCTGCCCTCTCCATCTGTCTGTCCTCAGGCATCTCTGCAGGTGATCACAGAGGACGAATGCCAGCTTTGGTGGGCTGGTAAAGAGATGCAGAGAGGGAAAAAACTTCAGGACTACGTTGGAAGAAATGAAAAGACAAAGATTGTGGTCAAAATCCAAAAGGTGAGAGTCTGTAATTTGTTTTGAGCAAAATGTATTATTTCATTCATCAAAGCACGTTTTTACTTAACCAGTGACTTGTTCACTTTAGAAAGGACAGGGGGCGCCAGCGAGAGAGCCCTTGGTCACTGATGAGCAGCAGAAACAGATGATGCTGCATTTCTACAGAAGACAGGAAGAACTTAAGGTGAGGTTGGATAAAGTTAACCTTTATGCTCGATGGAACCGTTCTGTATGTACAACCTAACTTTGTTTTCATAACACTTTTAGAAACTGGAGGAGGCAGACGATGATAGCTACCTGGACTCAGAGTGGTCGAACAGGCAGGCCCTCAAAAGACAATTTCAGGGCCTTAATGATATCAAATGGGGGCCAAGGTAACACAGTGACTCTGAAAACCTGCCCTAAACACGCTCCAATTAATTCCTTTTTACCTCTGAATACAGCTGGCCTCGACTGCCATATATCAACCTGAGGCAGGGTTTCCTCTCTCTTACCTGGGTTCTGTCAGAGATCAATATTTATACAGCTGATGTGTCCCGAGGAGTTGGCTTTGCAGAGGGCATGCAGCTAGATGTCTTCACTGCACCAGATAAAATTTCTGGAATAAAAACATTGTTCTACTGTTTGTAAAAACATAAATAAAAGAACTGTTTCCAATGTTTCCAGTGGAGATGTTTTGCAACAGAAAAAGTTGAGCTTTTCTTAGTGTGCAGGGACAAGGATGCAACACCTTTCCTCTCTTTGTTTCACAGTAGTGGAACACACTTAATTCGGTCATTGCAGCCCAAAGGCAGGAAGTTGCGACACCGCCATCATCTCAGCAGTAATCAGTGAACTGCTGAACTCAAACTGAGGGAGAGCTGCGTGGGGTCGGTCACAGAGCCAACTCTGATTCAAAAAGGAAACAGGGCACTGAAAAGTAGCAAATAATGCCAGGATTCCTACTCAGTCAGGAAAAGTCTGCAGTTCAAAATTTCCAGGTCTGGATAAGTGTGTCTGGACTTTATTTCTTAACCCAACTGTCTAAAAGTTACAGGACCATCTATCCTTTTTTCTGGCCAGCCATCTATTCACCCACCATCCTTCCACTCAGTATTTTGTGATCCAGGTCTTCAAAAGTGCCGTATAAATAGAGTTTTACTTAGTTATCCATCTACCTGTTTGTCCATCCATTAATCTTCCATTTATCAGAAGAAATCTGTTTCTCAGCTGATTCAGCCATTTATTTACCCATCCACGCCACTCGTTTATCAGAGCACGTGTTTATCGATCCAACGGTTTATCTTCCATCTATCCATAAATGTATCATCAGCTTTTGTATGTATACTTTAAGAACAGGCTAAAAATGCTGAAAACTCTGGAAATTTGGATATTTATACTGAAAGAAACTAAATCTCAGCTTATGATGGTTTAAATTCTGCATATTGTTGCATTGTTATTGGTGTCTTTTTAGACCTGCAAAAATATGACCATGCAGGGTGCAATGATGCTGTCAGTCATGTCGGTTTTAGGTTTTTCTGATAAATACCTGGTTGGTCCCTGTACTTTAGATGGCAGGCTACACTCTCTAACCCTATAGTTCATATCAACAATATAGCTGCTGAAGAAATGAGGAATAAATAAAGGAGCTTTAAAATTCTCAGTGATTTAACACTTTTATGCAATGGTTAAAAAAAAAAAAAAAAAAAAAACTTTTTTTTTGTTGATAAACAATATATACAGCACTCATTAAGCTTTGTTGTAGCATACACCTAGTTGATCCCTTTGTTGCAGAATATGTTGCGAAGACAGCTAGTCAGATTTCTTTTGTGGTATAAAAATGTTTGCTGGGATGTGAAGCCTGAAGGTTCTGAACAAATATCCACACGAGTTATTCAGCAGGAGCTGCCGTTCAGATAGGAGTTCATCCAAATCTCCTGGATAATCATGTCTCTGCGCTCGATCCTCTCTGCCAGCTCAGCTGCCTCGCTTACATAAGTCACTTCCTCCCAGCCTTGTATCCCCTTCCTTTCTACAGTCGAGAGGAAAGAGCTCTCCGTCCCCTCGTCCTCCTCATCTGCTTCATCCTCCTCGTTATCCTGCTTGGAGCAGTTGGGAGTCAGGCCGTTTGACTTGGCCACAAGTCTGTGGTCTCTGAGCCGCGTCCCCCTGCAGGTCACTCGGACAGATAGAGCCAACAGTGTAAAGAGGAGGCCCACACACACGCTGGAAGTGAAGAGCAGCGCTGCCATTTCTGGGTGTTCTGTGTGGAAAAAGAAGGAAAACTGAAGATTACTTTTATTCAGCTGTGAAGAGCAGGTTTCCTACACAGTCCAGAAAAGTCTAAAATTGGATATAAGTCTTTTTAAGCTCTGGATAAGAAAATACAATATCGGAAAATATTTTTAACTTATGTTATGTCGTTTCTTACATCCTGTCTGTTTTGATTTTCTTTTCCTTCCTGGCATTTTTCTATAAGTCTTTCTCCCTCCCTCCATCCCATGTGCGCTTTTATCCCTCCTTTTGTGGATCTTTCCCTTTTTTCCCTCCCTTTCTTCCTTCCTTGTGCCCCATCTTTTTTCATTTGTGTTCTTCCTTCTTTTCCTTCCCTCTGTGTCCTATATCTTTTTCTTCTGACCCTCCTTTCCTTCTTTTCTTGTGCCCTCTTTGTTCCTTTCATCCTTCCTTTTTCCTTCCCTTTTTTGTAGGATTTCTTTCTTCCTTTATCATTCTGGGGTTTTTTTTCTCCAGGTTCCCTACATGTTTGAAGCCTACCCAATTTAGAATAACTGGCATAAGGACGAGGTTTAATATTTTATATTTTAAAATGATTAATGAGAATTATGGAGACTACAGTCTGAAAAGTCTGGAATTTACTTAAAAATGTGAAGGAAACTTGGAAAAGAAAAACGTACCTTTGATGAAGGCGTAGGTCAGGAGAGAGTTGCTCATCATTGCTCCTGAACTGTCTGGCTTGCTTGACTCCAGATCTGCAGCAGCAGTTGTAAAGTTCACAAGTCAACTGTGAGGAGGTGACTGTACAAATGTAGAGTCACAGCAAATGGAGAGATACTAATACCTTTTTCTGTAGTAGGAAGTGAGGTGGAGTTCAGTAAGTTTGGGTCTGCCTCTCTTAGTAACGACTTCGGCACTATTTAAAACGAAGAGTTTTTACTCTGCTGTTAACCATATTATCTTACGACATAATAACCAATCCAAAATATGAAGAACGTGATGCAACTGCAAAAGTACAGAGACGTCGTCTTCCTGCCAAACTAACAGATGGATCAAGAAGAGCATTAATCAGAGAAGCAGCGAAGTGGGCCATGGTGACTCTGGAGGAGCTGCAGAGATCCAACTGGGACAACTACTAGTCAGGCACGATATGGAAGAATGGCAAGAAGAGAGCCATTGTTGAAAGATATTAGCAGGTTGCCACTAGCCATGAAACAAATGAGTAGGAAGGTGCTCTGGTCAGAGGAGACAAAAAGTAATATTTTTGGCCTACTTGCAAAACATACATGCCAAGCTGTGTGGTGGAATATTACCCATTCTGAATATACCACCCCCATGCTGAAACATGGGGGTGGCGGCATCATGCTGTGGGTTTTTGTTGTCTTTAGCAGAGGCAGGGAACTGATCGGTTGATGGAAAGATGGATGGAGGTAAATAATGGGCAACCCTGGAGGAAAACTAGTTAGAGGCTACAAAAGACCTGGGACTGGGATAGAGGTCCACATTCCAAGAGGACAAGGATCCCAAACGTACGACCAGAACTAAAATGGAGTGCTTTAGATTGACACAATCTCTATTACAGTGGCCTAGTTTAGGAGTTAGCAGTTTTTGCAATCCATGGAGCCATTTGCCCTCCCTCCTACTAGATTAAAATTTGTCTAGGGGCAAAAAAATAAAACCTTCTTGATGATTTATCAAATTTACAGTGAAGCTTAAAATTACTAATACCTCTAACAGATTTAAGTGTAAAGCTATCTTTTAATTTTACCAGCACGTTTATTCTGACTGGATGTAAGAGTCCTAACTTGAATCTGATACAAAAACTGTGGTGGGAGCTAAAGATTAGGGTGATGGCAAGGAGGCCTTTCAACTTCTAAGACTTTGAGCTCATCACCAAAGATAAATCATCAAAATACCAGTGAAACATACAAAAAGCTAGTCAGCAATTATAGGAAGGGTTTGATTTCTCTAATGCTAAAAATGATTTTTTTTCCATTGATTATTAAGAAGGCTTTTATTTAATTTCCACAAAGTCATTTTAAATCTAAAAGAAATAGAAACAAAATGTGTGGTTGAATGGAAATAAACCTAAACCTGCATGGGTGTGAATAATTCTGGGCTTAGCTGTATATACTGTACTTTTTTAGCAGTCTTTTCTACCTGAAGAACTGCAGCTGAGTTTATTTATAATTTTAGGTTTCAAAGCAGGGAAAAATATTCAACTTTTATAAGAGATCCTTGCCCCAGTCAAAGTTAAAACCTAAATTCCACCAAGAATCTGTGGCTAAACTTGAACAGGTATGTTTGCAGAGGCAAATGGGTGTGAATACTGTTTTAAGACACTGTGGTAATAATGTTGGTGGAATCACAGTCAAATATTTACATGTAGGAAAGTCTCCTGCATTCAATCTGGGCGGAGAACGGAATCCTAAAATACTCAGCAGTGCTGTATTAATACCCGAGCTGCATTGTTGTGCTATAAATAGAGCCAACAATGATACTAAGAACAATTCATTGGGCTTCAAATAATGAGATATGAGTATTGTTGCTTGATGTCCTCATTGGCATTTGTGCCAATCGCAGGAAGTCCACCAGAAGGTTAAAAAAAAAAAAACTTTGGAGTCCATTATTTCCCCACTTCTTTATATTATTATTTTTTTTAGGGTGGAGGCAGGATAAGAGACGCTGAAAGCTGGGATCTGAAGATAAGAAATCAAAGCAGGAAACAACAAATGCCCACTGAAATAACTGCAGCATAATGAAGAAGGTTGAGATAACATGAGTCTACCATGATATCATGTGAGCCAGTACTTCAACGCATCACTAGGCTTGGATATCTATTATGTGAATAAGGAAGAAGGAGAGGGGCCTACCACAAGAATAACGCACACTGAGGTACTTCCTGGTTCCTGGAAAGCATGGGTCCCTAAAGGTCAGGTTGCTGACAGCAACGGCGCACTTCTGTTTGCTGTAGCAGGATCTGGACACCACCTGCACAGCCTCGTGGTTCAGACACTCTGAAGGGAGCAGCAAAATTAGGAGAAACTTGAGGACAAAACCTGGCAGAAGGATTCACACCCCTTAAACTTTATCACATTTTGTTACATTACAACCACAAACAGCAACGTTTTAGCAGGATTTTATAAGACACATCAGCACAAATTAGTGCTTACTGTGAAGAGCATTTGAGTTCAGCATCTTTGAGTTTTTACAACCATCTTCTGTTGCAGTTACAAAGTCTTTTCTTTTGTGGTATATCTTAACTAGCTTTGCACATATAGAGGCTGCAGTTTCCCCCAATTCTTTGTAAAATAGCTCAAGTTCAGTCAGACTGAATGTAAAACATAAGTGAAAATCAGATTTCAAGTCTTGCCACAAATACTTAATTGAATTCAGGTATGGAGTTTGAATAGGCCATTTTTCCCCGATGTTTAGGGTCTTTAGGCTCCTGCTGGAAGAAAGAACATCCGCCACTGTCAATTCTGCCCAGTGGCACTGATTGTATGGCAGCCTGGCTTCTGTCAGTCTGTCCCAGGGCAGCTGTGGCTACAATGTAGCTTACCACCATCAGTGTGTAAATGTGTGTATAAATGGGTGAATGACTGATTGTAGGGTAAAGAGTATTGAAGTCCTCAGACTTGATAAAGGGCTATTTAAGTTTACTTATTTGGTGACTTCTGAATCCAATTAGTGTCCCTGGATTTAATTTAGAGGTATCAGAATAAAGGTGGCAGAAAACCAGTTTTTCTATTAATATGTAAAAAGAAAACTGAATACCATTTTACTCATCATTTTACTTCCACCTCAAAATTCCCCTTTGTGTTGGTCTATCACATAAAATTCCAATAAAATACATTAACATTTGTAGTTGCAATGTGAAAAAGTTAAAGGGGATGAATACTTTTACAATGCACTGTAAGAGCAACTGAACATGCACATTTGATTTTTGCTCTTGGGCTGCAATAGCTGAATTATTGATTGCCTTCTGCAGGAGCTTGACTGCAGTTTAACAAGAGTAAAGCTGTGCTTTCATGGCTGTGATCTGATGGTATTTAACTCAGCCAAGCAAATAGTTAACTCAGCCAAGCAAATAGTTAATTCAGTGTGTAAATGCAGGGTTTTTTATTATCTACAAACACTTTTTATTGTGACAGATAACTTAAGAGTGAATAAAGTATCTGCGAAAGTGAAGTGTTATATTACAGAACTCATATAGCTCATCTTCCATCCCACAGTTTGACATGACATACCAGGAAAAGCACAGGTGTACTCCAGCAAGTGGGAAGGAATGCAGCCACAACTGATGTCAAGAGATACACCTGTTTCTACCTGCACTGTTTCTGCTTGTGAGCTCTTTGCATTTTTAATAAAGCCCACATTCCTCAAATCTTCAATTCTTTGTGTTCTAATGGAAATGTGTAACTCTTTTAGTCAACAGATAGAGCTGATATTTCCATAGAGAACAAAGAATCACTCCCCCCTCCTAGTCTGCCGTGGGCATTTTAGATAAGCGTCATGGGAAAAGAACGAAGCTCAAAATAAATAACAAAAAAAAAAAAAAAAAAAAATCAATGCTGGCTGCGTTCCATTTAGCTGTGGTTGTTTCAGGGTCTCGCTCCCCTGACAGTGTCAGAGTTACATGAGGCCAGCTGATGTCGCTAATCACAAAAAAAAAAAAAAAAAAAAAAAAAAAAAAAAAAAAAAAATCACAGCTTGTTTTCACGTTACATTACTACAGTTATGTTTCTCTATTAGTAACTCACAGTAACTCACCAAAAGGGGGTGGTTTTGTCCGGATTGAGGGGCACGTGTCAGTCTGACCTAGACTTCGGCCATAGACAGCTGCGTAGATGATCAGCACCTTGGTAGTCTTGCAGCGCAAGATCATGGTGTCTCCTTCGCACACCACCTGTGTTTTGTGTTCAGCTGAGTGAGGGTCAAAATGAGAACGTTAAAACCCTTCCTCAGCTAAGTGTGTGAGAGGAATTGGAGGAGATGAACTCACAAGGTTTGCACTTGTAATCCACATGGAGGTACTTGGTTTTGCCGGGGCATGGGTCCTTCCCAAACAGCAGGTGACTGACTGGTAGTTGGCAGTCTCTGTGATTCTGACACTCAGATAGGAGCTTCTGCAAAGTAAACCCCCATGGAAAATGGTCACTAAGGTCCAGGACCGTTGATTTAATGATTGAGTCCACAGTGATGCATAAAAGGATTATGCACAACTTGCAAACCACATACTGGAACAAATCTACCCCTAATAACTTACATTTGGTGAACACCAAACTAATAAAATCTGGTGCAGCAGGGCTTTAAAGTGCTGTATGGCTCATGTATGAAAGTGCACCTGTAGAGCGGTTAAAGCTGAGCAGCTGTGGTTGCGGGGTGCAGTGGTGGGGTCCTCCGTCCACAGCCGGACCTCGCCACTCCCATAGAAGGCCGACTGGATGGAGATGGTGGAGTGACGAGGACAGTGGAGTCTCAGTGGTGTCCCGTCGCAGGCGTGAGCAGAGTGGCTGGTGATGATCCTTGAAAGGTAGTCTGTTACACATAAGAAGGTTGAAAATTTTTAGCAACCACACCTCAGATATACTGCTTTACTGTTAGTAGATCAGTCTACTTGGACTCTTCTTACTTCTGGGATGTGTCTCTTGTTGCTTCCAGTATGATTGTAAACATTATCTGACCTTTCCTTGATTTAAAAAAAAAATTGAAATTTTCATCAATTTTAATTCCTTCATTCATTTCTTTTATATAACCAGATTTGTCCCACTGAGATCTCAGACCTCTTTTGCAAGGGAAGCCAGGTGAAAAAAGCAGCAACACAGTTTACAGGTGGGGATCACTCCAAGTAAAAAAGAAGTTCAGACTGTAGATTCTTCCTGGCATCAAGTGCTGAGAACCCATAAAGGATTTTTCCAAGTTCAGCTATTCCTCCTTAAGCCACAATTTTCAAAATGTACATTGAATGAAGACTGATAAATATAAGTTTTATTAATTTAAGAAAGAAAAACTCATATCATATCATATAGAATCAATACACAGTGAAATATTTCAAGCCTTTTTTCTTGTAATTTTGATTAATATGGCTTACAGACCAGCCCCCTTGATAATTCATGAATTAACTACATGTTTTGCAAAGTTGAGTTTAATTTCACCCAGACCAGATTACTGCCAGACCTGTACAATCAATAAATCACTTAAACAGAACCTGTCTGGCAACATGAAGTAGGATAAAAAATCTCAAACAGCAACACATCATGCCCTGATCAAAGATATTCAAGAATAGATGAGAAGCAAAATAACTGCCATTTATCAGTCTGAAAAATGATTTCAAAACCATTTCTTTAGGACTGCAAAATACAGTGAGGATATTTATCCACAAGGAACAGTGATGAACCTTCTCAAAGGTGGCCAGCCAAGCCAAAATTACTCCAAGAATGCATCAACAACTCATCCAGGAGGTCACAAAAGACACTAGAACATCTAAAGTACTGCAAGTCTACCTTGCCTAAGTTAAGGTCAATGTTTAGTTATTCAGTTTAGTTATTCTTTTTTGCATAAAAGTAACATAATACCAACAAGTGGTGGTGCCATGAACATCTTGGGCAACTTTGCAAAACAAAGTTTTGGAGTAAACTCATCAAGGTCTAGAATTAAATCTGATTTAGATGCTGTGTGGTGACCCTAAACAGAGGTTATTTCTGCTCAAAAACCTTCCAATGTGGTTGAATTAAAACTGCCTTCAAAGAACGGGATGTAAAACTTATCCTCCATGCAAGCGGAACTTTATCCCTTAAAGATTCTGTAAGGAAATATTTTCTGTTGTCTGTAGGCTTTCCCCTCCTTTTACTACTACATCATCATCATCATCATCTTACTTGAAAAGTCAGCCAGCCCGTTCATGCGTCTGGTCCACAGTAATAAAGTCAGATAGAAGAGGCTGTGGCGCCAGTCCAGTCCGTGGCAAGGACGCGTCCAGCTCATGACTCGCATCCCCTGTCCCTCTTCTCATATTAATGAGGCTTGCAGAATTCAGACTTCTAGAACTTAATAAAAAATCCAAACAGGAAGGTGAGGAAGATCCCGCAAGGCCATGGAGTTCGGCTGCATCTCTTTAAGCCCAATAAAGAAAGTTTTGTCGCTAACAGAAAGTCATCCAGCTGTCCTCCCTGAGAGACGACAAAAAAAAAAAAAAAAAAACCCTCCAGGCGCTGAGACGCAGATCAGCAGCTACAGTGTTTGCCGTAGCGCAGCAGCGACTGTCTGGCTACAGCAATGGACCAGAGAGGAGGTGGGAAATAGCAGCTGCGCAACAAGTTGCTCACAGGTGACGGACGAGATGAGAGATGATCAGTCCGACTCATGGCAACGATCGAGTCTCCCAGTGCGGATTTGTGAATGGATAGCACCATGTGGGAACTGGGAGCGATTTACAGTAACAGCTGAGTGGGAATCATGGAGTGGGAGTGGCACATAAAACTATTTTAAAGGGAACAGGGGCAGCTCGCGCTAGTATGACGCACGTTGTTTTTTTTTCTCCCTTCAAGAGGCACATATTTACTTCCTTGGTTCCCCCCCGCACTCTTAGACTTTCTGAATCCACTCTACTTTCTCCAGCTAATTTCAGGCGCCATTTTCATTGTTTATGGCCAAAACAAAAAAAAAAAAACAAAACAAACAAACAAACAAAAAAAAGCTATTTTCTGTTTTCTTTTTTTTTTATTATTGTTTTTTTAAATCTGTATAGCTAATACGGTGCAAACGTTTTAAACGACTTCCAGTTTCTTTGGTCTTTAAGTTGTCAGACTTGTAATATTTTAAAGTGGTCTTTATCAGCGGGTTACTGGGCTTTCTAAGCTGTTCTCTGGACTTTCAAACTCATTATCTGTGCATCTATATGGCCATGGCCGCATATTGTGTAGTATGTCGGTTAAAGTTAACCTAGTGGTCTGCAACTGAGGCTCCGGAGCCACATATGTGGCTCTTTAGGGCCTCCACAGTGCCTCACTTTGGCCAAAATGATGGGGAGCTAAGAAGTACTTTATTACATAATTAATAAAGTAAAGGTAATAAAAAAGACTCTAATGCAATGTTTGCATAGAATTCCACAATGACACTAACAGTACAATGCCATAATTCAGGCTGAGTCCTTTGGGATATGTCTTTACCAGTTTTCATTCATTTATTATTTTTATTCATCTTTTGCAAAATAGTTTAAGCCTGATCACATTGGGTGGAGAGCATCCATAAACAGCAAATTTTAAGTCTTGCCAAAAATTCTCAGTTGCTTTACGGTCTGGATTTTGACTGGGGTTTTCTACCAGATGAATATCCTTTGATCTACATAATTCCCTTTCAGCTCTGGCTGTATGCTTCAAAGATTTTGTCCTGCTGCAACGTCTACACCAGTCTGAAGTCTTTTGCCGCCTCGAACCTGTATTTAGCTTCTGCTTTCCGTTAGATCTGAAAAGCCTTCTTGTCTCTGCTGGAAAAAAGTAATCCCCACAGCATTATGCTGCCACCATGATGTGGTGTCCAGAGTTAGTGTTACTTTTGGTTTAATCCAACAAGAGCATTTCCTTTGCTGTTTGCCACAAGCCATGTTTAAACAGGACTTCTTTAACTTTCTTTTAACAGAAGCTTCCTTCCTGCAGATCTCAACAGCTCCTTCAAGGAAACAAGGGGGCTCTCGTCTCCTTCTCTGGTTAATGCCTTCTTGCCCAGTCTGTCGATTTAAGTGGTCACCTTGTTTTGGTAAATTTTGAAGTTGTGCCATGTACCTTTTCCATTTCTGTTTGTTGGATTGAACAGTTCTCAGTGAAACTTGAATGTTGTTACACTTCCAACTTTGTCCCTGACCTGTCTCATGTTCTCTGGCAAAACTCTGAGGCCTCTCAGAACTTATGTAGTCATATTGAGATTAAATTAAACACACACTGAATGTGTGCTTCTGAACGGAAGTGTCTGCAGTGCCTTTTTTTTTGGGGGGGGGGTATCAATTTAAAAAGGGGTGGAATACATATCCACAGCACACTTCAGATGATTTGCAAAACATTTTGAAAACCATGAATCATTTTCTCAACTATTCACTGCCTTATGTAGGTCTATCACATACAATCACACTCGTATCCTGAACTGTGCTGTTGTAATGATTCAAAATATAAAGTTGATTGGATTCAAAGAAGGTGAATTTTATCTTTTACTAAGCGGGCTGATTAAATGATGAGCGTAGCACTCTTAGTGACAAAACCAATTTCCAAACTGCACAACTCATCCAGAACCCATATTTGTCCCACCTTTTCTACCATAAATATCAAATTTAAAATTCCATGACTCATCCTTTAAGTTGAAGTCTTTTTTTTTTTTTTTTTTTATTGACATAAGTGAGAGTCACAATCTTGTAAAAATAAGTGTAAAACAGGAACCAAGATACAAAGACAAACTTTAGAAAGCCTAGGGACACATGGCTTATGGGGCCCCATTTAAAGAAGAGAAGAAAGTCTGGTTGCTAGTAAGAAAGATGTGAACAAATGAGATATGGTGTGTTCTTTTTCACACACAAATTATATCTGAGGTTCTCTGTTTAAATTTGCTCATCAAACATTGTTAAAAATTCTATTGATGGACACAGTAACCCAGGAGTAAAACACTTTTAGGAGATAAATGTAACCTTTTCTGAAAAAAATTGCCAGATTTTATAAACTACTGGTACCTAACCGCATGCTTCTTTTTATCCAAGCCAGGGGCCCCCACTGGGAAAACTCCTCTCCAGTCCGCAGCTGCGACCCACTCCATGGTAACGGCTCAGTCTCCACGTCAGACTGCAGTTCAGGTCCTACTCATACTGACAGCAACTGTTGAGGAGTCCACGCTCGGCTCCACTCCACAGGATGGGGACTGACAGAGGGGAGGAACGATGGGGTGATAGTTTGCATACAGACAGGACAGGTTGATTCCATTCTGTCTGCTTTAGCTTCAGGCACACTAGAAGCTGCTCCAATATTTACTCCATGTGATGTTATCCCTTCAAATCCAGTTCAATTTTATCGTCAGTCTCAAAGGGTTTCCTTTACCTTTAGACAGTTAGGCCAGACAGTGAGGGAATTACAATAAAGTAAATGGAATTAGAGAAAGAGTGAGATTTTGAGGATTACGAGAACAGATGCAAAACTTACAGAAGATGGAAACTCCTATTTGGATAACAGAAGGGCTGGGAATTAATATGCAGCTGGTAAAAATATGTTCATGAAAAAAAAAAAAAAAAAAAAAAAAAAAAAAAATCTTACATTTGATCAGGCGGTTCACATAGATTTAAACTTGTTTAAGGATAATCTATCAGGGCCATTTTTTATAACTTTAAGACCAGCGCCTCAATTAGATTGCTGTGATCGAAGAAGAAAGGGAAAACATTTAGTGTTACTGAGGTTTGAAAAACAGGAAGGGGTGGAGACAGAGTATACAGCCAACTACACATTGGCACTATGTAACTGTTTATAAAAAAAGAACACATTTCCTCACATTGACATAACTCAAACATGCAAAGACAGTTTTTTTGGTTTTATTTTGATAAACATACAAGACTAAAACTAATAATCCGGTTCTAAGAGGGAATCCTATATCACCCCTTATCTTTCAGTTTTAGCCCTAATACCTTGTTTTGCCCAATTAGATTAAGGGGTATCCTACTTGCTTTGTGCAGATGTGGATATGGACACCTTGATTCTGACATGTAAGATGCGTTAAGTCTTCCCTCAGTGTTATTTTAAAATGTCAGCAACATTCCAGTTCTGGCCAGAAGAGTCTCCCATCCGTCTCACAATCTTCAACATTTCAGGCCTTAAGCTTAAGGTTGGAGTGCCCGTTAAAAATCATTACTCAAAAACTAGACACTTTAAATTCATGAGTAGTTTTAAACTTAATCACTGATGATTATGTTGCACTGTTAATGCAACTGTGAAGAATGATTTATTGACAATAGGCAATTTTATTTTTAAAATGGTTTGAATCTCACTCCTACAGTAAGCCTTATGTTTAAAGAGTTATTTTCTTGTGGTTTTTAGAGTTTAGAAGATTGTCTGGCGTTTTGGGGGAAATGCTTTCTATTTTTGTTAAGAAATAGGGAATGAAATATACTTAAATACAATGAAGTTTGTGGTTGTATCATGACAAAATGTGAAAATATTCAAGGGATATGAATTCTTTGGAGGTGCTGTGTCAGCTTCTTATGGGAGTGTCCCAATTCTCTGAAATGTTTTAATCTCTACCTGAATAAGGCTCCAAGGCAAATGAGAAAAGGTAAACAAAGGAGAAGCCTTGTGAGTAACCCAAAACCACTTTTCTTTTGACAGGGATGCTAATGGCAGGCAGAAAAAAAACAAACAAAAACAAAAACCAAGAAGGCAAAAACTTTGTTTTAAAAGACACGAACTGTGTGACATGCAACTTCATTTAAAATCCACCCTTGTCTCAAGTTTGGAATCAAGTGCGGCCTGAAATTGATGAAAGAAAATGGGATTAAAATGACAAATGAGCAAAAATTTAAAAAATAAATAAATAAATAAACAAAAAAGACATCTTGTCTGTTATAAAACCAAATATTTAAAACACTCACTAGTTCTCTTTTTGCTTCTTCTATCTTCACTTGTGCAAGAGATGGACTCTGAAGGTTTAGAGTGAAAAGAAAACAAAAAACACATTTTAAGACTAAACTCACAGAACATAATGCTTAAATAAATTAGACTGAATTGATTTTTCCAAAGGATGAAACAGGAAACATGATAGTCCCTGTGGTTGGAAGCCAAGAAGTCTGAAAAGTGTTTTGACAAAACAAACGCACAGGGCTCAGGTCCATGTACGGCTCCAGCTTCTTTTTCAGGGGGATTATTTCGTTTTTCAGCGCACTGACTTCCTGCAGAGAGAATAATAAGATGACATGTTTCAAACCCTGAATGCAGACAAAGTAAAACTTTTGTTCCCATGGCGATGAGTGTGGCACAAATGCTGAAATACCTCAGAAAGCTGCACAATGGCCTGGTGGGTGATAGACTTGTCCATGTTCCTGGATGCAAGCTGAGCCTGCAAGATTGGCAGAGCAGAATAAAGTGACTTACAGAAGAACGTGGCCCTCCTAACAAAACGGCCCAGAAATGATCCCACTTAGGTATGAAGTCATGCATTGACAGAAAGAATAGTTCCTGGTGAACAGATCATTTTTGTACCTCAGCACCGATACAATAATCCTAATCTATAAATAGGTATAGCACTGCAACATACCTCTGACCTCTCCAGTCTGTTGCTGAGCTCTCGAGCTTTGGCCGTCACAAAGTCCATGTTGAGCAGCCTCTCCTCTGCTTTCGCACTCTCCACTGCTTGAGATTTGGCAGTTTTGTCGATATCCCTGACAATGAAGACCACCAGTTACATGTGTGACTGCAGCCTTCTAATCAAACTTAACTGATAAACATGATTTAACAACACTTCAAACATCTCGCTCCATGCCCTATTCTTACTCTTGTAGGTTTCCCCGAAGCACCAGAGTCGCACCGAGCCTTTTCCGGAGCTCTCTGAGTTCTCTCTCGAGTCTTCTGTGAGACTTCTCGGCTTCCAGAAGCTCGCTGGTGAGGTTGTTGACCGCTGGCATGAAGCTACAAACAAACAAAAAAAAAAAAATAAAAAATAATGAAGCAACCATGTTTTCTGATCAATGGAAATCAAGACCACAGCAAATTACTTGGAGTGTACCTGCTCAGTGATGTGTCTTTCACTCCCAACACCAGAGCATTGTCCACTAAAGCAGATACGTAGTCTACAGCCGGCTTTGACAAGCTTGCCCCGGACAGGCCGACACCTTGCAGAAGAACATCCTGAAGATGAGCCGCTGGTGGGGGGGGTGTAACACACAGCTGGGATTAATGAAATAATGTTGCTGTTATTTATTTTTTTTTTCTTTAAATAAAAGACTGAAAAGTTTTTACGTCTAATTTCAAAACGCGATACTTTTTTAAACCTGAATTTCTATATTCCTTCTGCAGTTTATTAACATTCTGGACATTTGAGTACAAAACATTCACCTTGATCTGCCAAAATAGTCTTTAGTAGTAGATAGGAATGACAAAAGCAAAAAGTAATGTACCACTAGATCTGAATGGATTCCTATATCTTAAACTCTAGATATCTTAAAAAAAAAAAAAAAAAAAAAAAAAAAAAAAAAGACCAGTGCATATGTAAATATAGACACAAAATAAAAACACAAATGCATCCGAAGCCAAAACCATTTCTCTACTTTGGTTTCTATAATCATGCATGTGCAAAAATCCCATTTAGCAAAAACGTTCTATACTTTACATCATTTCAGCTATTGTGCATCATTTATTCTCCCTGCTGTTTGTGCCTCACCATCAGTCTGATACTCTGATGTTTTCTGATTATAGTCCTCTATGAGGAGAGCAGTATCGCTGCAGCGGGCTTCACTGGACTGAGCCAGCTGGTACAGTATGTCCACTGTCCTGGTGTTCACCTCGAACTGTGGCACCGGCTGATCCCCAAACACTGCCCCCAACCAGCTGTTCACCTGTGGAGGAGACATAAAAACAAGACAGTATCAGCAATGCGACCGTTGCGTTAATGTATGTTAAACAGATTAGGAGTTACCTTCTTAATCTTTTCACACATGATCACAGGGAAGTGCGGTAAAACTTGGAAAAACTAAAGCAATGTAAAATGTGGTGGTTTAACAATTCACGGTAATAAATACCGGGCGTTTTCGCGCCCCTCAAATTAACTTCCTGGTTTTTAGCCAATGAGAAGACAGAGGACTTTATTGTCAAGTTTTTTTTTTGTAAAAATATTTTTACAAGAAAAAAGTAAACATCTTATGCGACGTATATATAAACAATTAGTAACTTATTTAAAAAATATATTCGCCAAATAAAAATTATCCCGTTCATTTTTTTCTGTGAAATCACAAAGATTGTTATGGAGTAAAGATAGTTCACGCCTATGAAGCAAACGTGTATAAATTATTCTAACATTTTGAAAGGTGTTGAGCAGTAGGAAAAATGAGATTTTATATGGACGCATCTGGAAACAAAAGCGTATAAACTGCATGCGCCAACACCCCTATAAATTTTCTCATTTAACATTTTAATGCCACAATAACTACTGTGATTTGTGTTTGTAGTTGTTCCCATACATTATGTTTTGTAACAATGACAGTTTTTGTTAATCAGCATAAACAGGAAAATGACAAAATATCAGATTTTATATATTTATTGTCACAACAACCACTCTTTTATGGTTTTAGTTTTCTCATGTTTAAAATGATTTCAGTTCTTCTCACCAAGCAAGCTCGAACAAAAAAAATGAATTTCTCTTTGTGAATAGCCCTAAACGGAATAAAACTACAAGTTTTAGTTTTAGTCTGATTTGATGTATTGGGATGTTTTGACCTAATCAAAAAGTTTTAGTAATCATTAGCAAACTTTGTATTTGTAGATTAATTTATTTAATGTCTGCTATTTTAGGACAACATATGTTGAGACAACATTCAAACATAATTTTGTCTTATTTTATTTTTGTTCTGTTTTGCAACTCTTTTATCACTCCTGTTTTATTATTTATAGCTTTTGCCTGTTTAATCAATCCATATAATATAAAGATATTTTTGCACTGAATCCACTTTTCCAGAAAACAAACGTCGTGCATGAAGACGAAAGCGGAAGTACGCTTAAGTGAACATCTCGAGTACTTCCGGATATTTGAACCAACCGCCTAAGTTGGCCGTAGGAAGCTTACAAAAATGGCAACGAAAGAAAAGTTAACTGGACGGCGTCAGAAAAATAAAAATAAGACGTTTGAAGTATCTAGCATCGACTCTAGCGCGGTGGAGGAAAAACTCTTCGGTCGAGCTGATAAAGAAGAAGAGGAGGACGATGATGGACCTGTGGTTTTCATCTGCGGGAAGTGCAGGCTTCCCGTCGGGGATTCAATGTCCTGGGATGGAAGTGAAGACAGCCATAACCAAATAAAACTGAAGCGTGAGTCTGGGGTTCAGTAGCGAAATTTACATGTAAACATGTACAACAAACTCCACTGCCCCAACTGTTTCTTGTTGTAAAACCATGTTTGTTTCAAGACTGAAGTCTACCTGACCGAAACAGAAGTCAGTATTGAATGCTAGAAAAAAAAAATCTATATCCAGATTTAATTCTCCAAAAGCTGTATCTATCCACTTGTCCATCTATCCTTCCATCAGTTTCTCCACACTTAAATCTATGCTTTTCCATCAATTGACCATCTATCCATTTATGGATCATCCGTATGTCCTTCTGTTCTTTTGTGCATCAACCAACTATCCTTCTGTCCTTTGGCGCATCACCCCTCCCTCCATTCATCTATTGATCCTTCAATGTTCCCCTTTCTTACAGTTTTTGCAGGTTCCAGGATTAAAGCCTGACCACTGCATACATTTCTGTCTTAAATCCATAGTGAACTTGTAATTGTACTCTAGAAATGGCCTAAAATGGACTTAAAACTCTGAACTGACTAACCTGGCCCCTGTCTTGGCTCTGCAAAAGTACTACATTACTTTTTTCTCAAATTCAGACCACCAAATTACTGTCTGATTGGAAAAAAAAAAAACAACAGCAAATCCACTGAAAAGGATAAACGAAGTGCTGTTGTAGTAGTTTGTTAGTTTGTGAATAAAATGATTGGCCATGCTGCTGTTACAGGGGTCACCAACAACGTCGTCGTTGGAAAAGACAGTCGCTTCTTTGAACTGAGCAAACGATCAGTTTGGTAAGAAGGCTTACACTCTGTACTTTAACTGTGGGACTAATATAACCATTTTAAGGCGTTCTCTCTCTGTTTTTAGGTTTCTTGTTTAAAACGCAATTTAAGTAAAAATACATTTTTATCTTCATACTTATCTGATCACCCTGTTTTTAAAGTCAGTGTTATGTTGCAAGCTCACGCCTGTGCAGCTCTAATACTTAAAGCTACTAATAGAATATGACACAGTCTACTTTTACAAGCTTTTTATCAAATTACAGATGAGCCATAACTGGATAACAATAATGATTAACACTTTACTATTATTTATTTCATGAACTGTATGTACTTTTTGCATTTCTTTATTATTACATTTATTTAAATAATCTATTTTTCCTTGTTTTTTTTTTTTTTTTTTTTTTTTTTTTTTGATCAACAGCCTTGTTGTGGATCTCATCTGTCGCAGCTGCCACTCGGTGCTTGGCATGGTCTACACATCTACCCCCAGGAACTTGGACCACAAGAGGTTCACTTTCTGTCTCAGTGTAGCCAGCATCGACAGGTGCTTTCATTTCTAGTTCACCTTTACTGTCTGAAATATAGCGGTGTTCTATCCAAAGAGGTTGAAAAGATTAATCCATTCAAATTGAACCAAAAAACACCCCCAAAAAACATGACTGAATGGTGGAAGATCTAAACTCGGTCAGTAATTTTTTGGTACTGCGGCATGATTAAGTTATGGTAAACTATAAACTAATCTGTCTCATAACCTGAAACTATCTGAGGGATGATTTATTTTCCTCTCCATTTGGCGATCTCTATTTATAAATAAATGAAGCAAGACGATTTCTGTAAGATCAACACTGAAATGAACACTTGAATTATTGATTATAAGAGAAATCAATGGGAACTCATAATCACTATAATTAAAACTTGTATTTGTCAATGATCACACTAAGATTTATTTACCAAAATAAACAAACAAAAACAAATCTAATGACTAACGAAGATGAGAAACACAGATTCTATACTACAACTACTCTAGGCTAAAAAGGGAAACTTTATGACGCAGGAATTGAATAGTATAATAAAAATAATTAAATTTTATCAAATGTTTCTTGGTCTGTCTTGACATCTAAGGAAAGAGACTTTGCTGATTAGTTCTGAGATCTAATAATTTAACATAAATCCAGCTGGAGAAACGAAAAAGGAGATGCAACCGAGATTCAAAAGCAGCTTTGATCCGTCAGCTTTCAGTACTGGGACTCAAGAAAAACTTCCAGCACGATTTGCTTTGATTTCCACCAGAAGTAACATCTGATTTTTGCACAGCTTTACCCAGAAAAAGACAAACATGCTGTAGTGTTAGATGCAAAAAAAAAAAAATAATAAATAAATAAATATATATATATATATATATGCAACCGTTAAACGACTATAGATGCAGGCAAGATTAGGCAAGTAGCACTTTTGAAAATCAACACATTAATTGAATGCCATGTTCTCTTGTTCTCTTGTTTTTCCCCATTTTTAAGAGTGGCTAAAAGGAATCGGTCTCTAAGTCATTTATATTCCAAGCGAACAGAAAGTTGTGGATTACTAACTAAACATCACTAAACACTTCAATCACCTCAAGATGTATTAAGAGAAAACAATCCTTCTGTTAGCTTTACCTCAGAACAATTTTCTAACATGAGATTTATTTCCTGTGAATTTATGTTCTCAAACTAAAGGTTGGAATTTTTTATTTTTCAGTTGGAAATTATGCTACCGCAATTTCTTTTCAGGGTTTTTTTGCATGTTTACCAGGGTTGCCTCTAGTAGTAGTTGTGTTGACTGTAAGATGATGCCAAATTGAACCAAAGGACACAAAGACTGTAACCAGTTAATCTAAGTTTAATAGTTTTGACTAATAGTTTTGAATACACATTTTTTCAAATTTTCACCAGATTTTAATACTCTTCAGCCACATTCTTGCTAGTTTATCCTAATAAATGACACTGTGGGCTTAGTCTGCCATTTTTTCTAAGATGTTTTTTTAAGATCCATCCCTGTTTCCAGTGACCTCAAATGTGTGATAATATTCATGTCTTATATGTTAATATTGGTTGTGCAGCATTTATTAGACTAAAACCCATTACATTTGTGCTCTTTTCAAATTTTACACAACAAAAACATTACAGTAAAACAATGTTTTTATTGTTATTGATCATTATTACATTAGACTGAAGCAATGTGAGTGATGTAACTTGGCAAGCCTTCATTTATTTCAACTACGCTGAATCAACATAGCTCAACATCCTCTATCTTTTTCAGCTATGTTCTCGGCTCTGGAGGCCAGATGTTGGCAGCAGAGGGCCCCAAAGAGCAGCCAGTAACACTGGAGTACAGGCATAATGTTGAACAACAGTTGACAGAGGTAAATTATTGCTTCTGCTTCTCTTTGTCTGTCTTCCTTTTTGTGTTCTTATCAGGATGTGAAAATGGTGAAATTAGCAGGTTGTCTTCCCTCATAGATCGTTAAGATTAAAGTTTATACATCTGAATTAGATGTTTATGTTTAGTTTTAAAATTATGATGCTGTCTGATAAATAAAACAAAATGTCAATAAAATGAAAAATAGAGATCTGACCAGCAGGTTAGAGCAGTTTAAGCAGGAGTCGTTATGCATGGAGTTGTATTGTCCTCCTGATGGGGCTTTCTAAATGCACAGGTTGTACTACAGCATAGGAATGACATCAGCTTTGTTCCGGTAAACCCATTCCCCCATAGCAGGCAGCCTCTGATATCAGACATTACCTCATCTGTCGACCCATGTCACCTTCTAAAAACACTTTCATTTTTTCCTCCCAAGTTATTTTCTGTGCCCAGAAGAACAAAGTTCTGGATCTTTTCTTCGTTGTAACATTTCTGAATTACTGCCGTTTGAAGTTGTCTGTGTATTTTAACTCAAATTATTTTCTATGTGTTGTTGTCATGCTTGCATTTTATTTTCTTCCACACATGCTTTGATTGTGTGTTGGTTTTCTGAATTCATCTAAATCACCCTTTGTTTAAGAAATTTCCTCCTAAAAAAAAAAAAAAATAGCAGAAACATCAATTGTCCAGTAGGTGGTGATAGTGTGCAGGAGTACCTGTGAGCACCCCCCCTCCCACCCACACAAACACAAACACACACACACACACACACACACACACACACACACACACACACACACACACACACTAACATGTGCACAATAGCTGGGGAGCATGTTGAGGAATCTTTGTTGGAGGGAAAACATGTTTTCATGATGAAGTGTCTGTTGCTGTAGCTCGATGAATGTCTGGCGCTTTGTTGTGCTTATCTCACCCCTTTGAATGTCCGTCACCTGACAGTCAGCTTATTGTATGGTCAGATTTTATCTTTCATTCACATGATTTGAGAACAGGTCATACTGCTCTGAAGACAGGAAGACGAATGCATTTGTTGGATCAACAGATTATTAGATATGCACACAGAGACTGTAATTAAACACCATGCCAGCTTTCTGTCTTTTCCACCGGCAGTTTTCATATTTAATTAGAGTTTCTTTTTCACGAAAACAAGAACATTAAACGTTTAAAAGTTAATGTCACATAATGAAACCTTTGGCATTCAAACAAAGGGGTGCCACTGTAATGAAACAGGTTAAAATGTAGGCTAAAACTAAAATCGAGCCTGTTGTAGACATGTTTATCTGTATAGCCTTGTGATTCTGACTGTGGGTGCACACCAGCTGCATTATTTAGAGTTTTATAATTACTTATTTTTTATTATTAACTTTTGATCCACTAAAACAGATCCTGAAATGAGGCTTGACTTAAATCAAAAATTTCTAGCATTATTTGTAAAGCATGTACAGGATAAAAATAATCAAAACTTCGAGAGGTTTTGTACTTCAATTTTTACGTTGTAAGATTTCCACTCAAGGTGGAATATCACTGGGACGCAACCAAAAACGAATGCAGGAAAATGATCAAAGTTTCACACTGAATTTAGCTTTTTCATTGCTGTTTATAGTACATACTTTTAGTGACTAAATATGTTTATCTTACTTAATAACCCAAACAGTCAGTCAGTCCTTCACTTGAGTACATTTTAAGATTGTTTAAAACACAAGGGAAACTTACAAAAGGCACTTCTTAGCATTTTATAGGCTACACAAGAGTCTTAAAAAATAAACCATTATTACTTTATTTGTTATTGTGCCAATTCATACCAGGTGTTCAAGGTGTTTTACATGAGAAATGGGCCTAATTCATACCGAAGTATACGAAGTCCAATTTAGTCCAAATGAAGATTTATTTAATTCTCTCCAATAAAATACAGTGATAGTACACAAGGTTAGTGGCAGCGATGGCTCTGTCCAGGAAGAGGACGCAGCGAAGCACTTTGCCAGGATCACTTTGTGGGAAAATGAGTTTCCAGAGTTATATCTGGAAACCTGTAAGTGGTTCTCTCTAGGAAGGAGACACTGCTAAACACAGAAAGTATGAGCCAGGAATACTTCTAGTTGCTCCTTGTCCTTTATATCTTAAACTACCAAAATGTTAAACCCCCAAATTGTTTTTGAGTAAAGTATCATAAATCTGTTCTTGAATCATCAAACTCGTAATTATCAGCGTAGACTTGATCTGTTCCGTATCTGATAGCATTTGCTGCCTTTTCCACCGTAGTTAATGGGCTCACGCCACCTTTTCTGTCTACAATTAAATGAGTTTTTCGTCTGGTGCTCTCACTGACCTGCTTCCCCACCCTTCTCCTCCCCATCCACACACCCCCTCCTCTTCTTCTTCGGCATCTTTCTCTAATTATTTCTACCCCACCCTTCTCTCTCTGCTCTCTTCATTTCCCCACCTGTCCATTTTCCCTCTTCGTTTGTGGCCCCGCTGTGGCTACTTCCATCCTCTCTGTCTCAGTTTGTTTCACCACCCGCAGTTTTGCTGTTTGTCCTGTGACCGCAAACATCTTAAAATGTCTCTCTTTTTCTGTCCCCTGATCCCGACCTTTCCAGATGAAAATGCTCGTTGTGTCCATGGCACAGAGGCTGGAGGAGATCGAAGCCGGCCTTAAGGAGGGATGCGATGAGGCTTGACGGTGATGGCCGTAAACTCATATGTGATGCTGTTTATGGTGTTACAGATCACGGATTTTATTGTCTCAACCTGCGCGCCTGTTTTTGCATAAATGCCTCCAGCTCTGAAGTTTCATCCCAGCCACTTTTTTTTTTTTTTTTTTTCTTTGTCTCCATAAGAACATTTTGTCCCAGTTACACCTTGTGCTCATGAACATACACCTACACACACATACTCACACCATCCACTGGGCTTTGTCCTAAAAACCAGCGGTGAAACAAAGACTGCCTGCACTTGTAATTAATCATCTTGCCACCTCGGCTCCTTGCGGCTCGCAGCGCCTGCTCTGTGGGTCCGGTGTGGAATAAATGCTCGCCATGAGCAGAATGTTTATTTGTGCAGGATTTTATCAGGCGGGCTGCACACTCAGCACAATGCGGTATTGATCTGGCCACTTGAGGCCACACACTCTTCTCCTCTTTGTTCTTTTCCTAGAGTGTGTAGCCTTTTTAGGTGGCAAAGTATGTTTGTTTAATTACCCTGTTAAAGCAGAAAATGATGACAATGGAATCATTTGTATGGCACGTCTTCATTTGTTGCATTGTCTCATTGTTGTTTTTAAGCTTTTTTTTGGTTATTGTTCAACAGTTTCTGTGTAATAAAGTGTTTTGCCAACTTCACATGACTAATTAAACCAATTTGATTTCTTGAAATAAGCTTTTTAACTGTTTCCTCTTGTTTTGCCCTAATGTTTGTAAAGGATCAGGGGGCTCATCCTGCTGTGTTTCACTTGGATTTAAGGGCTAAACGGCAAGTTTCTTCAGGGGTTGCTGGTGGCTAGGATGATTAATTTATTAATGCCTCGCTGTTTGTTTACCGGCTGACCTCTAATGTGCCTGGCAACACTTTCTCCCAAAGCAAGAAAGCAGCTTCATGCTGCACTGCTTCGCCCTCCCTCATCCACGAGGTTTCATCAGCCTCGCACAACAACAACAACAGCTAGAAACGGCCAACCAGCACGCTGTATCCAAGGGCAGGTTGCGATGGCAACTGAGAGCACGTGCTACGCTGGGTGTCTGTTGCCATCTTGTCATTGCATCCGTTGCCAGAGGGGCAGCCAGCCAGCTTGCTGGCCAGCACGCCTGTCAATAGGCGTTACTGCTCCCCCTCCCTTTCTCCCTGTTCATGCAGACACATATGAAGGGGGAGGAGTCCTGAATGAAACCCCCACCCAACACTAATCCTTGTGTGATGTTTTTCGCCTGCTTTGACTCCACCCTTGTCTCTTTCTTCTTCCCCTCCCTCCAGTTCTCCCCACCCTCAACTGTTGGGGGTGGTTGGAGGAATCAAAACAACAACAAACAAACCGCGTGGTGGTTGTTTTTGTTGTTTCTGGTGATGGCGTAAAGATGAGCCTCCATGTGTATCCTTTGAGTGAGTTCCTGCCAATCAGAATCCAGCTGACAGTCCAGATGTGAGCTGGGACACTCAGAAACGCATACAAATCAGTTCAAAACATGTTGCATATGTCCGGGTTTGTTTACACAGACAAATCTAAAAAACTAAGAGCTGCTTTTCAAAGTTTGTCAGCATCTCGGTGAATGGCTCCCTGAATGGCCTCAGAGCTCATTTAGCCATTTATATATAGACATGGTGTTGCTGGATGCATTGCACAGTTGGGTGCAATTATTGCACTGGCTTCACCTTATTCACCCCCTTACGTCTCAACCAATCACTGCCACCCAAAACCAAGATAGAAACACACACATCAGTCAGTGCATTCACACACGCTCTACAAGCACATGGGGACAAAGGATGAATAATGCAGAGGTACTGTCTGAGTGAAAGTCGCCTCCCCTCTTTCCCTCCTTTTCACCTTCCCTAAGCAATAAGGAAGCAATGTTGCCATGGAGGCAATGAAGCCTTGGTGCGGCAGCAACCAATTACAACCCTTCCTGTGTGAAACAGCCGACCAATGGCAAACTCAGACTGATGCTGCTGCTGCCACAGACACCAGCATCCTATTGGTTCTCTGCTGCTCTTTGATTGAATTTCTGATCTTGTTTTTGAGGGGAAAAAACATCTCAAGGAGTGCCACCTGTGTGTTATCAAGTTACAGGATCTGCTAGATTTTCATACACTTTTAAAATTATTGCAGGGTGTGGGGAAAAATGTTTCTGTTATCAGCAAAAGAAATCTAAATGTGATGGTCTTTTGTGCTCTGCTTTTTCAGTAAATGAGGAGTATGTATTTGGGGTTTGCCAGCATAGTTTATTATCATAAATGGCCAGTTTTGTCTTCCATTTAGTCAGCTTTATAATTAAATTTACCTCTGACAAAGTGCTGCACCTCACAAGGTTCTTGCTGATTTATGACCAGTTACTGGTTTAACTGTTGGTTTGCCACAGCACTGTGTAAATCAGACCCCTCCTGTATGCTCTAATAGCTCTATGCTTGTAATGGAATTAGTTACACACTTGTTTTACAAGAAAAATATAAGCGTTTATCAGTTTCTGAAAGTCCTACATTGTTTTGTAATGTATAGAATTTGGTTTTATAATTTTGCTGGATAAGTTATAAAAAAAAAAAAAAAGTAAATAGATTCTCTGGATGGAGCAAAAGATTAGAGTGATGACAAAGAAGTAAGTAAAATCAGGGAAAACCTTTCTTTTCCCAGTTTATCTTATTTCTTTTCCATTTTTTCTTGATTTTTACCAATATCCATCTTTTTGTTTGTCAGTCCCTTCATCCGTTTATCTATCCATTACCCCATTTGTCCATTCACCCACCCACTTGTCTGTCTCTCCATACCTTCTTGCATCTGTTTTCTCTTCCTCCTGCCAGTTAAACCCAAAATTATTCATGCCTCTAACAGTTTTAGTTTTAAAATTATCTTCATTTAACCAACACATATGTTTTTAATAGAAAATGAAACAATAATCTCTCAAGTATTAAGTTTGGGGGAAAATTGTTTTAATTACATTTTATTAAAAGTTGGCATAGCTGAAAGACCCTTCTCCATATTCAGTGTAAAAAAAAAATTAATGTATTTGTATTATGGGAATAAAGCCTTCCTTATAGCTGTTGAGCAGCTTTCAGCATGTTTTTTCTGGTATTTTGATGGTTTTATTTTGATGATGAGCTTCAAATCTATAGGCTGGAAGGCTTCCTTGGTATCACTGTAATCTTTTGCTCCCTCCACAGATTCTCTGTCAGATTCAAGTCAGGACTCTTGCTCGCCTACTCCAAGACACTAATATTACTTCCAGAAAAAACATTAAAAGATTTCTTTAAACTTAAATTTGTTTGGGGTATGAATATTTTTGGATTTAACTGTACTTACATGTTCACCTAAAGTACCAGTATTAAATTAAGATTAAATATTGTTTTCACACTTTAAAAATCTGTCTGAAAAGGACAGAGATCCATGGAAAAGTATGAAATTTTTACTAAACCAGTGTGTAGGAAACTTGACCATAATTTTTATAAGTAAAATTCAGGTAAAAGATCAAATCTTTGGTGAAGCCAGCTAAACCTTTGACTTGATTTATCCCCATTGTGTTTCCTTAACACGGCTGCTTGATCAACATGTGTTTGCACCTAAAGCGATTAAGACAATCTGATGTCATTCGTCGACTAGTTAACAGCTCAGTTAAGTTCTTCATATGGTGCTTAGATTTCACAAATTAATCAGAGGAATCAGTGTAATTTTATCTGTAACCTTTGAGAAACGTAACCTACTTTTGTTCTGAGTCTATAGAATGCTGAAACTGTAAAGTCTGCGCATCAGCCTTCTTGTTTCATTAATCACCTTCATCAGTCAGTCTTACAGAATAACCCAAATCCTCTCTGAGTGCTCAAAGCCTCCTGCTTCATTAGAAAACATCTGCTTATTTATTTCCTCCCACATCTTTGTGTGTTGTCGTGTCTGCCAGGTAACCTGCCGTACACTCACTCACACTGTTCAACCTAAACCTGCATACAGGAAGACAACATAGCTCCCCAATAAAGACCTGGTGTGGTCATATTTTCTGTGCCTGAGAGCATCCTCCGCCGCCGTCGCTCTGGAGCAGGTTAATCTAATGTTTTTCTCAGACACAAAGGCGTGTCCCATTGCCAGTGACATCCCGGTGTGCGCGTACATATGTGATGAGGGAGGGGGCAGAAAACAGGATTAATGTCATCAGGATCTAAGCCTGAACAGATTGAGAGAAATAAAGTCCTGCTGGACAGTAAGTGGTCAGTTTACACACACATTAAAAGGGAACACAAGTGTTCACAACACCCTGTTATGTGGCTGTGTTACAGAGCTTTGTGAATAGCACTGTCCTTCTCTTTCTATCCTTATCCGGCAGAAGCTGCTTCACATTAATGTGCTCAAAGTGTTAAGATAAAATAAAAAATTAATTTCTTTTTCTGACGTGGAATTTTTTAGGATTGGTTTTTTTCTGGGTACAAGCAAAAAGTCATTTCAAAGACTACCAGCTTATTGTTTTCTCTTCTTGGTTTGCTGCTGGATTATTCTTGCAACACAACTTGTTTTTGACAGATTATTTCAAAAGTAATCTCTGCGTTAAGGAAAACTAATTTCTCTTATCATGTGGATTAATGCTTTCTGAGATTGTACTTGGATTAACAACTGAAGACAGTATTTCTTATATTTTCTTTGTAATAATGTTTTCACTTAAGGAAATATGAAAAAAAATTCCTAAAAATTTGCATTTTAATCTTCTTAAGTCAGAGAATATTTTTATTCACCCAACAACCATTCATGCAGGTTTTGGTTATTTAAAAAAAAGTTGGTCTTGATCTTTTTTAAGATCAAAAGAACATAAAGTATTTGACTTCATTTTATCGTCACTAAAAATAGAATTTCTTATCGCTATCTGTCATCACATTTTTTTTTCATGAATTGCTTCATGTGTAGTTTCTACAAAACAACAAATCCCTCATTCCTGAAGGCCTTGGGGGCCAGTTGAAAGGTGTTTTAATTAGGTTATTTTAACAACTTCTCCAGACATCATCATCACCTTTATTAAAGACACATGTAAAAAATTAAGATATTACAATAAAAAAAAAAATAGAAATCATAAATATAAGTCACACATTTACAAAAAGGCTAAAATGCCAGTGGTTTGACATTCTGGACTTAAACCTGACTGAGCTTCATACAGGGTCTGTCAGTAACAGGATGATGTTATTTATTATTATTTATTTAGTTATTTATTTTCACATAATCTCCGTATACATCTGTACATAAGGTTATGTAACCTTAACATCATTTCCTAAATTATTGAAATCATCAAACATGTTCCTTGTTATACCTGTATGAAAACAGCTATAAGCAGACTCATATGTAACACACGAGTCAACCTTTGCATAATTTGCATATAATCACTTTCTAATTTTCAAATAAGCACCACAGGGGAGTAGTTGTCACAAATGTAATCCTGTTCAACACCATATAAGAATCTGAAAGTCTCCATTTACAATGCAAGACAACTGTTTATACATTGTATAGGTATTTAACTCTATTAAAATACGTTGAACTTAAATATGAAAAGCTGTACAATGAAATTTTCTCTGATCATCCTCAAAAGGTTAATCTGGGTAGTACTGAGCACCACAGGGTACAGTCTTATCATCACTTTTCTCCTCTATTTATATGAATGGGTGGTAATCACTTTAAATTACTTAAGTATATGGATGTAATGGGGTTTTTTAAACCTCTATTACAAAAAGGGACTACAGAAAGAGATCACTTAATTCTACAAGAGCGATGCGCAACGTGCTTTTTAGTAATGAATATCAATAAGACAAAACAAACATTACTTCAGATCATAAATAATTAATGCAGCCTGTAACAGTCAAAGGAGACATGGTTGAAGAAGGAAATAATTTCAAACATCTTGGTACATAAATTAACAGCAAACTTACTTTCAGGGAAAATGCTGATTTTTATCTTTAAGAAGTGCTCTCAACACCTCTACTTGCTGCACAAGCTTAGCAATTTTGCAGCGAGGCAAAGCATTCTAGAAATTATATAAAACGGTCAGGTGAAAAGCATTTCATCCTTTAACATGATTATGTGATGTGATCAAAACATCAAGAGACAGAATAAATTACAGAGGATGAAACTGTCCTAAAAAATTAACCTTTTCATCACTCTGATGGTTTGAGTTTGCATGGTGTTTGTTTAACATTGTACTCTATTCTAAGTTTTGCATTTTTAATTACGCTCTAGAAGATGCAAGTTTTGTATGTTTCCTTCTTATTAGAAATGCTTTTAAACATTCAGAAACCTTTTCCTGAGCACTAACTGTTTACTTCAATAACCAGGTTCTTAATCCAAAATGAAGGGCACTAAGACATCCCAAAACTTTTCAAGACTGACCTATGGGCTGACAAATCCACTGTTAAAGCCAAAGTGACTGTCCCTTCAATAAGATAGCAGGAATGCATATGTTTTTTTTTTTTTTGTTTTTTTTTGAAAGTAGACAGCCTTGACTAACCTTAAAAGACATATCATACCCTTTAAAGTTCTAACCCTGAAGGTCTGGTCCAGTTTGTGGGCTTTCCAATAGGCTTCCATAAACCTTAGTCACTTGAAAATTATCATAAGAATCAAAATAAGTTTTATTGGTCAATATTGTGTGCTCAAGCAAACAAGGTATTTGACTTCAGTTTCACATGCTCACAGTGTGCAAGCATTATATACATTTTAGAGGAAATGGAATAAAAGATAAAAAGAACCATATGGACATACATGTGTGTGTACACCGTCTATTCTTTTCATTTCAGGTTGTCACAGCACAAATATGCTTACTGTATTTCACAGTGGAGTAGGTGACTACTTTAGCGGTAAGGTCTTTATTGTGTTCATCAGTGACACAGCCTGGGGGAAGAAAAGTCAGCCCTGATGATCCTGTCTGCTGTCCTGATTGTTAACTGCAGTCTGGACCTGTCCTGTTTTGATGTGAGCCAAACCACACAGTGACCGAGGACCATCTCAGGTTCCGAGATAGGATGTGTCCTAGGAACTAGAAGTGATCCACAGTAGACACAGTGTTGCTGACGATGGTGAGGGGAGGGAGTGTGGGGGGTGTCCACTGTCATCTTCACAACCTGCTGACCAGTCGCTCTACCTCCTCTCTGTATGCAGACTCATTGTTGTCCTGGATCATACCAATGACAGTGATGTTATCTATGAGTTTTAGGAGTTTTGTAGGCGGCTTTGCTGAGTTGCAGTCATTTGTGTACAGAGAGCAGAGGAGTTTGGAGAGAACACACCCCAGGAGGGTGCCAATACTGATGGTTCTTGTGCAGGGTATGATGTTTTCCAGCATCACCTGCAACTGCCGGTCAGTCAGAAAGCTTGTGATCCAGTGACAGGTAGATGCTGGCACTGTGAACTGGGTGAGGTTCTGCTGGAGGATTTCTGGGTTTATGGTGTTATAGGAGTGAAATCCACAAACAGGATCCTGGGGTACATTCCTGGGTGGTCGGGACAGCGTAGGATGAAGTGTAGTCCCAAGTTACCTGCAACATCTGCTGGGGGTTCAGAGGGGACCTATGATGTTCTTCAAATGCTCAACTCCTGTCGCTCAAATGGTTTCATGACCACAGACATAGGGTGACAGGCCTGTAGTCATTTAATCATGTGATCGTGCTTTTCTTGGAGACTTGAAGCAGGAAACCTCACACAGCTCCAGAGGTTTGTTGAAGATCAGAGTTGGTCAGCACAAGGTCTTAGGCAGAAGGGGGAAATACAATCAGGTCCTAGAGCTTCCCTGGTCTTCTGACATTGAAAGAGCCTATTTACGCCATCCTAAAACCATACAACTCCTAAATAAACCATTAAATCTTCTTCTGGACATCTGAGAAATAAACATTTACTTGATAATTTTTAGCGTTTCATTCATTTTAGCTTTTACAGAAGAAAACCTCCAGTTCCATTCCTACTCTCAGTTAACAAGTTGTATGAATTAGACAATTCAGTTTTTCCTTTGTTTTATTGTGCTTAATTTAGTCCATCAGTTGTGAGTTGACAATAATTAATATTTGACATATTTCTCTCTAAAAGCTTCAGGAAACTGTTAAAAGATGATTTTTTTTTAATAAAAAAAAACAAAAAAAAAAACATTTTACCCCACCTCCCACCCAATGTCTGTGGGAGATAGGCACTTGCTCCACCAAGACCCTGCATGGACAATTGGGAGTAGAAAACTGATATATGGATGGAAAAAAACAAAAGTTAAATGAAGTATACAGTTTTTCTTTTTTAGTGCAGTTTAAAACTCCCAGGAAAGGTAAACCATTCATCTTCAGATGATATTTTTATTCATAAGTCATGACACTTATTTGATTTTTGATTGCCAATGAGATTGATTTATGGATAATAAAGTAAATTAAGCTGACTCATAATCATTACAACCACGATATGGTAAGTTTGAGCTCAACCCTTAGGGAGGCAGTTAAGATTTATTCTCAGTGCTTTCAGGGGGATAAATTACACTTGGGGCCATAACACCACCACATATTTTCAGCTATGTGCTCTGTAAAGATTTTATATTTGAATTAATTCGAACGTGTGACTGGCTGTTGGCCTGTTTAAATGATATGCTTATATATTTTTCTAGGTATAAAAAAGCTGAAACCACATATTTACATATATCATATAAAGAGACAAATAACCTTTGTTTTTCCACCTATCTGACATTAAGTAACATTATATGTTTCCTTCTCTTTGCTAAATACTAGAGTAATAATTGGGAGAATCTTTTACTTTCCTCCCATTCAGAAGCTTAGATATGGTAAGCTTCCCATGCCTGTCATAGCCTCATATGGCACACCTATGTATCTTGTGTTACTTGATGGTATTTTCTAAATAATTAAGACACATCATCAGGAAAATTATTGTTGACCTCCACAAGTTGGGTTCATCCTTGCGAACAATCTCCAGATGTCTGAAGGTGCCAGTTATGTCATTTAATGCAAGTATACACAGCATTGGGACATTCAGTCATTGTTCAGGAGAATTCAAGATTCTTTGTCCCAGAGAGGAATGTATTTTGGTGTAAAATGTGTGTATCAACTCCAGAACAAAAGCAAATGATCCTATGAAGATATTGGCTGAAACTGCTAGGAGAGTGTTATTGTCTACAGTGAAAAAAACAAACAAAAAACAAGTCATGTCCCAACATGAACTGAAAGAGAGAAAGAGGCTATCAGTGCAAAAGCAGTATAAAAAAAACAGATTACAGTTTGAAAATGCACTCAGGGACAAGGACCTTGATTTTTGGAGATTTGTACTGTGGTCTGATAAAACAAAAAAGAAAATGTTTGGCCAGAGTGACCATCATTACATTTGAAGGATAAAGGGAGAAGGTTGTCAGCCTGGTTACACCATACCGATTATATTGGGGTGGCAGAGTTATGTTGTGGGGATGTATTTCATAAAATAGATAGCATCATGAGGGAAAAGCAAAAAATATTGAAGCAATGTAGAAAAGGACCTATACTGCCATATTTGTTACAAATTGGAAACATACAATATAAAAGGCATTTTTAAAAAAATAAAATACTACAGAATGTATATTTCTGAATTTAAAGGAAATTAAAAAATCAAAAACTTTTCTTATTATTTTTTTATTTTGTGAATTGAAATCTTTTGGTAATCCTAAATTACCTAAAACAGGAAAAGTTTTTGTATTTGTAAAGCTTTCATTTTCATTCAACAATCCACAGAGGTAAAAAAAAAAAAAAAAAAAAAATCTAAATATGTTTTTCATTAGCAGATGATTCCACACAGGTGTGACCAGAGCGGCACTGAACTTCAGGTTCTCTGTCCACGTCCTGTGTTATCCTTTGTTAAGCTGGCATATTCATGCTCACAGGCTGCTTGTGACACCAGACCTCTGGGGGATTTTGACCAACAGTCCGGCTGTCTGTGATAAACAAAGGGCTCTGGCTTTAATGCATTTTAGGGCCACTCTTGCCCCTCTGCTTTTATCAGCTTAGCCACGCAGATTTAATCAGACATCCCTGTTTGTGTCGTCCTGTGAATGTGTTTGTCTCAGAGTGCTGGAGATCTCCCCCATCCTCCTCTTTGTCTCGACATGGCAGTGTCACCCAGAGATGTTTATTATTAGGACGGGGGAGGGTGGGTGGCCACAGCTGAGTAGATTAGTGTCTGCGTAGTGTGTGTGTATTTGTGTCGATGAAAAGGGAGGGGGGTCATGGTATGTGAGGGTGTCATTTGTAAGGGTCCTTCAGCTGTTGCTTCAGTGTTTTTTTTTCCCTTCTTCTTCTTCTTCTTTTTTTTTTTTTTTTTTTTTTTTTTTTTTTACCCATTATAGACATATCCCATGGGAAATGTGCATGACATCATGTTAGACAAATGGCACAATGTGTTTGTAAAGACATATGGCACCTTCCATAACAGAGAAGAAAGGCCTCATTAACCCCACCAGAAGGAGAAGAACTCACAGACCTAGAGTTTCTTGCAATTTTTTTTTTTTTAATGCAACAACGGCCAACTTTCTGGCCTATTTACAAATGCTGTGTGGCAGAAAAATATCACTGCCCCATCCCTTTTGTGAAGCATGGTGGTGGGAGCATCATGATGTTGACGAGCTAGTCTTTAACATAAACCTCCTATAAAATACAGTGAAGTCAGTGGCCATAATGTGACATAATATTAAAAAGGTAAATATGTTTGAATACTTTATCATGCACTGTAAGAATAAATTGTAATCTAATTCTCAAACCTGTTGGAGTGTGTTGCGTAAACATACATTCTTTTCCACTTTGAATTTAAAGGATGTAATTTTTTTAATTGCAGGGCAGTTACCTCAGACACACCACACATGTAACTGGTGAAATTCAAAAGACCAGACAGACACAAAACATTCATTATAGATATTTAAAATACTTTATACAGCATAGAAATCTCTTGACACTCAAACCAATCCATTAAAAAAATCTTACAAAAGACCCCCAGCATATCTGTATCAATCTCAGTTTCAAAAAGAAAAAGCAGTTACAAAGACATAATTTCAAATGCTGTGACATTACAGTTCGATTCATGCAACTTTTCAGTATTTTATAGCGAGGCAAAAAAAGACCCTTGTGCCAGTGGAAGCCTTATCATTATTTTGTAAAAATGCCATCTTTATAAACATTTTTTTAAAATTCCCCTTATACAGAACAACTAACATGAAATGAGCAGGGGCATTTAAGACTGCTATTTACAAGAGTAATGTTCACATCACGCTCAAAGAGCTCTTGGCAAAAACTCATCATTGCAGTTAAACACTTAAGACTATTGCACAAACTACAGCATTAAGACAAACGGAGGTGAGTTACTTCTTTTGTGGATGTTAGGTGACACTAGTAGCACTTGTTCCCACTTTAAATCCCTCAGCGTTTCAGTGAGGTGGTTAAGTTTTATAAGGCTTCCGATGCTCTATTTTATATTACTGACTACAAACTGGCGTGTTCAGCTGTGAAATGATCCATTAGTATGAGTTTCTCTGTTGGTGAGTTAATACTTATGTATAAAAAGGTAAGAAGAGTGATTTATCACTGATGGGTAATGAGACTTTATTAAAAAAAAGTGACCTTATGATTCTACTGTTGGTCCCTATATAGTTTTATTGTGTTAAATCTAAAGTCAGCACTTAGACACATCCCACACAGACAGGCGTGTCAGACATGACTGTCACTACAGTATGCAGAAATGCAAGATTAATGCAGTGAGGTAAAAGATAGTCAGCACATTTATTTCCTACAGGTTTTGGTTTTCAGTAATAGTGCAGTGAGCTTTTTTTTCTCCCCCCAGCAGTCAGGCTACAGTGTGAACTGGCTGGAAGTCAGTGGCTATATTACACAGTTTCTACAGAGACAAAAACATTTACACATGTAAAGTCAGGGTTGGGGTTAAGAGTCGGGTCCTGTTAGCTGGTGTGAATCAGTCTGCGGCTTGTTCTCATACCAGATGAAGCAATATTACAAAACAAAATACTTCAAACTTGGTCTATAATACAGAGTTTTGTTTGTGTGTGAATCTGTATATGTGTGCGTATTCGTCATCAAGGCCCGTATTACAAGACATCCCAAGTTCACTATGTATCTCGGACACAGCGAGGTTTAGTCATTGCTCAAGGATCTGTTTCAAATCTCATCTTGACAATGTCAAGATGAGATTTGTGTAATAACACAAGACTATTGTGTCATGTAATAACACAATTCTCAAGAGGTAAAATGTTAAGTTCTCACCCTTTTTCCATGTTTGTTTCATATTTTAATTAGACATGGGCCGGTTACCAGTTTCAGTGTATACCAAGGTTTCAACTTTTTCATCATAATTTTCTTACTGTTTAAAGTCCTTTTAATTAGATGCTTGAGAAAGTGCCAGAGTGACTGAAGTTTTCTGCCCTTTCCCCCCTCCCCAACCTGTAGCTGACCAGTGATGATCGGCTGAGTAAAAGAAAGCCTCTACACATGTTCTTGCTTACAAAAAGATACAAATTCTATAGTTTAGAGGAATTTGCTGTTACAAAAACCCCTCCCAGAGTTATATGGAAAATAAAAATGTGTGCTGCCTATTATAAGCGTAATGCTGTTTGACAACGGCAGTTGATAAGCAACGATCGGCCTGTATAATTAACACTTTTAAAATGAAGTATCTCTACTCAAGGTAATCATACCTTTAGAATCTCATACCGGCCCATGTCTAACTGTCATATTAAAGTATGCACTGAAAAGTGGCTCAGTTGGAATAAAAGGGCAGTTCACAGTTCAAAAGGCCGCTCTGGAAGACCTCTCCAACTTTTACAAACTGTTGAGAGGGGCCCAAATGTTCCTTTCATTTTTCTGAATCCCTCAGCAGAGGGTCTTCAGTGCACCTGAAGCACACATGAGAGTTTTCATTGGATAAGGAGGTGGGGAAACAACTTCCTCAATGAATTGTTCTGGTCGGAATGCAAAAGGCTGCAGCGGGACTTTCTTTTTCAGTCCTTTTCCCATAGAGGGAAGCTTGCTGCGATGCGTTGGGCTCTCAGGATCGCTGCTCATGCTGTTGGATGGAGGGCTGAATGCAGAGTTGGGGTTAATTAGACTAAAGGCAGACTTCAGGGGCATAAATGCGGAGCCTCCTGGCGGACTTCCAACACTACTAGAGGGGCTTCCACTAGTGTCGGAGGAACCACATCCATCCGATGACAAATTCTTCTTGGGCTGTGGGTTGGAAATCAGGACTGGGGGGCTGGGGATGGTGGCCTTTTTCAAGTATGAGGAGTCGGGCTGGAAGGCAGAGACGTGGCGTGGTGGTGACAGAGTGCCATTGGTCAGCTTGTACCAGGGAGTGGAAGGTGTGTCCTCAATTTGTTCGGCTTTAGAAAGGGAACCAAAAGAATGCATGCCAATTGGTGATGGCGCTGGTGGAGCAGGAATGTTATGTTCTGGACTTGTGTTGACTGGCGGGAGGGTGGCCAAGCGCCTCCGTTGCTGTGGAGTGTTGGGGAAGAGGGGATGAATCTCGAGGTACTCCATGGATGACGAAGCAACTGTGCCGGGAGGTGCCAAAGGTGACTTTCGATGTCCTACTGCTAAAGCTCTTAGTATACCTGAAGAAAGAAAGGTTCCCATTGTTGAAACTTTTATGTATGATTTTTTTCTGAAGATACTGCAGTGACAGAAGAGCAATAAAAATGGTACACCTGGAGCAACACATCATTTTAGATTTATGACTTGCGTGTCTAGGTAGTATATGTCATTTAAATTATCTTACAGCATGTGCCAAGCCAGTGTAAAGAACAATCTGACTCAGTTTTAACCTTGTCAGTACCAACCCATCCTGATTTCCTGGATCAAGAACACCCTAAAGGCTTTCTCAGTGCTTTCTACAGATAAATGAGTCGTAAAAACGAGCTTAAACTTTTAGCTTTGCCCCAGGTTCTTGCGCGCTTCTTTCCCTGTCACACTTTTGTTCCAAATCTAATTTCAGTGCAGCTTTATGCAAGTTTACAAACCTCAGTGCTATGCTCTCTTTCTTTTATATTATGTCAGACAGCAGAAGACTGATTAGAATAAAATAGTGTTTGTGGATTTGCAACACAAATGGCTGTAAGTTTGTGCAAGATGTTACTTTCAGGTAGATGGATGGATGAATGGAGGAAGGGATGAAGGGAGGGTTGCATGGACAGGTAAGTATGGTTGTGTGAAACAGGCTGCTGTACATGAAGATGCATGCTCAGTCAACCTACCCTATGTAAAAAATAGAAATAAGATGATGCAAGGAATGTTTTTTTTTTTCATGTTTCGTAAATATACAGTATATACAGACACATTTTTGTATGAAGCAGTGCAAATCCTTACCTATTTTGTGTTTCTTCTCCTTGTTCTGTCCCTTGCTAACAGCCAGGTAGACGGGCGTCTGTTTTGGAGGGATGGTGAGTTTATCGACGTGCTTCCTCCACTGTGTTTGATAGTATTCAGTTTGTTCCTTTTCTAGTTTCTTTTTCTCCTGCATCTGCTTCTCCTGTACACACAGAGATAGCGCAAAGTTTCTCAGAACAGGCCATACAGGTTTTTTGACTATCTCAAAATTCTTCAAGAAACTTCACCGTGCAGAGGAGTTTAGGTTGTTTCTTTATGTGACAAGTGTTAGCTACGATATACAGTACATACTCACCCTATACTCTTTAGAGAGTCTTTTCATTTTCTTGTTGAGAAGAAAGTAGACAGCCAGAGTGTGGCAGGCGCGGTTGGTGAGAACAGCGCTCAGAACTTCGCTGTGCTTGTACCCCATTTTCTCCGTCATATGAAGCAAAACTGCTTGGTTTATTTCTTCGATGTGTATTCTTGAAACAAAGAGAGAACAGATTAATGTTATCCTGTAACACTAAATTTACTAAGCACATACAAAGTGACCATCTGAAAATAAATAAGTAAGCATTTTAAATGTGCAAGGCATTTCAAATTCATTAAAACCTCTTTAATCTTTTTGCATTTTGTTTCATAACAGGGACAAACTACAGTTTGTTTTATTATGATTTTATGTGACTGACCAACAAAAAGTAGAACAAAGCTGCAAGTTTGTTGAAAAATTATTCTTAGTTAAGCATGATTTCATCAATCATCTGAAAATAGAAGGACTATGGCACAACTGCAAACTATGTATGTCCACCTAAACAGACAGACTGAACAAGGAGAGCATTAATCAGAAAAGAATCCAAGACCCCCATGATAACTCTGGTAGAACTGCACAGACCCACAGCTCATGTGGGAGAATTTGTAGACAGGAGAACTATTAATTGTGCACTCTATAAATCTGACCTTTGTGGGGGAGTAAAAGAAATTCTTCTCCTTGGTTTACCACAAGCCATGTAGGTGACAGCAAACGTGGAATGTGTTTTGCTCAGATGAGTACAAAAGGTAACTATTTGGACTTCATGCAAAACACATTGTAATGGAAATCTAACACTGTGAACACATGTCTACTGAAAAATGGTAGTGGCAGCATCATGCTTTGGGGAGGATTTTCTTTAGGAGGGCAGGAAAGCTTGTCAAGGTTGAAAGATGTGTGATGCCAAAATCAGGGTAATTCTACTCAAGAACCAGTGAGAGATTACAGAAGACTGGGGCGGAGATTCACCTTTCAGTACGACAGCGACTCTAAACGTACAACCAGAGCTGAAAAACATTTATAATGAAGCATCTTCCATGTGTGAGAGTGGCCTCGACCAAAATCTAATTGAGAATTCTTGGTAAGATGTGAAAAATTTTGTGATGCTTTTTTCTCAGTCTGACTGAGGTTGAACTGTTTTGCCAAGAGGAATGGGTAAAAATGTCAGTCTCTAGATATACTAGATGTACAAAACTGGTAGAGACTTGCTGCTCTCATTGCATGGAAAGGTAGTTCTACAAACTGTTAAATCTACAAACCATTTAATACATTTTTTCTTATTCACAATATGTATTGATTTGTGTTGGTTTATCACAATAAATCTCCCCAAAAAACACATTAAAGTGGCTGTTATGTGACAATGTGAAAAAGTTTGCAAGGCACTGCATGTGTACATGGGTGTACCTGCTGCGGTAAGGAGCCCCTGTGTTCCTGTTAGCCAGCTGCAACCAGGAATCAGTCATCACTTGATGTATATTTGGACGCCTGTGAGGGTCTGGCTCAAGAAGCTTTTTCAGCAGACAGATGGCAGCTGAGAGAAGAAAGAAGAATAAATCATATTGTGCTGTCAGCAGCTGCCTGCCCTAATCTGTGAAGATTCGTGAAAGTTAAACATATCATTACATGTATAACTATCAGTTTGTTTTGACAAGGAACTCAAAACCAAAACTTCCAATACTTGCTTTTCTGCTTATATTCAAATACCACAAACCTAAGCTCTCAAACTCCTCCTTCTTTTCTATAAAATTCTGTGGTGTGTGTTGAATCATCACAGTAATTAGAAGGTGGTTAAGCCATTTCATCATTTGCATGTTAGCAGGAACTACTGCCGTGACATGCAGAGCGTGATGAGCGTCATTGTTTCCAGTGATGTTATTCTGACACTCGTTCTTCCAGTATTATCTGTACCCCCACCCACTTCATCCTTTGAGAAATTCTTCTGAAATACAACCACATAACCTGTTACCACACCAGGAAATTCTTTAAAAATATTTTTCTGCTGCAACAATAAGTGTGTGCAACTCTATTTAACCGATTATAATTATGATAACAGTTTTATTTTTCTTAAGAAAGACTAGCGTGCCAGTAAAAACTAGTTCAAGAATCCTGATTAAGAAAAACAAAGGTTTATTTGACTGACAGGTGCCTAAGTCTGGCTGTTATGCTTTCAGTCTTTGGAAAATGTCAGTTACTACAATCAGTATTTGCACTTTGTCAGTTTTATGCATTACCAGTAGAAAGGGTAGGAGGTAGAGGGTTCATCTCTTTGTCAACCATCTTCTGGTGTAGAGCTCGAAGGCTAAAGGGCTCCACGGTAAAAGGGAGCGACCCAGTGAGCATTGCATACATATTGACACCACTGGAAGACAAAAATTGCATATTTAAAGTCCAGGTTGCAGTTAACAACAACAGGTGAATTTGTGTTCTAAAGAAAGGAAGGGAACTTACATGGACCAAACATCCACCTTTGGGCCATATTTTTTTCTGGACAGAAGCTCAGGAGCGGCATAGGCTGGACTGCCACACTGGGTGCTGAAGGGGTCAGAGTATCCCAGTATGCCAGCGCAGTTACTAAGGCCGAAATCTAATAAGGAGTTTGGGAGAGAGTGTGGTAAGTATCATTCTTAGGTTTTTGTTGTTTATATAGCTCAGCTATACACAAACAGACAGAGGCAGATTAATGTCACAGCGAAAGCTTATAAGCCTTTTAACAGGAGGTTTAACTGTTCTTAACCCTTTACCTCATTAAGGCTCTGATAGCACTCAGGGTGTGAAAATGTACTGACCATCCAGGCATCAATAATAAAGAGTTACATGATTATCATTAACAACTGAGTTGTTATTTATCCATTACAGACTGGTTTTTTTGAAGAAAGGGAAATTTGATAGTATATTACCTATGAGTTTTATGTTGTCCTGCTCATCCAACAGAAGGTTTTCTATCTTCAAATCTCTGTAAGACGAAAAGGGAGAGAAGAGATGTCACTGCCTACACAGTCAGTTTCTATGCAAGATGACGGGAATCATTGTTATATTACACATCACCGGAAAGATCAGCATAGCCTCTTGCATAACTGGGAACTTATGAATTTAGACATCTTTTAAATGTAATATCATAACAATAACCAATGTCTGGAGTATTGTATGGTGTATGATAAGCCAGTGCTTTTAGTTTATTTAAATAAGTTCTTAGATACCCTTGAATGACAAATCTGCAGGTACAATAGATCTGGGTGTTCTTGCGTACTCATGTGCACAGGATAGGCCTAAGCCACATGTTGAAAGCAATATTTAGCGCAAAAAAACAACACAATGCTTTCAGACTTGAGAGAACAGTTAATGTGTCCTTTGCCATACCTGTGCACCACACCAGCCCTGTGCAGGTGCTCAACAGCCAGCACCAGCTGCCGAATATACTTCTGAGTCTCCCTCTCATCCAGGTGCTTCTTCTCATAAATGTGGTTCATGAGGTTCCCTCCAGGACACAGCTCCATCACCAGGTAGTAGCTGTTCTCCGTCTCCAGGATGTCCAACAGCTGTGCAATGTTTGGGTGCCGAATCATTTCCTGGATGAGGCCTTCCCTCCGCAGGTTCTTTGTGACGTATGAGTCCTTCTTGGCCTTCCGCTTGTCGATTACCTTCACTGCCACCTGGAGAAAAGAAGGGAGGAGAATAGGGTAAGAGGATGAGAAGAGATTCTTCCTGAAACCTTGGCAGGGTTGACTCTTAAACCCTGTGCCATATGTTGTAGTTAGCAAAAGCACACTCCTATATTAGTATATCTCTTAAGGATGGACTTCAAGGAGGGTAACAGGTGATGAAGCTACCCGATCTTTACTGCAGGGTACATAACTCGACACTGACCTCTCCCAAACAGCTGCTCTTAGGGTGTGGAGTAATGCAAGGCTCTAAAGAGGGGAGGCATGCGAGTGCGAGAGAGGTAACTGAATCGTGATAAAGTAAAGGGAAAGCAAACGTTATCCCATGTGCTGAGAAGGTGCCAAAGCCAAATGGACAGTTAAAGTTACCCCCATTTGCTTTTAGGTTAAGTTGAAGGTAATCTAATTTCAGAGGCTATGACGCAAGCAATGCCAGGACTAAAAGGTGTTAATCTTTGCCTTTCATTTCTCCTCTTAGAATGTTCTGTTGGAGGACTGCTTGAGTTAGTGGTAAGAAATCCTTGAAGATGTCCTCATAAATGGCAAACGACGCGTCCTCTGTTCAATGACAGATCCTTGCGGATAATTGCATTGCATTCAATAAAAATATTTCATTTTCTGCCTGTGCGTCTCCTTGTGTCCTGTCTAGACTGAGTTCAAGAACATGGTTACCATACATTACAAATCACCTCAAGGAGAGTCCAGAGACGTGGACCAGCATGGCAAGTGGAACAAATCACCATATCCATTAGCGACATGGTACAACAGTGTCCTCTCTTTCCTTCTGTCCTTTGGCTCATTTTTATAACCATCCTTCAGCTCATTTTTATGCTCTGATGATTGATTCCCCTCTAAAGAACCTTTTTACAGCTCCTAATTAAACCTGGCTTGCAGAAGACTCTTTGAACATACCATGTGCCATCACTTGACGGTTATCGATGGTCCATGTTTACACTTGTTGGTGCAGGGAATGTATGTGGTGTGTATTTACAGTAGTGCATATGAGAAGGGCGGTGTGGGGTATCGAGGGGGAAGGGACTATGATGCCAGGGGGCTTTTGGGGGATTCAGTTGTTTATCAGGCACCCCTCAGACAGAAAGGAGGGGTCTTACAGGGGGGATGTAGAGGGGAAAGTGGGTTACATATATCAAAAACACACCCATGTGACCTCTCCTACCTCCCTGACCATGATGACCCCATCGTTTACCTCTCTTTACTTTCACATTCTCATGTCTACATCTACATCGTCTATCAAGTGATGCTAAAAAAGGGAATCTAGAAGACTTCATGCATATCCTTTGCCCCAGCATACCCTCTTGCTTGAATAAACTCACTGCCCTGCGCTCCCTCCCTTCCTCACTGCTCCTGTTGGATGCCTTTATTTAAATGAAGAGCTGTGCTTGGCTGTGAGATTACCACTGTTTGCATCATCCTAAACAAAGACAGTGGGGAAAAATGGGGAGAGGAGAGGCGCTTTTTTCTCTAAAGAGCATCAGAGCAAACGGTGATGGGCAAACAGGGGGTCAAGATAATTAGATGCATTTTCAACTATTTAATATCATGTCATTGTATAGTTATACAAATAGGTTTTACAAGTTGAAACATGCAGGAAAGGGAGGAGGAGCTTGTTTTTCTAAGATGCTAATTTTTTACTGGCTGTTCTCCACAAAAAAAAAAAAAAAAAAAAAAAAAAAAAAAAAAAAAAAAAAAAAAAAAAAAAAAAAAAAAATCTAAAGAGATGGAGACAAAGGCAACAACTGGCCAATGGTTGCCCATATCAAAGCCCTGCGCTAGCAGAATCCCAATGAACCCTGCAGCCCATTTATCAACGAGGCCATTTCATATGCAAGTAGTAGCTCTGCTCCCTCATAGGCCAGACAATTTTATCCTCCGTCCCTCTCACTGCTATGCGCGCCTGCAGAAGGTGAGATCACCAGCAGTAACAGACAAAGCAGTACTCAAGTTGCCATCCAACGCCTCAGGAAAGCAGATGCTTTTCCATTCCTCTCTCTCTCCCTCTCTCTCTCACACACAAACACATTGGGTAAATATTGTCAGTGGAGCCACAGTGCTGTGCATGCACTGCACCTCGACAGCTGGCGCTGCAACATGAGCTCATTAACAAAGGGAGTTGATTGCAAGCAGAGCTGGCCACTTTCTCTGAGAAACACTAATTAACTGAGCTGAACAGTGGTGCCACTAGGTTAACCCTTGGTGTGTCCCCTCTGACCAGACAGTGTTGTACAATCATTTCGCCGCGAAATTTATTTCTTTATCATTATTTATTCTTTGACACTTTTAAATACCCATACACCACCTATATACAACAGCATAACAAAGCTCTTATCGCTTCCAATTTGCCCCCGGGGATTATCAGTGCCCAACATCTTGATAATTGATCAGCATTATAGAGACGTTAATAAAACTGGCAACAAAATATTAAATTATAAAAAAACAATAATGTAAAAAATAAATAAATAAGGAAAAAAAACATGTAAAAGCCTGACATTTATTTATAGCTGGTAGCATAAAAGAATGGGCTGACAAGCCATGAGAAACTAAAAACAAACAAATGCTCTTCTAAGAATTAGAACTGCTAAGAAACACCCAGTACAGGCAATGCCATGTTGTTCTTAAGTTACGTGAAGTTTAGAAACCCCACAGCATCTAATGTGGGGGATATAAATTTCATCCAGCAGCATGCCTTACCTTTTCTCCGGTTAGAGTGTGGAGACCCTCTCTAACTTTGGCGAAAGACCCTTCTCCCAGCTTCCTCCCGATCAGGTAGGTACCTACGCGCTTGGTGTGGTAAAAGTTCTTGAGGACGTCCGGGGCAGGACTACCCAGCGAGGCGGAGAAGGTGCTCTCATCCTCTGCGCTGTCTGAGGTCTCACCGTCGTGCGTCCTGTTGTCCGTTCCCATGTCGTGGTCCGAAACGGGCATCTTTGTTGCCTTGTCTGAGGAGGGAGAAAAAACTTCGCCCCTCGACTCTCACCCACCTTGAAAGCAGGTATCCTATTAAATACTTAACGTCCGGCAAATTAGGAGTGCTGGACCTTGCGCCACCTGTTCACCCAAAAGCATCCAACCAGTGCTCTCAGCAGTTTCCGAGACAACTGAATCCGCTTAGATTACTATGACATAAGGAGCATAAAAAAAGCCAATATCTGTCATGGAAAACTGACGCAACGTGTCAACGCAACGAGAGTGTTTTCAAAGGAGGATCAGAGGCAGGCTTTTAGACTGTGTGCGCATCTCCTCTCACACGAGCGTCTCTTGAATGGTCTGTGTGCCATGCAGCGTGTTTTTCAGTTTGAAGTGACTTTCCCGGTCCTGTAAGTGGGCGTTCCCCCACCCAGTGTGAGGGTGAAAAAAGAAACACCGTGATGGAAGCGGGGGTACTTTTCTGTCCAATCAGCGCAGGGCGGGTGGAGTGAGTCTGCGATCAAGGGGGAACAACAAGTCTACCGGTACCACCGCCCAGCCGCTCCGCTGTGTGGGCTCACATTGTACATGTGAAAGAACAAAGAATGCATTTGTAGCCCTGATAAGTGACTTGTTACAGAATCACAATTTGAACGTACAGGGTTTGGAAACATTATTCTAACATGTATTTGGGGCGCCACTTTATTTATTGTAAGCATCTGTCTGTGCGTAAAGAATCCACGTTTACACCTTTCTCATGATAAAAAAAAAGATTTTTTTTTTTTTAACAGATTATAATCAATCATAAACTTAAATTAAATTTAGTCTATCTATTTTTGGGTGTTCACTTAATTTCAACAGACCTTGAAGCGGCAGACAAAGAATAATTTCACCTTGTTTGCTTATGAGGTACTCTGGCCTGATTAACAGTTTTTGTCACCCGAAAGAGGACAGGCAGAGGCCACTCCTCTTCTGCTTTTCTGCTTCGAACAAAAATTTTGTGATTTTTTTTTTCCTTCTTCTTCTTCTCTCTCTCTCTTTTTTTTTTTTTTTTTTTTTTTTTTTTTTTTTTTTTTTTTTTTTTTTTTTACAGCAAATCTGATCAGGCTCAAATATGTCAACAATTTCTGTAAAGGCATGCATTAGAACTACATAAATAAAGTTATTCTTTTTCTCTTTATTTTGAAATATATTTTATTAGACTCCTTGGTATAGTTTTAATTTGGCTCTTTAAATAGAATGGCTTGAGCTATACTAAACCACATGCTGTTTTTATAAGACTGCTTGGCCATGCTTTCTGGATATTCGACTGTAGACATAATAAAGATATGAACCATACAAGTGGGACATCTGCTGGAGACTGTTTGCACTACAATGAAATGCAGTGCAGACATAATCTTGCTGAAATTAAATCAATATGCAGACATAATCTTGCTGAAATTAAATCAATATCCATTTTGTAATAGTCTTGACACAAGGGCCTTTAGCACCTTATTGATTAGACCTGCATTAGCCTTTAAAACAAAGCATTTGATCTGTCCACAGGGTAAAAATGTGTTACAATTTTCTGCACATACCTTTTGTGTCTCATTTATCTTTTTTTTTTTTTTTTTTTTAACTCTGAGGAGATCATTAAATGGTTAATTCCACTTTCAAAAGGAGATAAATCCAAGTTTTAGAGAAGAAACAGTAAAAACAGATGCTTCCACATAGTTGAGAGTTAGGTACTGATACTTACCAAATTAATCAAAGTACCTGCTGTAAAAGCAATTACAATCCTTTAAGTTGGATTTTAGGCTGCATGGGAAAAATACCTTAATGGTTTTTAAAAATATATCTGTTTTTGAGTCACAGCTGTGAGGAGCATCTAAAAACAAAGAAATTGTGTTGCAGGAACAGCGACTATGAAATCATTTGCATTCAGTTCTGTGGGGAGCAGTGGCAGTGGAGTGCCTTTTTTTCCCTAGTATGGTTTCACTTGTTTCCTTAAAGGGATGGTTCTCTGCAAATACAGCATCTTGCAAAAGTCATCATAAATCTTGAACTTTTTCCCATTTTGGATATTGTAACTGCAAACCTCAATGTATTGAATAGTGATTTTATGTGATAATTCAAGACAAAGTAGTGCATAATTGTGAAGTGGGACAAAAAAATGAACAGGATTTTAAAGTAATTTTTAGAAATAAAAATATGAATGGTGTGGCAAACAATTTGCATCCCTTTACTGTGATTCTGCTAAAATAAAATAGTGTAATCTACCAATACAAAGCGTTTTTGTATTGGAAGTATAAAAAGTCTCTTAACAGTGGCTTTCTATTGACCACACTTAAATAAAGGCTGGTTTTGTTGAATACTTGATTAATGGTTGTCCTGATAACGGAATTTCCTACTGGAGCTGTAGCTTTGTCCCACTCCTTCAGAGTTACCATGGGCAGAATAAAGAGTGACAAAAGTAGTGTTTTTATTTCTATCGATAAATTTAATTTTGGTTCCAAAGATGTGCACTTTTCTTGCACCTTTTTCTGACAAGGAATGACTTCAATTCTCAGCTGGAGACACTATTTTGTTCTCATTTTAAAAACAAATGCACACTTTCTCCTCTACCATTTTTTTTTTTTACAAATAAGGACTTCATCCTAGAGAGACAATTGTGTTTATATTTTTACATGAAAATATGCACTTTTTTTCTTTCATATTTTTTAAGCTAAGAAGGGCATAATTTCACAGAAGGTCTTTGTTTTTGAAATGCAGATCTTCAATAATTTAAGTAGGTATTTGTAAATACACGGTATGGGTTGTTTTAAAATGTTATCTAAATACATTAAAGTTGTTCTCCACATTCTGTCTTGTGATTTTGTAAATACATTACAGTGTAGTGTGAATACAGTATGGGTTAACTTCAAGAATACTTTAAGAAGTATATTTCAGCATGCAGATAGTTTGCTACAAGTAATACGCTAAGTGAATTTACAAGTATACATATGGTGTTATAACAATTAAACTATAAAATTACAAAAAAATGTACATTTTAGTTTTAGTAATTCATAAAAATGTACTTAAAGTATACTTAAATAAACTAAAATGAGGACTTGATGTATATTGCTAGTTTATTGGCAGTATAGATAAGAGTGGACTTGTGGTATATTTCAAATTTACAGCAAACTAATTTGTAAACCACAAGTATATACCTAGTACACAAGCAGTATACAGCTGAAGGTACTTGCTGCATACATGAATGTATACTTTTGTAAACTTACAATGTTCCGATTTATTCCAAAGAAATATTAAATTAGCATAATTTCTAGTACTCTACAAGTACACAGTCTGTAGTATAGTTGTTATGCATGTACTTATGCTCAAATATACTTAATAAAATAAACTTTAAGTATGCCACTTTTTGCACAGCTGTAAACAGATATTTGCAGTTGTACATACTTCTTCCATTTTCAGATAATGAATTGAGCAGTTTTACCACTAAGAATTAACTTGCCACTGAGAATTAAAATCCCATAAAATAACATTGTAGTTTGGGGTTGTAACGTGACAAAAGAAAAAGAAAGAAAAGAAAAGTTCATATTCTTTTTCTCGGCACCGTACTCGGCACCGTGACTTGAAGCACCCTGGCACCTAGTGGACAAACCCAAGAACAACAGCCTTGAATCCCATCATGCTTTGCTGTGCCCGCCGACCCAACGCGAGGCTAACTGGCGTTAGCTACCGGGGAGCGGACATGTTGTTCCGTCCTTTCCTGGCATAAACATCGTTTTGAACAGGATTTCGGGAGTTGAGGGAGAAGCCAGGTGCATCTGGCAATCATGGAGGCTGTGAACGCCTTTAACCAGGAGGTAAGCTGCATGTTGAGCTCACTGAGAGCCTGAAGTCACCGTGGCTGGTGGATGTGGTCACAGCATTGCTGTGATGCTGTGTAGCTAACCGAACAGGTCGGACTAGGGGGCCTGCTAGCCGTTGGACTCTCTTGCTGTTATTGTAAATAGGTTAATGTTAATGCTACGCTTCGGCGACTAAAGTAACGTTACATTGAATGGCAGGATTTGTTACGCTACTGTAGTAAGAAGCAACTCAGTAATGTCAGAAAACAGTAAACACGGGTACCAAGATCCTCCGTGATGCTAAATGGTGGGAGTGAGTTGGTTCCAAACACTGCTGCTTGCAACAGTACGATTAGCAAACATACACAGTGATATAAACAGACTGCAGGCTTAGAGGTGCTCATTGTTGCTAATTTTGAATTATAAATATGCGTTGTTTGTTGAAGAGCAGACAGAATAGGGTAAGTTTCTAAGGCCTGTTCATGCTGTTGGAAGCCCAGTCAGAACCTGCAGTTCATCAAAGCAGGAGACGTTAATGGTATATCAGTTATGGCGACTTGAATAGACATTCTGCAAGCTATTTCTTTACGAAGTTATTGAAGTTATTGCAATTCTTTCGATCCTTACAGTTTTTGCAGTATTGGTTGTTTTACTGGAGACAAAATTACAGCTGCAGGAATGCCTGAGCATGGTTAAAGGTGAAAATCATGGACTTAGTTTTCCGTCGTGTGATTCTGAAGTGTGGGTTTGTGTTTTCAATTAGATTTTATGCATCTCCTTCTACATGAGAAAGGTGAATGTTTCGCTTTCAGATGATGTCTGAGAGTCTCCCTTTTTGGGCAGGGGTGGATAGTGTGTAAAACAAATCTATCAAGATTTTTTTTTTTCTCAGTAAAATTGCGATTTTGTTAAAGATACCATGAGATTCTCTTGGTATCACAGCCATGGGAAGAGGTTCCACGGTTTTGTGATACCACAGTATTTAAACAAAAATCTTCAATAAAAATGTAAACACTGTTAAATTTGTCTTATTTAAAACAGAAAATCAACTATGAACTATTATGATATATCATCACAGTAGGAATAATGTTATCTAACATTTATTTACATTTTTATTGTGATACTCTTACACTAGGTGGCTTTCCTTAAATTTCCACACCATGACTCTGTGCGTTTTTCACCACTAAAACATATTTGGAAACATATTTTCAAAAAGACAAATTCGTCTTTCTTGAACACAGACCTTCTTTCAGCCAGCTGAACAGGCAGTGCGCATGAACAAGTGGATTGATTTGTGCTCTATAAAGCCTAGTAAAGCTCCAATCAGTTGCCAAAACCTTTTAAAAATCTTAGAACCAATTTTCATCCATATTTTGCCAAATAGTGTGTTGTACAAATATTTGCTATTTATGACTCAATCTCTGTTCAGCCAAGCTCTCAGAACCTTTAGTTTAGGAAGTCAACAACAATAAGATGGTAGAATGAGCAGATGTTCTTTCTTCTTTGACATGTTGTAATCGTCTTAGAACTGATATCTTATTGCCGACCCACAATAACAACCTTGCACAGGTTTGGGGATTTCTCAAAGTTTTTCTGTGACCTGCTTTGGGCAAGGTGTAACACACAAAGTATAAAAACACCCCCTGTTTACCCAGTCCAGTGTACAGCAGCCAGTTTTCCAGTTGCAGTTCTGTGTTGGGCTTTACCTCTTTGAAGGTGAACCAAGTTAGTAGAAAAAGATAAAGATGGTGAGACAAGATCACATTAACCGAGTGTTTATTTTGTAGACCATGATTAGGGATTGGCCAGTTTCAAGGTATGTTGAAATTTTAAAACGTTGCAGTTTGTAAACCCCCAAAATGTTCGATCATAACATTCTAGTGGTTCAGAGTCCTTTTAATGAGATGCTAGAGAAAGGGTTTGTGTGATCTCTCAGTTTTCTCTCACTGCATGGAGTAATGCAGCACTGCCCCTCCCCCACCTGTTGCACATGACTGTGCTTAAAAGAAAGCTGCTACGTCTTTCCTTCCCTCACAAACAGACATGTTTGGCGGTTCGAAAACTTTCTGGTTGTGAGAAACACGAATGGTCATGGTGTGGAGACTACAGGAGCACCACTGATTGCTCTCATTAAGCTATTGCTGTTTTTAATTTTCGAGGAAATTTGATGGGGTGAATCCCTGGTATTTTACTTCATGGTTATTATATAGCAAGAAACTCATTCAAGCCCTTGGCTAATTGTATTGTCACATTATCTGTACAAGTCTTAAACACCCCACTGAGCAGATATTTTCAATCCCAGGTATCTCAGAATTAATATTGTTTGTTATTTAGGAGCTATGTTTAACAGTAAAATAAATTCCTTGTTAAAGCAGAATTATTTCTTCTTTTTCCTTTTAAATCATTTAAGGAAGAACATAAATAAAAGAAGTAAAACATATTTGTCTTTACTAACAAAAAATCCTTAACACTCACACAAGAAATACAAAATGTGCATAGTTATCAATAGTGGCAACAAATAAGAGATTTTTGGGGAAACAAATTTCTCTTTTAGAAATGTAAATTAAATTTAATTTTAATTTTTTTAAAAAAAAAAAAAAAAAAAAAAAAAAAAAAAAGTATCTTTATGGATGTCTTGTATCAGTTTGATATGACAACATGAAAATGTGAAAAGCAGATGCATTAAAATGAAATAATTTTTTGCTCTGTAACTCATTCATCTTTGGCCCATTTGGTGTTTTCCTCTCTCCCGTTTCATGATTTTCCATCTCATCCTTCTATTACCTTTTCCCTGCAGTTATTCTCCTTGATGGACTCCAAGCCTCCTATTTCTAGAGCAAAGATGATCTCCATCACAAAATCAGCCATAAAAGCTATGAAAGTAAGAACTATTTTTCATGTATTGTTTGGTTTGGTTTGTGTTATTCATATTCTCAGTTTTTAAAATTAGCTTAGCATTTTCTTTGTGCCTGCATTAAGCTGAAAACACACTCACTTGATCCCCTCTCTCTCAGCTCTACAAACACGTGGTCCAGATTGTGGAAAAGTTTATCAAAAAGGTGACCCAGACTTTGAAATTTAATTGCAAAGCAGTTGTTCCTCAACAATCATAAATAAGCTAAAATCTGTTTTTCTCCATCGTCTTGATTCCCCCAGTGTAAGCCCGAGTATAAAGTTGCTGGCTTGTATGTGGTTGATTCAATTGTGAGGCAGTCCAGACACCAGTTCGGACCAGACAAAGACGTGTTTGGTCCGAGGTTCACCAAAAATATCACAGGAACTTTTGAGAACCTTTGTCTCTGCCCCGTAGAGGACCGGGTAAGAATGGAAAGGATATTGTGAAAGGCTGGAAAATTTGTGGAATAATTGTTCATTTATTTAAAAATAACATTTTTTTGTAGAGCAAGATTGTGCGGGTTTTGAATCTGTGGCAGAAAAACGGAGTGTTTAAGATCGAGGTTATTCAGCCACTCTTGGATATGGCTGCTGGCTCTGGCAGTGGTGCTGCTTCCATCACAAACACAGAAGAGCCAGGTAAGTTTTAACTGGAACAATTTTAAAATGCCACATCATAGAAACAGTTTTAGATGTAAAGTTTTTTTCTAAATGACCATTGTCATCTTTATAAATTGTTTGTGCCACCTTTAAACGCTCCTGCTGTCTCATCATTTAGGTTCCTCACCACCTCCTGCCAAAGAGCCTGTTAATGTAGTAACAGCCAACTCTACCCCTACACCCGCCCCTCCGTTGCACAACTCTGACGCCTTTGCTGCTGTAGCACAGCTCTTCCAGTCTTCGCAGGGTCAGCAGGTGTGTTTGCATTTCATTTGCTTTGTCATTGCTTAAATGTTCCTCATCTGGAGACTTCTGAATCTGCTTTGTATTTCTTAGCTTCAGCAGATGCTTCAGAACTTTCAGCAGCAGGCGGTGAAGCCTGAAACCAACGCTCAGCCTCTTCTGCCAACCACTCAAATGCCGGTCCAAAGTGTGCCTACTGGCCTGGCTGCAGTTGCTCCTCAACCTCCTCTTCCCTCCCCACAGCCTCCTCCACCCGTCCACCCCGCTCAGCCGGTCCAGCAAAAGACGGCTTTTGACATGGTGACAGATTTTTTTCATTTGTCACTTGAAGTTTTCTAACCTGTAGTGCCTTGTAAAGTATTTATACCCCTTGAACCTTTTCAGTTTTCATTCCCACCACTAACTTGAATGTAATTTGTTGGGGTTCTATGTTAATGGTAGACACAAAGTCGTGGAGGATATGCGGTTTTTAAAGCGGGGGTATTTATATTTTACTTTTTTGAGCTTTTTATCATGTAGGGCTGGGCGAAATGGCTAAAAAACGTATCACAATATAAGGGTTTCGTGCCAGTCGATATCGATAATTATTGATTACTTTTTGGTTTTAAATATCTGAAATACTGCCAAAGTGCTGTTGTGATCTTTCCCATTTTATCCACAATTTCATCTTGAATTGTACTGATTTTCTCCTTTCACTCCACACCGTTGTTTTTTTTATTTTTAAGCAGTTATGGGGCACAGTGGCGAAGCTGCTGCTGCCTGCACAAGTTACTCAACAGGTTGTTTCTGTTGAGTAACAGAAACTCACCACTAACCAATCAGTGGTGAGTTATTTGATGCCACCAACCTAGCTTAGCTGGCCATGAGAGGTTGAGCGGCTAAAGCCTTTCTTCTGCCTGCATCTCCCAGGATGCTGTGCAGTTCTGGATCGGAGTTCAGTGAAATTATTGAACATTATTCCCCCATCAAAAGCATACCTGGAGGGTTGCTTTGATTCTTTTATACATGTTAGAGAAATTATTGAATCTCTGGTAGCCGCCATTCAGGGGTGCTTAAGCGCTTGCCCTCATAAAGCATTGCCTATTTCCACTCAGCTCCTTCTCGGAGCTGCCGTCTCCAGCTGAGCTTCCGCCTCACAAAGCACCCCTCCCCTGCGCCTTCCCACCCAGCTCCTCCAGACTAGTAGCAGCAGCAATTAGCAAACACCTGGATGAACTGTGCGTCTGCATGGGATAATGGAGGAGCATTGTTGTGATGACGTGCTGAAGGTGGAATGTCTGAAAGAGTAAGAGCTTAAAGAGTCAGAGGCTAATTTCAAGGCATTAAATTGGGAAGTCAAACTATTTGATGTTTGATATATAAAGAATTTTAATTACAAATGAAGGTAACATAGGTATTTGATTGTGCTATAAAATGGCACTAAGTGGCTAGAAAATACATAATATTGCTTCTTTAAAATTTTTACACAAATGAACAATCAGTATTCATAAACAAGGTGGTGGCAGTATCAGACTGTGGGGTTTCTTTGGCAAGAACAGAGAAACCAATCAAAGTTGATGGGAGGATGAATGAAGGTAAACAAATGAGGCAATACTGGAACAAAAAAACAGTTGAATACAAATTAATGTCCCACTTTTCAGATTTTCCTTTTTAAAATCTTTTGTAAACCATGTATCCTTTTTCTTGCACCTTAGAATAATTTGCTGCTTTGTTTGTTTGTCAAATAAAATCCCAGTTTTGCAACATATTTGGTAAAACCAAACAAAAAGAACTCAATTTCAGATTTACAGCTTCTCTTCTGTCTTACCTTTAGAAGCTGCTGGACCGTTTTGACTATGATGATGAACCAGAAGTTGGAGAAGAAACTAAAAAGGATGAAGCATCCTCCCAGCCCCCTTTGTGAGTCCCCAGTCTCATTAGGAGTAGCGTAGCACCAACAAATATGTGATGATAGCAAGTGAGAGTAATAATGATGCTTTTTTTTCTTATCGCAGTATGCAACAACCTCCAGCCTTTCCTCAGCACATGGAGCACTTTAATACACAGATCATGAATATCTCACAAGACCTCACACAACAGGTAGTAACACTGTAGGGTCTTTTTTGATTGTAGTTTCATTATTATTATTATTATTATTATTATTATTATTACACTAGATGTTTTAAAGTGTGAGCATCAGTTATTGGAGATGGAATGAAAAATGTTGCATTCTTTATCAGACAAGTCATGTAAATGTTTTTGATGTACTAAAAAGAACGTTGGTACTGCAGTTCTGACTGATTTTGGCATTTTTATTTAAGCTAAACACTCAAACATGTTGATTGAACATTTATTTAAACAGCCAGGATATGTCCCTCTGGAATATTTTATAAGTTTGTTTAATATCACTGTACCTGATGTGGTGGTAACTTCTCATCAATTTAGCACAGACTAAAGGACAAAACCAACATGTATAAATAAAAATGCACAGGAGGATTGGTATTGCATATTAAATACAGATGTCTTCCTTAGGTTCCTGTGCCTCCTAACGGCCAGCTTCAGGCCGGTGTCGTTCTGCCAGGACAAAGCTTCCCTGTTGCCATGCCAACGATGGGTCATTCTCTTCCAGGGCACCCCCTTCCCGGTTCAACTGGGCATCCAGGCTTCCCAGGGGTATACCCTCCTCAAAACGCTGCCCAGCAACAACAGGTAAGCTTAATGTTACTGCAAAGTACATTTTAAAAAAAGCTATTCTCAGGGAAAATTAAGTAGTTAAAACAAACACATAAAGCTGAGATGCAGAGAAGCCTCTCTGCCATCAGAGCTCATCAATTATAGTAGGAGCAGAAGTCATCCAGTCGCAGTGAAACACTGTTTTGCTATGATTTAAATAAAAAAGACAAAAGGATTATGAAGATTTGAAACACTCTTTAGCATCTTATTTTAGCGATTAGCATGTACTCTGTGTTGATCCTTATCTTGACTCTGAGATTGCCAAATGGCTGCCAATATTTGCCATTTTTAAAGATGAGTATTGAAAGCTAGCAAACTTTCAGCCTTCCTGGTACCTGCTTAAAGTCTTCCATCTCTCTTGCAACCTGATTGAACTACAGTGATGTTCTTTGAAATTATAGTTTCTTTTTAAATAACTTTTCACAGCTTTTAGTGCTTCTTCTAACTTAATTTTTAAATGCCTCACTGATTCTTCAAATAACTAAAGTTGAACCTTCTTCACTTAGAACAGCAATCTCACCTTAGAGTGTTGGTCTTACTCTGGCCTCTGGAGCCTAGCTATGGAGGAAGTAACTGATTGAGAAAAACAGATTTTGAGTTTCTGGCTAACCGGAAGCTGGTCAGGGTCAATCCAGCTAAAAGCCATCCATTTCCAGTCAACAGCTGGTTTTTTTTTTTTTTTTTTTTTTTTTTTTTTTGGTTCATTTCTAAATTTTCTTCAAATTTGTTTTCATGAAACATAGGGTAAAAAAAAACAAAACAAAAAAAAAAACAGTAAATCTATTGCTTTGGCTTTTCACATAAATTAATAAACAAATGTTTAATTGTGCTCAAGAATTTAACTGATTTGATTATATTTGCAATATGTCCCCTTCTGATTCATCCATGTTTTAATTAGGACTCCTCAGTAGATGTGGACCATTCATCAATGAGAGATGGCCGACACGGTCGACGGTCCCACTCAGGCTCGAGGTAACGTCCAAAATGGATGCCAAGTTATTCTTGTTTAAGTACTTCTTGCTAATCCGCCTGAAGGAACATTTCTGCTAACAAAGTGTCCTTTGTCTCCCACTTCACAGATCTCCAAAGAGGAGAAGGTCTCGGTCTAGTTCCCGCTCACGACGGTCCAGGCACAGGCGATCGCGATCCCGCTCCAGAGATCGTCGTCACCACTCGCCACGCTCTCGCTCACAGGAGCGCCGGGAGAGAGAGAAAGAAAGAGAGCGACGGCAGAAAGGTCTTCCGCCACCCAAGAGCGAGACTCTGAGCAGTGAGTCATCATCTAGGTTATGGAGGAGTGTATTTACAACAGGAATGATTGAAATCTATACTTTTTTTTTTTTTTTGTCTTTTTTTTTCCTCCATTGATGAAAATAATAGATTTTTGTTCCCAGTTAAATCTTTCAACTTTGGAAATAATGCAAAACTCTCTCCTTGTTCATGTATATTTCCTCTTTAGTTTGTAGCACAACACTATGGGTGGGTCAGCTGGACAAGAGAACTCAACAACAAGATGTTGCCTCATTGCTTGAAGAGTTTGGACAAATTGAATCAATAAATGTGAGTAGGTTTATTTGGATCAGATATATTTCATCTTAAAACAGTAACCTGTGTTTTGTCAATGTAATGGTTTAACTTGTTAGTTCTTTAATGGACACTCATAGATCCCGCTTTGTGAAGTTTATAGAAGATTTATTATTCAGTCAACAGCTGTAATCAGAAACAGCAAGGACTAAGCAGAAAGGGCTGATAATAGGCTCCCATCACATTTTTTTCCCTAGATAAATTTACAATGACCTAGAGGGAGGTTTGTGTCAGACTCACTGGGATAAAAGCCATCATCAGTAAAGAAGCCTTATAATTTCTGGTTCACATTGACATTTTGGTTTGTCAGTGCATACAAACCAATAAGAGCCAGAAGAGTAAAGCTGCATTTCTTCCAAAAACATTTTTAAACATAGCAGATTTTAAGTGTGAATAGATATTTTGACAGTTGGTTTCTTGGTTAGAGCAACTTTGCTTCTAGAAGCCTCTCAGGATTCAGATTAATAGACTTTTTAAAAATTTTATAGCATTTTATTTATTTTTTCAATAACTTCATTTAAACAGGATGGATCCCTGAGATTCAAAATCTCATTTGCATGGGCAGCAGCTCAGAAATTGTTAAAAACAAGTACATCTAGGAAGAAAAATCATATATCCCAAAAAAACAAGCTAAAACAAATCAGTTTGATATCAGTAAGTTGATGTTAAACTATGTAAATAGAGATGTTGCTTATTTATAATTTCCTAGTGCATTTGTTGATTGACGTTTGCGTTTTTCGTTGTTTTTAAACTGTGAAGCACTGCGTGTTATGTTGAACTTTGAGGTGTCCAATACATCAAATCACAGTTGTCATGGCAATTTCAACGTGTGCAATATCTCAGCTTGGATGCGTTATTTGGTAGGCAATAATTAAGCTGCTATGTATTCAAACCCCATTTGTCCATATTTGACAAATTAGATTTTTATGGCCCCACCTGCGATTTTAGTGAGCGAGATAACAGCACAGTCATATCACAGATTAATATTGCAGTATCATGTTTGCCTAATACTGTGCAGCTCTAATTTAATAGTATAAAAAGTGCTGTTTATGTATAAAATCTGTTATTAACTGAATAACAGAAATCACCAGTGAAAACATGGACATCTTGATGTTTGTATTTAAAATGTAAAAATTTTGTACAAACCTTTTTGGTGAAAAGAGTTTATTCAAAATTTGCTCAATTTGGTTCCAATAATGAGGGACAGAATATTTCATCAGTATGAGCCTTTTGTATCGTCAAATGGAGCAAGTCTACAAAGGGAGGTCAATCAGCTTTGGAAATGTCAGGGATTTAATTTGTGATGGAACAAGATGAATGATCCAACGAAACAATACAAAAGAGTTTTTAAATTAATCTTGAACAATTTTGCATAGAAACTACATCTGTTATGTGTTTATTTTGCGCTTGTTTTTGTAGGTTACTTGGAGACGATATTTGCTGTCTTCCCCCCTTTTCAAATCCAGTTTATTGGCCACTGTTTGATTCTTTATGTTTATGCTGTTATTTTTAAGAAATATTCTTTCTCTGGTGTTTAACAAGATTTGCTCAGTTGGTTGGTTTGTCAGACAGGTAGCACTCTGGTTTAAATGGACGTTAGACCTTTTTTTGTCTTTCTCCACCATTTTTCAGATGATTCCTCCTCGTGGCTGTGCTTACATTGTCATGATACACAGGCAAGATGCTTACAGAGCGCTGCAGAAGCTCAGTAGAGGATCATACAAAGTTAACCAGAAAGCAATTAAGGTGGGTCTTTTTTTTTTTTTTTTTTTTTTCCTGTCTCTTGACATGTTACTGACAAAAAATTCTGAGAACAAATCAGAATTTAAATCAAATTATTTCTTATCAGATTGCTTGGGCTTTGAACAAGGGTATAAAGCCTGATTTTAAACAATACTGGGATGTGGAGCTGGGTGTCACCTACATACCTTGGTCTAAAGTCAGAGAGGACCAGTTAGAGGAGCTGAAAGAGGGAGGAATGCTGGATTTGGATACCTTATCACCAGGTAAAAAAATCTCAATAATGACATGAATGTAGGAGAAATGCAATCTAATCACATTGTTATTGTTTGAAGTGACACTGAATCAGAAGAACACTTTCTCTCCAACAAATATTTTGAAATTTAACAGGGTTAAACTTGTTTTGTTTCATGCAGCTGATGAACAGTCAAAAAACCAAAATTATCTTTCACAGACAGTTTTATACCTTTATATCTAGTTTAATTGACCACATTTACAGTTTAGCATTAGCTAAATTTTGTTTGCTTTATTATTTCGTAATTATCATCATTGAATGTCTGACTTTACAGACTGGAGTAGTGTGAGAAAGCCCTTCGACCACCCTGAAGAACCCACACACAATGGCCGTTCTGAGCAACAGCAACCTGAGGAGACACAAATGTTACCGATGGCTGTTGCGGCTGCTCCTCCTGTACAAGTAAACACAAAAAATATATTTTAAACTTTTGTTATTTTCTTATATTAGAAATGTTTTTTACTGATTGCTATTAAATTCAGGTGAAGTAAGTGACCCATACTTCAGTCAGTTACTACAGTCTTTGAGAAAATGTGTTTTATTTTTGCCCATTTGATTACCTAACATTCATATGACACTGTGAGACATATCTTTAATCTGCGTATTCATTTTCTCAGGTACCTTCATTGCAACAGCCAATGGTTGGTATGGGTTCTCTCCAACCTCCGGTCTTTCCTGGTCACATTGGGATGCCTCCGCCTGGCTTTGCTCCAGGCATTCCTCCTCCTCCTTTCATCAGACCCGGCTTCAACCCGTTGCAAATGCCCCCAGGTAGTGATTCCCACAGCTTACATCTGATTTTAACCCAGTTCGTCTCTTTAAACTCTGAATTTTTGACAAACAGGGCTGTTGTGGTCTATTTTCACATAACAAATAATGCTTTAAAATCGGATAGATATAAAATGCTTTATTTTCTCTTTATTTGTTGTATTTCTTTCTTTCATGTAGTCTCTCTTTCTTTAAGTCATTGAAAACGTGTGGTTGTCTAACAAAACTGGGCATATAGATATTTGGTATCAATGTTAGCTATACAAAAAAAATGTGTGATTGATTGATTCTGGCTTGGAAGACATTAAGACACTTCTCCCATTTATTCTTACTTGAAACGATTAATATCAAAATCACACATACTGTACAGAAAGAAGCCAACAAGCGGAGAACTTAAAAAAAAAACAGGCAACAAATATGAATGTATTTGGTTCATATTTGGCATAAACCAAATGCAACATTGCAGTAAAACAGCCTCAGGACAACTGTGAAGAATGGAGCTGAAAGTGTGGTAGTTTGGGGATGCTTTGCTGCATACCCTGATGAGGTTTTTTTTTTTTTTTTTTTTGCCCCCACAAGGAGTCATGTAAAATGAGTTGTTTGCCTGATGCTAGTCCTTTTGGCTACATCATTAAAGTTAATAAAAATACTATTTATAGGCTTTAGGACTCAGTAGCTTGGAAGTCCTGCAAAACAACACATTGCATTTCATCAGTATTAACACCGACTCACCCACCAGTGATGTTCAGGAAGCTGCAATTTCCCCTTTCCTATTTTTCTCATAAACATAACATCTTGCCTCCTGTTGCTGATGTTTTAATGCTGTGTAGTTTGCTGAAATGCTTTGCTAAAGCTAGCATGTTTACTACCCGTTATGAGGAGTAGTTAATTTAGTTCGTAGCATATTTCAGTGTGGATGTGAGGACAAAACATACAGAAAAAGTTATGCTGTTTAACAGGCTAAACACTTTCCTTCAAATGTCTTAAAATGTAATCAGTAATGTTTCAGCTGCTCTCTGATACATGTAGATGTCTGAGCACATTTTGCAGAGCAGGACACATGACTTAAATAGGTAACTGTTGCAGCCAGTAATCTTTTACGTTTTGCAATTGTTTTAAAAATGCATGTCTTTCACGTTGGTCAGATTATCTCCAGTGCAATATGCCATGTTCTAAAGAATGTGTTGGATTATCTAAATTTTTTATTTTGTTATGATTGCGTTAAGATATAAGAAACATTCTTTTTCTACCGATGTAAACATTTTTCTTGCATATAATTCTCCGACTTACCTCTCACAACAGTTAGTCATACACACAAACTGCCTGCAGCAAGCATGTGAATTGCAAGCTAAGCAGCACCCTGGAGGTTTCTATGTTAAATGCAAAGTCCTTTTATACACACTACTCTTTCTCAACTGCATCAAGTAGATTAACTGATTAATTTATAAAACTGAGGATAAAGAATCTTAATGACTTTCGCCACTGTATCCCCAGGTTTTCCTGCCTCAGGGCCTATGCCCCTTGGAGCCCTACCTCCTTCCAAAGGCGGAGTTGATGACCCACCTCAAGACCCAGCAGGTCAGGGTGCCAAGAAAAGTGATGAGGTCCTTGAGGGTCCAAACTTATTTAACAACCAAATGGGCCATTTGGGTCAGTTTTTCCCCCCAATTTGACTAATTAAAAACACAAAACATCTGGGTTTGAGCCACAGGCACACAGAAACTGTAACTTGGGAGTTTTAAAAATAAATAAATAAATAAAAAAAATTTAAACTTAACAATCCTATTTGTTGTTTTTCCCAACAGGACCTCCAGGAGGTTTTCCAGGTGGACCTCTAACTAACTCTACTGGTGGTCCTCCTGTTGGCCTTCTTGTTGGACACCCAGGTGGTCCCCTAGTGGGACATCCAGGCGGTCCCCCCGTTGGTCCTCCAGTTGGGCATCCTGGCGGTCCCCCAGTCGGGCATCCCGGCGGTCCCCCAGTCGGGCACCCCGGCGGTCCCCCAGTCGGGCACCCCGGCGGTCCCCCAGTCGGGCATCCCGGCGGTCCCCCAGTCGGACCTCCAGGTCCTGGAGGTCACCCTGGAAATATCCAGTCCCCCCCTGGGGGTCTGCTAGGTGCCCGGCCTGGTATGATGCCACTCCAGCGCCCCCAGGGTCCCCCACCATCACATATGCAGCGATTCCCTCCACCCCATGGGCCAAGACCACCTCACCCCAACATGCCCCCTGGCCCTCCACAGATGATACCCCGGGGGCCACACCCTCAGATGATGCGCCATGAGCCGCCACAACCTAAAGGAGGATTTGGGATGCCACCTCCACATAATATGAGAGGTCCCTTCCCTCGTGGACATGGTCCACCCCCTCAAGGTCCTGCCCCGTTTACAAGACCAGGTGGTCCTAGAAGCTTTGAAGGGCAAGAGGAAATGGATGACCGACCACTCAGAGGAGACAGGCCAGGATTCAGGGATCGAGAACAAGAGAGGGACAGAGACTGGGAGCGAGACAGAGATAGAGAGAGGGATAGAGGGTTTGGAGGTGGAAGGCGTTTTGGTGATGGAGTGAGAGGAGGTGGTAGTGAAAAAATGGATGGCAGGGACAGGCTCGGAGGTTGGCAGGAAGATATAGGGACTCCCCGTGGGGGAGGATGGGAGAGAGACAGAGACCGGGATCGGGACAGAGATAGACGGGACTGGAGAGAGAGGCGAGGCAGTCTTGACAGAGACAGAGAACGAGGGCGTGGTGATGATGGGGAGAGGGATCGAGGGAGAGTGGAGGGAGGAGAAAGAAGCAGGGGAGAAGGAGGAAGCCGGGACAAAGCCAGAGCGCCCGAAGGCAAAGGAGACAAACCGAGGCGGTCGGAGCGACGAGAGAGGACGTCACGGTGGGATAAGGACGATCGACTGGCTGAACTGGAAAACATGGACAAGTTCCGGAGCTCTAACAGCACAGAGCAATCTGGTGGGACTCCTCCGGTTACGGTGGAAACCAGGAAAGAGCCAAATGGGGAACCCACTAAAAAGAAGGAAGAGTCAGAACATTTACCCGCAGAGCCGACTCCAGCTGCTGAAAATCCACAGTCCTCTGAGTCTAAAGAGCTGGCTCAAAATGAGCCCACAGAAACAAAAGAAGAAAAAGAAGCAGCCGCATCATAGACCTTCAACCTGTGACTGCTGCGAAAGAGAGAAACTCCGAAAAAAAGTTTTGTTCACTGTAATAGTCTCAGTTCTAACTAGTGACTGTTCGTCAGATGATCATTAACAGTTCCTGGGCAGTAGCACATCTCCCACCACGTTGTCAAGCAAACGAAACCAGATCTGTTGAAACATCAGATTACGAGTATAATCTGGCCTTGCATTTTGGTTTCATTTTGATCAATAGTTAGATATATATTTGTTTGTTTTTGTTGGTTTTTTTTTGTTAAACCAAACTTTGTACACAGATGGGGGAAATTATTGTTGTGTCCCACATTTATTCATACCTTAATGTCCTACAGCAGTGGCCTCAAACTCCAATCCTCAAGGGCCAGTGTCCTGCAACTTTTAAATGTGTCCCCGTCCTATACGCCTGAATTAAATAGCAAAACTGCCTCACTAGCATGCAGATGAGCTAATATTGGAGCCAGGTCCACGACATCTAAAAGTTACAGGACACCGGCCTTTGAGGACTGGAGTTTGAGACCGCTGACCCACAGGAAGGAAGGAGCTTCTTAACAACAAAATTTAGTTCAGTTGTATAGTCACTTTTAAAATGAAAACTGAAAACACACTGAAAACTGTCTAAATTGAATGTATTTATTGTAATGGAGCCTTGAATCTTTTCTCGTTATCACTAATTACATTATTACCACGAAAAGACAGAATCAAATGAACCTAAAAATGAACTAACTCAAAGGATTTTCTTTTTAAGGAAACAAACAAGGACTTAATGTCTTTTGAGGACATTATCACAAAAGCGTTTCTTTTATTTCTTGTACTTTTAAGGCAAAAATGTGGAAAACATATGATTAATCAGAGAAATACATGTAGTGTTTAAAATGGCTTAGTCTTTGACCTTTTTTTTTAAGGAGAATATAATTTAATACTAGATATATGGACTTGCTGTGATTCAACCAGAATAGTATTCCCATGAAAAATAAAGGTTCCATTTGCAAACTGGAACGAAGAATAAAAGCTGTTCAAAAACACCTGAAAAAATTTAATTTTTTGCCTAAAACGGTTTTGATATGTTTCTGATACTTTGGTAATCAAATGTTTAAAAGTTATGTGCAAGTTCAAATTTCACAGGAAACTTTAGAGTTTTTAATTGCACCCACTTGTAAGTTCTCTAATTTTTGCCTGTTATTTTTAATTCTTAAAATTGTTTAAAAATCTGCATAAAACAAGTTTAGTTTTGATCTGCAAAGAGACATAACTTGGATTTGTGAGAAATGTAAAACAAAAATGTTTTCTCCATATTAAACGAAGACTAAACAAAATTAATTTTTGAATTACCTTCCCGGTTGTCTTGCCTGTTGTACTTTCTCTCTTTGTAATATGCTCTATGATTTTTACTTTTAAACAAGTGCTAATTGTCAGATTTATTCCCTTTAAGCATAATTGTCAAAATCAAAGCTGTTTTATTCACATGAAAAATGCAATGCTAAACCCAGTACTCATTTTTTTCCCCAATTCAAAACACATCCTAGTTCACTAAAGAGTTGGTTTATTTTGAAACCCCAAATCAGCAGTTAGATAATTTTACACTGAGTCGTGTAAAGCAGAAACGCTGAAAAAATGAAGGGCGCTGCCTAGGACACTGCTGTAAATATGCTTTTGTCACTGATGACTTTAAGGTTTAATGGTAATAGTTGTTAATATTCTGTGATTTGCGTATCTGAAACATATTGACACATGGAACCCCCCCCCCCCCACAGATACCGGTTGCTTTAACGTTTTTAACTCCTAGGGGTTTGGAAATTGACAGATGTTTCTATGATTTCTTTTCAATATGAAAGACATGGACATGAAATCGTCAACATTTCAGCCATAGGAACTTGTTTTTAATAAACTATTTTTGTACCAAATGTTTTTGCTTCCTTTACCCTGTGCCTAACTCTTGATTATATATTTGTTCTTGTTCAGCTTTGTCAGATAAACGCTAAAGTGCGAAATATGTAACCTGCCTGTGCAAGTTTTTGGACTAAGTCAACAGTTGCTTTCATGGTTAAAAAGAACAACATGATCCCTTTATTAAAAGTGAGGTCTCAACATAAAAGGCTAATTGGATAATCAGCTCTACTGGTTTTCTTTCAGATTCTCACAAAATAATTTGATCACATTTATGGTATTTGTTGCACCATTTAAAAATGTTTTTACCCTCCTAGAGTCATTTAAAATGCTGTCTCTAGGATGACATAATAGTTTATTTCTTTTAGGTCTCAATATGACCATGAAGCACAGCTTGGCTATACATATGTACACTATGTCTTGTGAAAGTATTCATACCCCTTCAAAACTTCCATTTATTTTATCATTTGACTGATTCATTGTAATACACGAATATACTTTGATCTAAAGCATTCTGATCTAACTCTGGCTGTATTTTAGGTTCACTCTGCTGGAAAGTAAACCTCTCCCCCAGTCTCAACTTATTTGCACCCTCTTGGTTGGCTCTTGGTTTTGTTTTTGTTTTCAGGATTGACCTGTATTTAGCCCCATTCATCTCTCTATAAACTCTTACCAGGTTTTCTTGTCTGCTGCTGAACAAAAACATCCCCATGAAATTACGCTGCCACCATGTTTCACAGTTTGTTCTGGGTGATGTGTAGAATTATTTTTCTGCCACATCATTTTGTATGTAAGCAAAAGGTTGATTTTGCTGTCATCTGAGCATGGCACATTCTTTTACATGTTTCCCAGCCCTGGTCATCTGGGCACACTGATCTGCATGTTTTAGATGTTTCCCTGTAGCACACCTGACTTAAAGGAATGGTTATTAGGAGGCTTCTGCAAAAGTTGATGGCATGAGGAGTAGACAATCAAATAATTTGAATCATTTATGCAGGGACCTTTAAAACTATGCAGGAAAGTGGGTCCTTAGGACCGAGCTTGTAAACCTCTGCCTTACATACATAGCTTGTGGTAAACTGCATACTGAACATCTAATGGATTTCTTGCCACGATCAGTTGGCCAATTGACAGCTTGTCCCACCTGAGAAGTGGATCGCTGAAGCTCCTTCAGTTACCATTCGCCTCCTCACAGCTCTTCTGATGCTCTCTTTGCCTTGCCCATCAGTTGAGGTGACTGGCCAAATCTTGGTAGGTTTGCAGTTGGACTGTATCTTTACACTTTCAGGTCATTGCTCGATCAGATGTTTAAAACTGTACCCTTCTCCTGAATTTCATCCATAATTGGGTTAAATTATACTGTTTGGCCTCTAAGGCTCAGTGGCTTTTACAGAAAGTAAGGTGGGTCGGTAAAAAAAAAAAATATATATATATCTATATATCTATGTGTGTGTATGTGTGTATATATACACACATACACACACAATCAGAAAATACCAGTAAAAACACACTGACATTTGTAGTTCTCAAGTTGTGTAGCTGTCACTAAGTGTGGAAAGTATATATATTTGCATGATACATGGCCATGGCAGTGGTATGCCAAAATAAGCAACAACGCATTAATTCTTTCAGACTTTTAATAAACCATTTCCATAAAGGACTTCGACCAATCAAAAATATCACTTCTTAATCTTATTTGTTATCTGCGATATAAGCCCGCCCATTACGTTTGTTGACGCAGAGTTTATTCAGTCGGTCGTCTGCTTCTGATTTTTGGTGAGGCCTGACTGCTGCAAAGATGGTGCTTAAAGCCGTGTGTGTGCTAAAAGGAGCCGGAGAGACCAGCGGGACGGTTTATTTTGAGCAGGAGGTAGGATGTGCTACATTGCGTGATATTTATAAAGGTATCAGTTAATCTAAAGGGGAAGAAAAAGCTTTAACGTTGATTTTTGTCGGGTGCTTTAGCTTTGTAATGCTAAGAAGGTTAATTTTCATTCACAGGCTAGCTAACGCTGAAGTTTTTAAGGAGAGACGTCCAGTTCATTGCCAGCCACCAAGTACCATGCTTAATCTAAGCGGTTAATCGAAGACATTTGTCCGTTCGCCGCAGATTTGCATGTTACCTAACCTAACCTTACTCAACGCGAATTAGTTTCCGAGTGTGGCTGCAAAACAAGCGTAAAATGCACATGTCCGCAGGTGCTAGTTTGCACTCTTTATTCAAAGCGGCGCTTAATTACCCTGGTAATATGGCTGAAATAAAAGGCTTGCCTTTCAGACCGTAACCTTTGAACACCTTCGGCCTGGGAATTGTAATTATTAACCGCGTGGACGCCTGTTGCGTAAGTTCGACATTTGCAGACTTACCCGTTGTGGCGGTTTCACCCAAGTCAATCCTAAAGTTGTTTACCTACTATGCGTTAATTTGTACATGACGACACTGAAATGCTTCTGCTTGGGCCCTCATAGCTGGGTGTAGTGAAAGTAAAGCAAACGTTTATCGATTTGTTTCTGCTGAGTCATTCCCTCACTTCGTTCATGGGCAAGGTCGCCACTTCGCACTCCCTTTTTTGTACCCCACGCGTTGCTGACCACTTATAAGTGCTAGTATCTCACGCAAATACCACATCCTAACGTTTTGAATGTATATGTCTGTGTACTTGGCGCACGTGCATCTATGCTATGCAAAATATGACGCCATGGATGTTGTGTGGTCCACATCTACATTGGTACTGGTCAGTTTGGTTAATATTACACCTGGGTATAGTAGATAAACTCTGTGGTCTGCTGTATCTCCAGTTATCTATAAATCTGACTGTATGTCTTGTAATATTGCACTGATTATTTGTCTAATCTGGAGGTGTTGTGGGCACGATCTTATTGTAATTTGTGCACTTTACTTTTCACATTGTGACTTTAGAAATGTGATTTAGATTTGGGCTTCTTCAGTCCAGTTGTCTTCTACTTAAGCACTTAGGACAGACACATTGAGCCAGCTCACACTCATGAAACATAATGACACCTGATCAAATCAAAATATCTCTGAGCAGCTTCCTGTTAATAAATATTTGAATTGCTGAAATACAATCCCTGCCACAGTCCGAGTAGATTACAGAAAATTGCTTTAAACTGTCTCTAAAAGTTGTGCTAAACATCCTCCTTGCCAGAAACCAGTTTTACTTATGGTCTGTATGAATTATCCACAAGAGGATTGCTGCAAAATTTTTGACTCAAGGAAATCCATTGTCGTTGCATGTTTGTTCAGGAGGAGGGATTGGTGCCAGACTCCTGGGTTTCTTAAACCTTTTAGCAGTAATAATAAACTGAACTTGACTGCAGCGTCTTTTAAAACTAGGATCAAATTGGAATGTATGTTGTCTATTTGATTTACTTCACTATATATTTCTGTATATTATGCCATTTGTCTTTAAGTACACTGAGACATTGGACTGCATAAATAAAGTGAATTGTAATCTGTATTTGGATGCTGGAAAGCGTCTTTCTATTGTGGTTCAAATGACAGGCATGTTTAGTTTGTTTTGTTTTTATTTTATCGTTGTTGCCTACCTCCGACAACTGTTTAATCCCCAGAATGAGTCGGCCCCTGTGAGAGTTACTGGACAAATCAGTGGCCTCACACCTGGTGAGCATGGCTTCCATGTCCATGCTTTTGGAGACAACACAAATGGTAAGCTTTTGTTGTGGTTTTTTTTTTTTTTTTTTTTTTTTAAATAAATGTTCCAATTTGCTTGCAACAGGGCATGTAAAGTGTTGAATATTTTCTCATTTTTAGGGTGCATCAGTGCAGGGCCACACTACAATCCCTTTTCCAAGAACCACGGTGGTCCTACTGATGAAGAAAGGTGAGTTAATCAGGAGGAGACGAGAAGCGAAACTTCTGTGCCTGGTAATGGAATAGATATTAGACAAAAGTTCTGGGAGATCCAGATTGAAAAACCAAGAGCACATGGTTTCAAACAGTCCAAAATTAGAGTGTGCATAGACATGTGCAAGGTTTATTTAACTCATGATCTGTCCAAACTGGTATGTACATGGATAATCTGTTGATCAATGAAAAGGTGCAGCTTGGTGCTTTTCAAGTATAAATTAAACTTGTAGGAAAAAACATGCAGGTACACAGGATTTAGTACTTTATGCCACATTATATATGAGTATTTTCTTTTCAATGGCTATTAAATGGTACTAAAACGCTTATCTTTTGTGTGTAAAATCCCATAAATGAGTTTTGACTTGTAAAAGGGGAATGTTTCCTTGTCAGAGCTGGTTAAAGTTGTATATCTCAGCTGAATGTTTCCTGAAAGGCAAACTCATGAAATTTGCTACTTAACAATTTGTTTTATTTCTCCAATTAGACATGTTGGAGACTTGGGGAATGTGACTGCTGGAGCTGATAATGTAGCCAAGATTGACATCAAAGACAGTTTTCTGAAGCTCTCAGGGCCCAACTCCATTATTGGCAGAACTATGGTGGTAAGTAATTTTCATCTTGTTTTACATCAATGGCAAAGTGTGTGTTGTGTTTTTTTTTTTTTCCCCCTTAAGTTACAGAGTCTGAAAATCTGTTCTGTCAGATCCATGAGAAGGCTGATGATCTTGGAAAAGGAGGAAATGAAGAAAGCCTTAAGACGGGGAATGCTGGTGGGCGCTTGGCCTGTGGCGTTATTGGCATCACCCAGTAAATCTACTACTCAAGATGGAGCACAGAAGTTTTTCCCCAAAGCACTTAATGAGACCAACATAGCTACTTGATTTAACCTTGTACCATTCAGTACAGTGTGGGCTTTTTGACTAGTTTGCTAGTTTAGCCATTCTCTTCCCTATATCTATTCTTAATGAAAGCTGTTTGAATGGGGTTTGTCGGCCAAATAGCTTTGGTCCAGAAGAATTGGTAACGCACAAGTAATTTCTAAATGTGTATTATTGCAGAATAAATATTTCTTCAGAGCCATGTTTGCTATTGTCTTCATTTTCAGTGTTTACAAAGATCATGGTTACAGAAGTGAGGTGCTTGGGATTTACCTATCAGATGCAAATTGTTCTGCAGACCATGGAAACAGTGATTGTTCAACACATTTTCGTCAGAATATTTCACTAGTTGCCACTTGGTTTGGGTGCTGGCTCAACTTCAAGTGGGTTTTATATTGTCATGTGGTCCTCAGTTTAAAAATCACTGACCACACTAACAGTTACTGTTGCAGGGCCTTTCTTGATGGCTAAATTATCAATGTAATTTTAACATGTGAATTGTGCAGTTCAACTGTTGCACTTCATTTGGTCAATTCTAAACATTCAGATTTACTATTTTTCTTAATCATTTCAGTATGGCCCGAACTATTCTGTAAAGTGTTCTGACTATAGCATTTATTTTGGTGTCGCTGTTTAACTTTAAAAAAATGTAAAAATTGTTAAGTGCTGAATGTGCAGAATATTCTTGTGCTCAGAGTAAGCTTAGTAGGACTATGATTGGGAAAACATGACATTGATGCACATAACTCTTAATCAGCTGTGGCCATAATGAACTGGAGAAGTTGATCCATATGACCAGCCCTTGAAATATGATTGTGTACCAAGTATCTAATTTGGTTTTAAAAGCTTTGGCGTACACAAACATGGGTAACTACCTCATGTCTAATCTTAAAATGAGTATATTGTAAAAATGTTTTGTAACTTTTTTTTTTTTTTTTTTTTTTTTTTTTTGTCCGGTTTAGATTTTTCTGTATTCAATGTGCACTTCCACAAGCTGGACTGTTTGTGGCATTATACTATAAAAGTACATTTGCGACGTTCACAGAACTTGATAAATGACCAGGTATTGCTTAACATCCTGAAGAAACTGGATATTTTGGCTTGATAAAGTTGCTGTGCAAACCGCTTCAACTATAACACATCAGCTTGAGAAGTTACTTCCCTTAAAGAGGTTGGCCATCTCTGAGGGATACTAGCTAATGAGGTAACGTTTCAGAAAGGAAGCAATCCTCACTTTGCCGTTTCAGTTTTATAATTCACATTGTAGATGTGGCCAAACTTTTTAAAGTGAGGGAATTTCAGCGGGATCTTGACAATCTGGAGACACTAGCATGCTTTAAACTTGATTGTCCTCTAGAGGGCATTGCTAAACCTAGTTTAAAACCACAGCTATCAGTAGTCTGATATTCTGTCACCCATAGTGTGTGTATATATAAACCTTTTTACTCCAATAGTAATTATTTTTTCCCCCAATAGTAATCCCTATGCTAAAAAAAAATATGTTCCAGCAAACTCACAGTAGCAGATGCCCATTTTTCTTTGTAGCATTTGCTTATGGCACAGATGTACTTGTGTTGCTCTGAAAATGAAAATAATGCACAATATCACTATTGCACAAAAAAAAATTCATGCAAATCTTGATATCATGCTGTGTCTTCTAACATACAACCATGTGATGGGAAATTTCAGGTGTATTTTTTAAAATCTGTAAACTGAGTGGTTGAGCCCCATTGGGATCAACACATACAGGATAACATGTCTTTATACCCATTACTTCTTTCAAATAGCTGGTGCATGACTGCTAAAACCATCTTCTCTGAAAGCTTTTTACTTTACACCAGTGGTGGCTACCTGTAAATTGATATGGCTCTGTGATCTCCAAGGGAAGTTAAAGATAAGGAACCCTTTAGTGTAGGTTGTTCTGCTTTGGAGCAAGCTAGAGCCAAATTGCTGTAGTTGTAAAAAAAAGCTGGAAAGCAAAAGGGTAGGAACCAAAAAACATCTTGCAATATATTAGTTTTACACTTATAAACAAAAAGAACCTAGATCATGTTATAAACAAAACAAAATATCCAGAACACTAATTAAAGTAGAATGAAAATCAACTTATTTCTGCCAATTAGTGATTCAGTAATGGTGACAAAATGTTTCTTTTACAAGAACATGATGCTTGTCATTGAATAAAGGATTATTTTCCTTGTGTGGAGTACCTGCAGTGATCGAGTCCTTGAACAGGAGCTCGAAACCAGGTCAAAACTGTAAGGGGAAATAGGTGTATTTGTGTTGACAGATGCAGCCAGTGAAGGAAAAAGATGGACCGACTGCAAAAGCAGGTAAAAATAGCCTGGGAGTGAAGGTGATGAATAATAGACTATAAGTGCCACTGACAGCAGTCAGACACAACCTAGTATAAGGGTGGGTTATAACGGAAATATGTGGAGAAGAATAAACGAGTAATGGACGGGATCTGCAGCCTTCCATTGGGAGAGTTTCCTTAACAGTCTTAAATCTTCCAAGTTTTGTTGAATCTTTTATTTTAAGATGCAAATCTTAACTTTGGCATTTTAAATATATTCTGAGAGACAAAAATATATATTTTCCTGTCATCTTGATAGCTTAAATGAAAAGGAAGTCCTTGAGAGCTGAACAAGCAGGGATATGAATGTCTTAGAGCACAAATGTGGCAAGAACATAGATGTAGGAATATTTGGTTTATTGCTTCTGGGTTTCCAACTTGCCATTTAGCAGAGACCTACCATTTTATTGAAATCCAACTGAAACAGTTTTCTTACAACTACACAGCTAAAAACTATCATCCATACTTAAAAGGTTCACATTTAAGTAGTCATAGGTTTGAAGTGAAGGTGTTAAACTGTTGTCACATAGACATGACTCAGAGATCAGTATTATTCCTACATAAGTTACGTCAGCAGATACGTCAGTCTTTTATTGGCATGTGGGTATTGTTTTTGTGCACTCTGGTGTGGACATGTCGTAGGTTTATTTTTATTTCCATAAACATGCAGCTTTGAGCTTCCATTCCTAGGAAGAACCAGTGTGGTCACATTTCTGGAGGCGACTTCTAATTCTTCTCAATCAGCTCTTTAAACATTCTAGGCTGGCTTCTATTCTTGAAAGACAAGTAATGTTCTGAAATGAAAAAAGGCATCTGAGGTGCTTCATGAAAGTAGTCATCCAAGTTAAAAACCTCTTCACATTTTATATTTAACAACAAAGTTCAATGTACTCTTCAACTTTTTGTTTTTTTGCAATGCGATTTTGAAGACAATATGTTTTTTCTTCCTTACTCCTCTTAGTATTTCACATAACATACATTAAAATTTGTGCTGATAATGTGACAAAGTGTGGAAAGGTTCAAGGGCTGAGAATACTTTTGAAAAGCACTGTATTTTGGACTCCAGCCTTGTTGCTCTTGCAGTAGTGTTAGAAGTTTCTCCCCTTTTGGTTTTTCTCTGAGGTGAAAGTTCACCTTTCTGTACGCTGTCTACCTCTACCTTTGTGGGAACACTGCAGAGAGCACGAGGTGTAGGTCAGGGGTGAAATGCCATAAATGGTACCCATACTTTGGGACGTGGTTAGTTGGTACACTGACTAATTAGAAGGCCCCCTTTGACCTCACCTTTGACCTCCCGCACTGTGTCACATGAGATTTTTAAAGCTGAGTACATGAACACAAAGAGTTCTTAATTTTGACAGATGATGCCTTTTCTCATGTTTTTTTAGTGTCTCTTTATCTCTTCTGTTAAAATGTGGCCAAGCAACATGAGAGCAATGCATGACGAAGTGAAAGGAAATTGATTTGAGGGTTTGCTAATGTTTTTTTTACAAATAAAAATCTAAACATGCATATGTACAGAATCCAGCCTTTACTTTGATACCCCTAAAAAAATCCAGGCTTTAGAACTTTGTTGTTGAATATAAGTGAACAAACATCATGACGGCAAAGTAACACACCGGATCAGTGATAAAGTCGTGGCCTGGTGGTGGCAGCATCATGCGGTGGGGATGCTTTTCTTCAGTATTGACAGGGAAGATGGTCAGAGTTGATGGGAAGATGAAAGGAGCTAAATACAAGGCAACTCTGGATAAAAACTTGTTCACTATTTTAGTAGTTAAAATATATGTAATTTTCTTCTGTTTTACAATAATGTGTGACCTTGTGTTGGACTATGAAGTAAAATTCCAATAGAATAAATATTTTGTTGTTTTTTAAAAATGCAAAATGTGAAACATTTAAGGGGCGTAAATACTTTTTTTCAGGCTCTACAAGACTACACACTGCGTGAAGGCTGTACTGAAACCTCTGGTTTCCAGGCTTACTTAACCCACTAAATTTCTTTTCTCATCCACTGCCAAACTTTGAATTTTAAATAATAATTCTTTCCCTGATTAATTTAACTGGGGTTTTCTTCAGTGTGTGGTCTGAAGGAGAATGGGTGTTCGACTGCCGTGTCTTGCATGACACTGGACTTTCTGTGGTTCTGTGCCAAAGCCCGTCCATCTAGCCGGCTGGCCAGCCAGCCAGCTCCTGTAATCCCTTGTCCCTGTGTCAAACTATTGAGATTCTTGACTGTTTTTGGCCTTTTTCTGTCTCCTGTTGGCAACATCATTTTTGTAAATCCCATGGATTCTATTGGCTCTGATGGTTTGATGGACTTGTCAATTATTCATCCATTTTTTGGGGTGGACTTTAAAAAAAAAAATCCATGTAATTTGATGTAATTGGGAATTTTTCCTTTGTGAGGCAATTTGCATGCCTACCTGGACTAATAATAATATTAAAATGCTTAATAATTTATTGATATGTGTTTTTTAAATTCAAGATTTACCCCATTTAAAGTGATACAGAAGCGTTTTTCAAAATACACCTCCCTCCTCCATTTACAACCTTGATTGTTATCAAATAAAGTTTTTTTTAGTATTATGAGGGAGTTGGGTTTTTTTTTTTTGTTTCATTAACAGAAAAAAACACCACATGAAAATGTATAAAATCTGAATTTTATTTTTAAATCTAAGAAAGCAGGATTCATGTGATCTGTATGGCAGGTGTTATGTTTTTTTTTTATTTTTTTAAATACAGATACTGATGACAGATTATCCTTATAAGTATCGGTCCATTCTTCTGTGCAATTGTACAAATATGGCAACATCACTGAAAAGTAGAATAAAGTTCAGAACACACATAACCCTTTTCAGCACTGAAATGTTTCTTGCAATTTTTCTCATTAATCACTGAAAAAAATACTTTATTCAGCTAACTTTATTAGCTACTGGTGCTGCATGCAGAGACTGTAACAAAAACAAAATGTACAGTGGAAAAATGCCACTATTTACTCTGGGCTGTTGTTGTTGTTTTATTGAGAGAATAGCTGAGTTTTTTCATCTATGCATGTAAGGAATGGATCTGGGCTAGTAGACTTTAGGAGTTATGTGACTCACATTCTGAGCATGTAGAACCCTAATCAGGTAATGATTCCAATGATTATGTTACTATTTGATGATCAGGCCAAAAAAAATGAGACTGGTGGCCTCATGTTGTCATGTTGCAGCTCCAAACTGCTGTATATTATATTGAGATTTTATGAGAAATAGACCAACATAAATTAGTGTGCAGTCATAAAGAGGAAAAGACAAGGTTATATGATTTTCAAATATGTTTCCAAGCAAAAATAGTTTGTTTCAGAAAAAACAGCTAAAGGGAGCAGTGATGGGTGGAACTTATTCACCTTCTTATGCCAATCAATTTTTTTTTTTAGGAATATGGTTAGAAAAGTTCTTATGCAGAAGGTTTCCAGATTCCTTGGACTGATTACAGCTGAAATGCACACTGACATCGAAGAAGAGCCTTCTGTACAGACACGCTAAACAGTAACTATGCTTCGACTATTTTTCTTCCAGAAACGTGGTACTGTTTGCGTTGACTTGCTTCCATTTAAAAACTTTCATATGTGTGTAAAATGTGTTGCACAGGTGTGAAATGTTCTGCAGTTCACAGCCGAATAAAACACTCACCACTGTTTGTCAGACCCAGTTGTATGATTTAACAAAAGAAAGAAAAGAAGAAAACCATGAGAAAAGAAGAAGGAATCTCTCCTAAAAAAACAGCCTTTTAAAGAAAGGCTGTTTTTACCATCCAGATTCACTCGAAGGGTGTTTTTCCAGTTCTTTCATCTCATTTACAGATACTGGATGGACTTGGTGACCCCTCCCTTAATACGTTCTTATTCTGCATTGTGACAAGAAAAAAAAAAGGATCCTCTTTCACATGTATTTATACACTACAGATGCAAATAGCATTTACAAAAACATAAACACATGGGTGAAAAAGGTACTTTTCATTGAGGGTGTTGGCTTGACCACACCAGAGCAGGAGGGTGTTGGCTTGACCATGCAAGAGCAGGTCCACCTCACTTCCTCTTTTACAAAAATACATTTTCATCAATGTAAAAGTCTCATGAGGAAGCTGTGAAACTAACTGCAAGATATTACTGATAAAAATTTCGACAACAAACTTTCCAGCTGATTCTCTATTACTCTGTTTATTTCTGCGCTATTATGAGCCGTTTCAGTAAACACCTTTTCCAATGTTACCATCACCAACACTCACCTCAACACTCACTCTTGAGAGTGGTGGTCAACAATTTGTCTCAATGATTCCAATTTTATGCTTCCTTCAGATGCCATTTTCACACTCTCAGCAGACTACTGTGTATATTTTGTCCAGGATTTTTTTTCTGTTCTGACACTTCAACATGAAGAGCTTTTGCTAGAGTAGGAGTTTTTCATTTGTAAGATTCTCCCATTTCCACAAACAAAATATGTGGTGTTGTGAGTTTGTAACTGTTCCTTTGTCTACTATAACTCAGTTTGGTTGGGTGCTTATGCTCATGTAGTTATTTTCATAACTCCTAATCTTGCAGTTTGAAATCACAGAGACTCTAGTTTTTTACTAAATTGGTATTAGCCTGTTTGAACTGAGTTCAGCACCTGTGATATCAAAAATTATTTTTAACTGAGGATCATTGCATGTACCAACTGCAAAAAATATTTTTTGGTTGTTAATTTGAAATCTAGGAAAAAAGTTCTTTAATTGACTAAATCTCTGCTTATAAGTCAAATCAATTTGTGAGGCTTGAAGTTATTACGAAAATGACCATTTTTAGTATCAGTTAAATTACTTTTGGGATAACATAGTTAACTTTTCTACCCTTTGTGTCATTATGATTTGGAGGTGATGGTGGACCCAATTGCAGACAGGCAGAGGGAACTTAATGGAAAAATGTTAATCAACCAAGAGCTTATAAAACTGCCAGGAGGACACAAAAAAGCAGGAACAAAAAAAAGGAACTGGGCACATGAAGAAAAACAGAATTTAACAGGAGACTCCAGCAAGGAGAAAATGAAGGAGAAGTGGTTAAATACTGTAAGAGTGAATGCTGGAACAATACACTGGAGCTGATTGGCTAACAGGTTGCAGGTGTGAGAGGAGAGAGCAGAAGACAGACTGAGGAGAGAGAGAGAGAGAGAGAATGGCACTTTCTACTAATTTTAACTATGTGTTATTTATTCTATTTATTTTGTTTTTGCCTTTGACACAAATCACTGAGCTGTCTCAGTTTGTGGGATTTTCAACTAATATGCAACTATTTGAAATTGACGAGGTCATAGCCCTGCCTCTAACCTAACCCTCAACCCGAAGAAAGCTAGATGTTGTTTATTATATTGACTCTGTTTTATCGCTGCATCCATAATTGGTACCACATTTTGGGTATGTTTGTTTTGCATGTATAGAAACTTTTCTCGATACGATGCTATGTTTGTAAGGAACTTTTAAGAAAAGATTACTATAAAGATGATTTCAGAACACCTCAAATTTTTATGTGGATAAACATTAAAATACCTTTACATTTTCATGTAGCTATTGATCTATTGTAATTTACATAAAAGAAACTTGCATGGGTAGGACACCAAAAGGAACAGGAAAGGTTATGTTACTGAAAATTGATCCTCTGGCCTGATGAACATTTTTTTTAGTATCCTGTAAGTCGATGATATATTTCCAACTCATCAGTTGCTTATAACAAGCACTTTAATGATAGTTTGCTGGGGTGTTTTTTTTTTTTTTTTTGGTGAGGGGGAGGGGTGGTTTACAAGTAGATCATTTAGCTCCTTGGCTACTTTGTGAACAAAGCTGCTCGAAGTTCTTTTCAAAATGACAAAAATACTCCTAGATGAGGAGATATAGAGGTTCACAGAAAGTAGCACATCATCAAGATGGAGGTTAAACCTAAGCATGTGGCTGTAGTGCAGTATATAGTATTAAATCTTGTCTCTCCTTTCTCTGCACAGTTTTGCTTTAAGAGCCATTTACAGTGACTGCTGAGCCCTTTTTTGGTTCAGCGTTTCAGTCAAATCCACTGAAACCAACAACAGCAGAGAAGGTCACCAGGATGGTGTCACAGTTAAAGTGTTTATTTTTGCTTACCTTGTTCATCTGATGATCAACTGCTGCCTCAGTATATGACTTATGAAAATTTGATGGGTATATTTTAGATTTACAACATATTTTAAAAAATATCTAAATGTCCTAAATAAGTTTAATCAGCGAAACTATTGAGCTTTTCACATATCATTTATAACTGCTATGCTTAACCCAAGCACAAAACGTATCATTTTAGATCCATGTATATCTGAGACCTCTTCTGCTTTAACAAAGTTAGTACTTTTCTCCAACCTGTTGTATTAATGAAAAAATAATGTTAAATATATTTTGGACATTCTCTATAAAAAATACCAAAGGGATAGAAAAAATGGTCTTTTTGGTTATGATATGACATGTCCACAAAAGCCTTGTGTATTTACTAAAAAAAGTTGAGAAGAAAGCAGATGAGGTTAAAATAATTCACTAAACAGCTACATTTAGAATTTAGAATTTCTTGACCATGTTTTTTTTTGTATCAGGCTGATATTAAATCTCAATGACTCACAGAATGCCTTAATGTATTAAACATGGCATTTGATTTTCATTTTAAATCACTTCATCTAAAAAAAGACAGTAAACAAGGGTACTTGGGTTATTCTTTTTAAAATCAAGGCAGTTTTTTTCAACAAAAAAACAACAAAATTGAGTTGAATGTCTTGCCTTCCTTTCCTCGATGTCAAATAGCCAGATGATTTATGGGTTCCCTGGATTGCATTCATTAGCTTGGCAGCAAATTTCATTCTGACTAAATCTCATCCTTCTCTGCCTCCTGTTGTCTGCCTCCTTTTGGCTGCTTGTAGTGCCTTTAATTGTCAGACCTTGGCCAGCCAGCACAGCAGAAAGCCACTGAAGTACTGATGTAGTACTGATGTATTTGCAGAGTTACAACAATCCAACTCAAAAAGCAAAATAGTATATTTTTATTTTTTTTTTATTAGGTCATAGTGATGCTTGATTTTGCTGATGCACTCAGAAAGCTTCAGGAGTTGTGTCCTCACCTGACACTTCATCATAAAACATCATACACCTTTGGAGTCCGATGTGGTGTCATTTTATACTTTTGAATACATTTATTTTTGAACCTATACATTCATTAATATTTGTGAATGTGTAAGATATTACTGACTTCCAACAAAAACCTAATTTCAATCTGTGAGTGGAGAGAGAGTGTTTCTGTGTATCTCTCTCAGTGGGTGGTAACAGTTAAACTCTTCCATTTGGTGGGATTACTTCTCCACTCATTCCTGTGGGAGCCGCCGTCAACCCGTCATCTTTAAGCAGAATGCCATGCCTTCTGATGCTTTAATCCCTTCTCCCCTCTCCTCCCCTCCTTTTCCCACACTCAACCTCTTAACCTTGTCTCCCCATTTTCTCCTCCCTCCCTTCTAACTGTGGCTGTCAACTTTTAGCTGAAGTGGCTGAAATCAGCACATGCAGGGGTGGATGTGTGAAAAGCTGAAATGTTGCAGTTCGATGTCAGAACGCTGCTGCTCTTGGGCTTTTTGGAAGAAACTAGCAGCTCCTTATGCAGTGCCTCGAGGACATATTTATTCCCCTTTAACTTTTTTACGTCTTGTCATATTTCAACCACAAACAGTGTATTTTTTGGGGGATTTTATGTGATATATCAACTCAAACAAGCGTATATGTATGAAACGGAAGTGAAAGGATACATGCTTATGAAAATCTGAAAAGTGTGGAGTGCATTTGTGTTAGTACAGCTTCATTACTCTAATTCCTCTAAATAAAATCCAGTGCAACCAAGGCCAGGAAAAAAGTAACCAAGGAACAAAGCTTACATGTCAGGATTAAAGTTTATTAGAAGTTTAAAGCAGAACTATTATTAGATATTAGTTTTGCACTTCACCAATGGAGTGCACTGGAGTGGTGGGAACAAAGTCACATTTATGGTTTGTCTAAACCAATAAGAGATAGCAAATATGTGAAAGAAGGTGCTCAGGTAATCTGAGACTGTGACCTGTTTTGGGCTAAGAGAAAAATGCAATGTCTCACAAAAACCAAAAAACCAAAAAATGAACATCACCTCAAACATATCATCCCCATGAGGAAACATGGTGGTGGCAACATCATGCTGTGGGGTTGCTTTTCTTCAGGTGGGACAGGAAGTCAGTCAGAGTTTAAAGGAAGAGGAATGGAGATAAAAACAGGACAATAGTGGAAGAAAATCGGTTAGAGGCTGCAAAAGACTTGATACTGGGGGAGAAGTTAACCTTCCAGCCAGACAATGACTTTGAAACACACAGCCAGAGCTACAATAAAATTGGTATTTAAAAGAATATTAATGGGTAGATTGGCCTAGTCAAGGTCCATCCCTACAGTCAAATATCTGTAGCAAGACATAACATGAATGATGGAATGAATACTTTTAGAGGGCACCATAGGCTCAAAAAGCTCAAGAAAGACAATATGACAAAAATAATATAATTCAGAATAATCTTTTGTTGGATTTTGACCAATAATAGCTTTAGCACTTAGTTTTATTGTGTCTAAAGTCATCAGCCTTGAAGCGGTGTCCTAATGGGACTAGATGATGTAGATCTGACATGGCTGTGGGTCACAGATGAAACAGGAAAATCAAATCCAACAGACAAATAAAAGATCCAGTTCTGTCACTGCTGCTTGACCTAGAAACAACACATACATGAGGATTTTTCTAAATTAGGAGTGGAATTTGTCTGTGTATGTTTTGTGTTAAAGGACTAGAGAAGAAAGTGAAATCAATGACCTCAAAATTCTACTGTTTGGAACCTATAGTGGCTCCCATAGCCACACTTGTTCACTGGAGTGTTTTAATTCCAATGATGCTAAACATACATATCCCTGGTGGGTTGTCTGTCGGAAGAACACATTTCTCATATTTGAGAAATGCAGTATTTATATGAAATCTTGATCTTTTCCAAGCTGTTCTGATACTTAAATCTGGTAATTTACAGAATACTGAATGTTTAAAAAAAAATCCCCTACCTTTTGTTGGCCTGTTGGATGAAGTCCTTGCATCTAAGCTAACAGCAACCTTACTCTCCTCTTGTGAACTTCTGTCTATTTTGTCATGTTATCCTGGAGACTGCTGCTGGAGTGTTCTGGAAGAAAGATTTGAGTCTATGCATGTTTACTGAAGATTAAAAAACTGTGCAGTTTTATTCTGACTGGATTTTTTGTTCCTCCTCTTGGTTTGGTATGTTTGCTCTGGAGAATTACTGAAGTACAAAAGTAAAAAACAAATTTAGTTCTGTTTTTATTATTGTCTTTAACTGATGTTATGTATGGGATCAGACCTTAAGACAACAGTTTTTTCAAGAATATGTGTCACAGTCCATTTACATCTGTGATCCTCTGATAAACAGTAAAAACCTTTTTATGTCTATAACTGTGGCCTTATAGAAATAAGGCTATAGCTTTGTGAGTAAAATAGAGTGTGTGTATGTTTCCAGCTCTGTGAGTAGTGAAATAGGTCATCTAGTCAGTGCTCATGAGTTTGTGACAGGGTCGGGAGGTTACATGGTGTGCGCAGCTGTCTGCTTGCTGCTACATCCTTGTCTCCCTCTCTTCCTCTTCCTACGCTGTTCCCCTCTCACACAATCGAACATTTTTTATTTTTTTGGCTGCCTTCCATTGTTCTCTATCTTTAAAAAACGGGATTCAGAAAATAAGAGAGCTGAGGTAAGCTCACATGAAAACAAAAGAGACATATGTGTCCTTTCCCACCCCTCCCTTAATGTTCGTGTAGCTCAGATTATCATCACTGAACGCGGCACCCTAATTATCGCTGCTCCCTCTTTACACTGAGAGGGATTATGACTGAAGAGAGTTACAACATGTATTTACCCCACTAAGCTTGATGGCACCAAGACGCACCTTGCTTATATACATCCTTGTAGGAATAATTGTATAGTACTCATTATTTTAATGGGTCTTAAGGGAACAATTTCTAAAATTTATGCTGTGCTATATGAATGATTAACTGTAATTTCATTGGATTGTCTAACTGGCAAATCATGTTGTCAATATGTGACTGATTAATCAATAATGATTAGTATAACTGTGTAAACTGTCTACTCTTAAATCAATTAATTCCTTTGCTAAGGAAATGAGGTGTGTAACCACCATCTGTGTTAGTTGGGCAATTTCAAACTTTGAAAATATGAGATTGTAAAATTGCATAGTGAATAGCAGCTTTGGTAATCATATAAATGCTGTACAAATTTGATTAACAAAAATAAGTACAATGTTTGGACACAAGTAATGTTTAAAAGGTATGAAGACATAAAAATGTCTCCAAAATCCCAACCTTCCTTCCTTTTCTTTTGCTAATCTGAGATCTGGTCACATAGGTAACAGCTACAGACTGTTGATTTTTCTCATAAGCCAAATGGGCAGTTGCTCAGGGAGGCATTAGACAGAGAAGCGCGCAATCACTAGATAGAAAAAAAAAATTAAATATCAGTTGTACCATGAACAAGTTTGCTATTGATTTTAATTCATCAAAGAGGAAATGGCACCCAATGTTTGCAGCTGAGAACAGGGAGACTATTACATGTTTTGTGAGAGACTGCACTCGATTTATTCTCACCCCAGCATTTTGATTAGTAGGGGGTGGCAGAAGGTGTGTGTGTCTGTGTGTGTGTGTATGTGTGCGTGTGTGCGTGCATGCACTACTTAATGAGCATTAAAATCATTCTACATCTCTGTCTACATAGTTTTATGCCATTGTGTGTCTGCTTGAGCGTCCACAGAGAAAAAAAGCTACACTTTACCAATTATATTAATTACACACCAGACCTTGTTATATATGTGTTATATCTGATGAATGACCTAGTTTCTTGTTTTTCTGAAAATGGTCATCAGAGGTCTAATACCTGATGTCTGCTTAGTCTCCACTTGGCAGATCAGTCACATGTGTTGGAGCTGTGAATAAAAACAGTGATTGTTCACTATATCTGTTCAATTTATTTTTCTGTCTCAATTTTTCTGGGCTCAAAAGAGGATCTGTGCACATGCTAGTGCAACTTGTGCATGCATAAGGACATTGCATGCTAATGAAAAAGGTAATAGTGCTAGACAGGTATTAGCTGATATGACTGTGAGCACTGGATAGTGCAACCTCTTGCTAATGTGACTAGGAGAAAGGTAGCAGGCCAGAGGAAATGCATTATTGTACCTTGGCAGCCCATACATTATTCATCAGCTCGACTCGCATGGCTGCTGGTAATGATTTTATCAAATCGAGCATGGGTGTTGTTTCCATAAAGGAAAATGGGATCCTGACTGTATCTTTTCTGTCAAATACAGTATGTTTATGACTTTTGATGTAATACGTCCTACATCCAAAATGACAGAATGCATAAAATGATGAATTTATCTTATCTACCTAATGCCATTCCCACACATAAGCAGACATGCTGTGATAAAGGATGCTAAAGTTTGAAAGGTGGAGTCTATTGTACTAAAAGATCAGCTCAGGTGTGAGGGAACTGCATACAGAGGAGAAAAAAATGACACATCTGAACTTAAAATTGATATTTGTTTGCTGCATGCAGTTCTAACTGCTGACTACATCTGAGAACAAACGCAGAGTTTGTTCACTTTGCAGAAGCAGCATTCCATATAACCAAAAACTGAGTGACATGGGTAAACAAAAAGTTATATAACATCCTCCAATTGCAGTTGTTGTTATTACCTTCTGTGTTTCTGTTCATTCAATCAAGACAATACCACTGTCATTAAACGATAAACTACTTTCTCCTCACTCCTGTCTATAATTACATTACAGGCCAGTGATTCCTTGTTTGGGTAGAGGAGTGGGAACAAGGTGATGTTCATCATCCTACCTGACTTTGTTTTTTGTTTCAGTCAGCTCACATTATAGCACAGGCTTTGTCGTTGGATATTGATTACTGTTAGCTTCTTAAACTGTGGTACAGGTGCCACTGGTAGTACTTGGGCTCTCTTAAGGGGTACTCAGAAGAAATTTTGCAATTAATTATTTTCAGGGCAAGATCATAAACTGATGACCTTTCCAGGGTGTAGCCCACCTCTCACTCACTAACCACTGAAGATAGACACTGGCCCAAACCCTGTAAAGATGAGCAGGTACAGTCGAAACCATATATTTACATAAACAGAATAAAATTACATACACATTTTTTTTCTCACTGTCTGAAGTTAAATCAGACAAAACTTCTCTTGTTTTAGGTTGGTTAGAATTACCAAAATTATTTATATTTGATAAATGCCAGAAATTTAGCAAGAACATTTTTTAGAGATTTTTTTTGGTAACTTTCTTCAAATTAAAAAGTCTACTTACATTTGATCAGTATCGGGGATAATTGTCTTTTAAACTGTATGAGTTGGGTCAAACCTTTTGGGTCCCCATGACCCAACCCCAGATAAGCGGAAGATAAATGGATAGATGGATGGTCATTTAAAAAGTACATGGGAACAAATTCATATTATCTGTAAGACATATTTATTTATGATACAAAGACAGATGGAGAATCAGAAAAAAATGCTCAGTGTGTTTACAATCTCTTTTTACAGTCAGATTTGGTTGTTCCATAAATTCATGACAATAATTTATCAGCTTATCAATTTTTTTCAGCTAAACAGTTTCAGTGTTAAGTAGTGAATTAGTGTTAGCTAAACAGAGGGTCATTTTACATAACCACCCCAGGAAATGATTCCAATGATTCCTCGGCTTGTGCCACTGTGCAGCTCACTTCTAAGGACATTTCTGCTAACCTTTGCGAACTTTAGACTTGGTCATTTCTGTGTGAAAATATAGTGCACACATACACAATATTCATTAACATATGCAGTCCTAAAGGATATTTCTTTTGCATGACATAAGATAACAAACTGAAAAAAAATTCTGTTATACTACTTTTGCTGCTTGATGATGTGGTATTCACTGAGGTGGTGCTTCTTGTGAAAAGGTTTGATAGGTACTTTCTTAGATAACACAAGATTGAGGACAGAGAACAGAAGAGGATTGACTGTGCAGAGAATGAGGTCTGATGAGCTGACAGGTGCAAGATGACAGGCAGACAGGTAGCATGTGTGCAAGCAGATATACAGTTCACACAATCTTTGCACAAAAGAATTGAGCTGGGAAAGGGTGCTGCCTTTTTTGTCTGAACAGGGTGCTGAAATGTCATCATTTGCCAGAAGGTGGAAAGCTACTAATACGTTTGTGTCTGTGCACCAGAGTACATGTGCCGTATAATAGCAACTTTGTGCTCATGACTGTCTCCTCCTGTCGCTCCTTGTGGAGGCTGTGTCAGGTTGCTTTTGTTGGATGGATCTGTTACATTTTCTGCCCTTTGTCCTGACATGTTTGCCTCCATAAATGTTGAACACCAAAACATTTTTCATCTTTAGCAGAGTGTAGCAGGCATTTAAATCAGAGATAATCAGCCTCTTACATATGATGACATTTCTAAAAATCAAGCATTTTGTTGAAGGAAAAAAATGCTTTTGTCAAAAAAAATAAACGAATAACTAGAAGTGAAACTTTTTTTTTGCTATTTATGATTTTATTGTTATCCAATCATTTTTAACTTGGAAATTATACACGGTTTTATCACATTCGACTTATTTTGTACAATTCAGGATTACCAAGTTACAGTGTTGCCCAAAGTTTTAAGTTTGGTTTCATCATACTATTATAGATTTAAATAATTTGATCTTGCAGCCCTACTTCTTAGTCCTCCAATATGGAGAATCCAGTAGATGGTTGGCAAATGTAGAACATAACCAGCATTTAGTGGAAATTCCTGCATCTCTTTCTGTGTTGTTGTCAGCCTCTTGCATGCCTCCCTGTTCAGCTTCAGTCTTGTCATTTCATCAGCTTTGGAGAAGTGTCCAGTTCTTGCAATTTCCCAGTATTTTCCTCCAGTTATTGGTGAACCCCTTTACTGTGTCATGGTTTGTACATAATGCTGTAGATTACTTTTTACCCATTTCATTTTTGCTTTGTGAACTTTTTAATACGTTGTAACCTCTGCAAAAAATGGCTTCAGCTAAATGAGCAAGATGTGAGAACAACCTTTTAAACAAATCAGATGAACTTTATTTCAGGTTTTTCAGGTTCACTATAATAGGTTCCAGGTGTTAACCCAGGAAAACTGGATGCTGAACTGAATCAGCAGGTGCTTAAACAAAGTATCAATTAAAGGATGTGCATATTTGTTTAACTAAGTCCTTTAACAAATGTATTTGCATTCACAGGATAAGTGCCACAATATATGTGGAAAAAGTTTCTAAATTATTTATAAAATGTCAGTTATTATTCTTAAAAAGTCTGTGTAAAGTTTTTAGAGCCCCTGTACATAATTTTCAAGTTTGATGTGAAACTGTTTTTCCACACTGATTCTATACTTATAACAGAATCACTGTTTTTCATTTTTAATGTATGCCTCTACCAGCTTTTCTACCTGTTGTCAACAGAACATTTTTCTTAATTATCCTTACATAATAAGTTAAGCTCATTAAAATTGGGTGGTCAGCAGTTTTACAGTCTTGCTAATGATTCTCAGTGATATTTAGGTCTATACTTTGACTGGGCCACTATAGTACACAAATTTACTTTGATCAAAACCATTCCACTGTAGCTGCAGCTGTATATTTCAGGTCACTGTCCAGCTGGAATATGAACCTCCACTCCAGCATTCGGGAGGGTCTAACAGGTCTTCTTCCAGGATTGTCCTGTACTTAGCTCTGTCCGTCTTCCTGTGCTTCATGCAGACATAATAATAATTTTAAAAACGTAACAAAAGACTAAACAGTGGGAACAGTGTGATAAAAAAAAACCCAACAAAAAAATTACCTGTTTTAAAACCTTAATGTATCTTAATATTGGCAGTCTCACAACAGTACACAGGCCACAACAAATGGAAACAAGGCATAGTATAAAATATTTTTAAAAATGTTATACAATACATGAAATTATACATTACATTTGACCATTTTTAACTGACTCATCTCCATAAAAATACTTCACAAAGAGAAAGACACTCAAATGCAATGTGTACAAAATGATTTGTTTATGTGTACAAAATGCAAGTAGGTTAGAATGAAATGGGGATGAATTGGGGATGCCAGTAAATGCTAGAAAAACACCTATTATTTGATAGTTTTTATATAAAAGCCTTCATACAATGTGACTAATTGCAGATCCAGAGTATTATTAATAAATGAACAAACAGAAAGAAAAGAGTAAAAGCAGCTGCATGAAATATGCAATAACCACATTAATAAATGTTTTCCAAAACAAAACCATTTTCTGGTTATTCACTAATCATCCTTTATCATCTCTTAACTCAAACCACCTCTCTAATTCTAGTACTTTTGGAAGTTACATAAGACAACAGTTTCCACCCACTTATTCTTCACACTGTGCTGGTTATATCATCTATCTCCTGAAAAGAAGAAATACTCTGACTTACTATATTAGACTGTTGCTTGCTGGCAAATGGGTTTTTTGCATGCTCGGACTTGTCCATTGTATCTTGTTTGTCTTTGTGTGCAGAGCTTGAGGCTAGAGAGGCAGTAATTAAACAGAGGACTGGGACATCTAAAGGCTTAGAGGCACAAACCCAGCACCCATGCTGACAGTCAAATTGCCAAGCCAGGGGAGGTGAGCAAGAGAGGGAGTGAGAAAAGCCAGGGAAGGAGGAAGAAGAGGAGGGCTCTGTGAGAGCATGAGTGAGAGAAGAGGGGAAACCAGAGAAAAGAGGGCGGGCTTAGACTCAGGCAGAGCACACACACCCTCCTGCTCCACAGTCTGATCTGGGCATGCAAGTAGCAGCATGTAGGAGAATGTGCTCTAGAGTGTGTAAAGTGAGACACTACGCCGGAGCCTGGGAGATTTTTCTCTGATGCAGGGATTTCCCTCTTTCCTCCTGAACAGGACGCATGCTGGCTGCGCTTCAGTAACCATAGGGAATGAAACGGACACACACAGGAAACAAGGATAGCTTAAGTGAAGGTAAGGAGATACTTTGCTCGTTTTGAAGATGTGTTGGGAGCTTTGAAAGCTGAAACACAGAGACAGAGTTGTGATGGGGTTTAAGGTAACTTGCTTCAGGCTGCTTCTATATGCAAAGAAAATTTATTAGATGTTGATATTTGAGGCAAAAACTGAACAAGACAAAGCTATTTAAAAGAATCTGCAAGTGGACATGGGATTTTTTAAGAGCAGGAGTATGCAGGTGTCTTGTCATGCAATACACTATCACATGTAGACGAGGCTGTGTTAATTTTAGTCATCTACATGCTTATGCTGTTCTTCAAAATCTGTCCTGCTTATATGTTCAGATTGCCAGCTTTCATGGGGCATTGTGTGTTTTCCTGTGTGTTGATGAAAGGACTTCATCAATCATTAATGCTCTCACTTGAGACCTTGCCTAGTTTCTTACATGAGCTAAGTCAGTGATAACAAAATACCTTAACAGCTTCTCTGGACTGGCAGCACCTGACAATCCCAACCACAAAGCTCAAAGGGCAAACAGTGCTGAATTCCAAGACTCTGTCTCTCCCTGATTATTAGCTTCTTTTCATAACAGCTACATATGTGAAGTTACATCTGATAAAGAGCAATTACTCTAACCCCAGATCGGAAAGAACTATTTGGTACTTACAGGAATTAAGGTGTCAAATGGTTGTTAAAGAGCTCGGTTTACTGATTTAGTCTCAAAAAATACAAGTTTTTCAAATTGTGGTTCACACAATCACAGGTTCCGAATTCTAGATACAAAAGGAATAATTTAATGGAATATTTAGATCTGAGGAATACATCAGCATACTTTGTGTTTACTTGAGAATGAAATGTTGACATTGAAGAAGGAAAGAGAAAAGATCAGAATGGTGGACTGTTCTGAATACAATTTATGAACTGTTTAATCTCTTGTTGGGAAAGCTGTTAACTATTGAAAACTTTGCAGTCAACAACAACAAACATGACAGAATAAAATATAGCTAAGTTAAGAGAAAACACACTGAATTTCACCATCTCGTACTGGAGTTTGTGTTAGAAGGGATACAGGGTCAGAGCTTTGCAGAAGTTGTTCCTTCACAGGAGAAGAAACTTATTTTCTTTGGTCTTTTCAGAAAAACTTAACCTTGCTGTACTGTAACACTTTCAGGAATACGTCTGAGATTAAAGGACAAAACTTTCAGCATTCTTTCAATTAGAGACCTTATGATCAAAGCTGGAATGTAAACTATTTACTCCCTGTCGTATTTTTTCCAAGCCTGGTTTAAAATAACTTTGGTATGCTTATGCAGCAAATATTTAGGATTGAAGGATACCCTAAAGTCATTGCAGGCACATATATACATCAAATTCCCTAACATAGAAAGAATCAGTGGTAACAGAACCTTACCTTTGAGTGCTTTTCTTTCTTCAGCATTATCTTTCCTTTTGGTTACTCACTGCTTCAGTTGCTTCCACAAGAAACTTGAATATTGGCAGGGTGTTTGGAGCAAGTGATCCGTGAAAGGATTTATAGTGGCAGATAAAAACCAGTTGGTGTGTGTATGTCTCTGAGCGTGTGTGTGTGTGTGTGTGTGTGAGGATATTTTTACACCACGGACAAAGACTGCGAAAGCCAGAGGCAGCAAAAAGAGGGGGAAGCCTGTCTTATCTCTCCCACTGATACACATCCAGGTTTTTGTTTGTATATGTGTGTGAGTGTCCATTTACTTGGTGTCTGTTGGGGGCAAATACTTATGTGTGTGGGTGTGTACGAGAATTCATGTAACTATGTGCTGTGCGTACAGTAAGGTAATATGGTGTGTGTGTGTGAGAGCATGAATGGGACTTTGTCAAGTCAGCCTTGTGGGTGTTTTTATGCTGCTGTTGTGTGGACTGATCTCGTTTTATGCCACCTCTCCCACAGAACATTAGTCTTGTGTTTAACTTCTTATAGTTACCTATGTAAAAACATATGAAAGGACGTTTAAGATTTTTTAAAATCAGGCTCTGTTAAAACTTTCTGTGTTTTCATGTACTATAAATCCAGATCAGTTAGAATCAAAGGTTGAAGCTAACAGGTAGTCCAAGATGGATCGAGACATGAGGGAACTTTTATTTTATTAAAATAAGTTAAAAGTGGAAAATGTTACATATGTTTCATTCTCATTACGACTTTCACACAGGAAGATAACTGGTGGTGCATCTTCTGCTATTCAAATTTATGGCTGCCACATTTTAAGCTGAAAAATAATAATAATAATAAAAAAAAAAAACATCTGCCAGGACCAGCCCTAGATCATATTGTTTATGTGTCAACTGGTACCCACTAGGGGACCGTTTCTTAAAAACTTTTGGAGCCAATGACTTCCATTGGTTTTCTTTTCTACTCAAAAGCTGAAATGAAAATGTGTGTTATCAGAAAATAACGTACAATAAAATTTAATTATAACAGATATAATTATATCTAATCATATTATATAATTATATTATAACCAATTATAACTAAACTTCAAAGAAAGAAAATTAAATTGATAACCAATAGCCCATATTCATGGGCACAAAATGGTTTGTTTATGGATACAGTATGGAAATAGGAAGGAACAAAATTGCAGTGTGCTGGTATGCAGTGGTGGTACAACTTGGTTTTGGGATAAGATGTTGATGTTCTTTTACAACTTTTCACCAAAAAACACACCCTCCTTTACCTCAGACTGGCTTAAATCTTAAAAAGCTTATCTAATTACTAGCAACATTCAAAAGAAATCAGAATTAAAGGACAAACCCACAATTTAATTAAATACGAAACAATTCCACATTTTAAGGGATATGAAGCAACTCCATTTGCAGTGTAAAATCAAAAATACTGTAGTGGTGTAAGTCAGCACTACATTATTGTTTTCTTCCTGATTTACATTTTTTAGACAGTCACTCTGCTTTACATGTTGTGTAGTTTTTTGTGTTTTATACAGGAGGACCATTGAGGCCACCAGCTGATTGTGCATCTCTAGAGTTTAAAGGACAGCTTTTATTTTAACTTGTTTCTTTAACTAAAACAATTTTTAGATGTGAAATGTTGAGCTCATTGGTGGAACACCATCTCCTACTCCTTTACCAGTACATAATAACCACCTTCCTTGTGAATGACCACCTAAAACAATCATGGCAGCAGTTTAAAGATTCATAAAATGTCTGCATAAATCGCATCAAGTTTTTAAGACTAAAGATGTTTTAATATGATCAGAAGGTCCACTTCAGTACTTCAGTCTTGGCCCCTCTTAGATTAGCCATTAGTTTCAGCCTCATAGTCCAACTTATTAGTATACCAGATAAAGCCACGAAGGCTTTTCTACTTATAGCTTTTTAATATGTATTTACTTGCAAATTTTTAAACTATCCATTTCGGTCTTTTATGAGAAACACTGAATTTCCAAAATACTTTGCTTTTTCAAATCCAGAACACTCCCTAACCTTGATCAAAAACCAACTCAAGTTGGAAAGGGTTCCTCTCACTGGAGGGAGCATATTTTTGTTCTGAAATAGTAAATGTTGTCCCCCACATTATCATTACAGCAACCACAAGTAAACAGATGCTCACAGCCACCAAATGAATACAGTTTCCTTCTTTGTCCTTTGTAGTTTGTTCTACAAAAAAGCTTCATTACTATAAAGTAATGAAGCTCTATGTTTAGTCTTGTTTATGCAGTGATTTCCAGCATGGATTAAACAATCTTCATCACAGCTGACAACAGCCTACAATTTTTTCCCCTCATTATTCACTGTGATGCCTAAATTACTCCTCTCACCTTGTGGCAAAGCATACATAACTACAAGCATAACACATAAGACATATTTTTATGCAGATGTTCAGGCATGATAAAAAAGAGGCTGATGTAATTACCATGAAAACGATGATCTCGTCTCCCTCTATCTCTTCACTCTTTTTCTACCCCTTTCATTTTCTAAAAGTTGCCTCACTAATGCCTCATCCCTCTTCCTCAGTGGTGCACAAATTTCTGCTGTTGAGCAAATATGGGGCTTATTGAGTCCCCAGTGCGACAGGGCACTTTAAATGTTTGTGTTTGGCAATGTGCCTGTCTGATGTGTGTCTCTCTGTGTGTGTGTGTGTGTGTGTGTGTGTGTGTGTGTGTGTGTGTGTGTGTGTGTGTGTGTGTTCCTTTCTTTTACTCCCCCAGTTCTCTGCTGTTGTCACTGGCAGTCCAGTAGACAAATATTGCTGAAGTCTGTTTTGGGAAAACCATGACAGAACTGACAGCTGAGGGTGGATGGAAACAGAAAATGTTTTTCTTTCTCCTTTATGGTTTCTTGAAGTGTGTCTGGAGGTGCTGGTTCTGTCACAGCATGCGCAAAAACTGAGGGAATCCGTCTGCAGTGTAGACTTTGTGAAGGCAGCAGTTCTCTGAAGGGCTATAAAAGGTGGAAGACAAACATTATTTTTGTGATTGTCATGTGTTCCCTTGTCTTCAGTCTTCAAATTTAAGTAGTTTACAATCATACTGTATGCAGGGTTTCTAGAAAATTCCATACTTTCCCAAACTCAAATTTCTGGATTTTTTTCATGCAGTTTTTGTCACATCATAGACATTTGAGTACAAAACACTCACACTAAACCTTCATGAATAGTTGTGTTTTCTTGTTTCTCGCTTCCACAATGGCTTACAATTTTTGTTATGTGGTATAGAACCATTTTACCTTTTTTGTGGAATCTGGACTTTCTGCTCTAATTTAAAATCTATAACTCCTGAACTTGTCACATATACTACATTAAAAGCAGATTCTTTAAATCACAGTTTATGCAGTTTGATGTATTTAGTTTGTTCACCAAAGTTCTTAAAAATAACAGTTTTAGTGATTTGTTTGGAATTTTAGACCCAGTTTGAGAGCCAAACGTAGAGATGTTAGCGTGGATAAAAAGCAAATTCCTTGCCTTTCCAGACTTTTCAAGACCACGTAAGTCAATTTCTAGGTAATGTGTCACAAATCAGAATTGTTTCACTTAGCAGGAAACCTATGCAGTTTGCGTTTAGGTGTGGACTTTCGTAGCAAAACCGTGCAGGATAAGACTTGCGAAATGAGTCTGTGAGAACATTATGTCACACTGGTGTCCCAACTTACATGTGCCCTGTTTGTAATGTTACTCATCTGGTTGGACAAGAATGCTTTGGGTTGGGAGCTGGAAACATCAGGTGAAAAATGTTGTGACTTTTCTGCCTGATAGGAGAGAAAAAGGGGCTTAGGCCAGGCCACAAGTTAGAGGAGCAAGATGGGAGGCCTGTAATTTAGGAAAGGGTCCATTTGGGGGGAGGGGTGTTTCGAAGCTGACACGAGCTTGCATCTGTCCTTGTTCATTTCCTTCCTTTTGTCTGTTCTTTCGCCTCTGCTGTGATGAATTGGGAGTTTTCTACTTCCTTCCTTCCTTTGCTCCCACCCTCATTCTCTCTCTTATGCTCTCTTTTTCTTTCCATCCGCCTGTGTCTGTCGCTCCATCATATTTGCTATCTTCCCCCTTTGGCGTGACAGCTTTACCATCCCTGTCATGTCTGCCTATTATCTCTGATCAGTGTTGCGATCAAGCCCACACATTAGCTCTGGTTGCCAGCTTATGTCATTGAAATGCTGTATACTGAAGGTTAGACATTTAACTTTAATGCTGAAAAGAAGAAACAACTATAAAAGATGTGCAACACAATTTTTTTCACTGACTGAACAACATGCAGTGTTTAATAGAGATAAGAGATGTCTCATTTCTCCTTAGTGGTAAAAATATGTGTGTTGTGATCAGAATTGTGATTTCTTGTGATTTTTGAAAATTGTCAAAGCTGACTGCATGTCCATAATTGTTACTTTTGCAGTTTAAAAGATTTTTCCAGTAATTTCTTCATGAGTGCATTAAGAAATAATAATATATTTGAAAATATATACTATATGTTAATTGGTAGTATAATAGCACTATTTAACGTAACTTGTACTCAGAAGTGTTCCATTGGATAACTGGAAAGGTTTACTTTTGGAACAGTATTTTTGTTTTGGAGGCTCAGACTATATGAAGTGACAGATATATTGTCAAAAAGACTGTGATAAACCTTTTACTGTTGTTTTCGTTTTTATAATTTTTTTATCATAACAATTTTAAGCCCTCTGAAGTTGGAACAGCGGTTCGTGAGTATCAAACTTAACTTGGGCTATGTGGTGGTACAGTTTTTTGCACTGTTGCTGGGTTGCAAGAAGGTCTTTGGCTGTATGTTGTCCTTGTGCAAGCATATGTTCTTGTTGGGTAGTCTTGCTTCCTCCCACAGTCCAAAATCATGACTTAGGGTAATTGAGATTCCAACTTTAGAGTTTTATCAAAGATTTTTTTAACTACTTGGACATTTCAAATAAAGAAAAAGTAATTAAACTGCATCCTTCAAGCAGTTAATCTGTTCAAAAAGATACAAATGTGTTTTTTCTTCTTCTTTTCGAAAAAACACAACCCACCAATGCCAGGTCCCATTATGATATTGTCTTAAATGTCTATCAAAATGATGGTACTTGGAAAACTTGATATTTACAATGGTGGTATGTGTTGTAAAACCTGAGCCACTGCCTCAGAGAATGTAGACCCTTATCTTAACACTAACATTTTCAACATTTTTGCCAACATTTCTAAAAACCTCAGAAGGATGAAACAGAGCAACATTCAGTATTCCTGGCATTTGCCATAGTTGACTGTAGGTCAAATCACCTCTTGCCAGTTCAATGAGTAATTTCCAAGGCAGGTACAAATTGACATCTTATGGCAGAGGGCTACTTTTCATACCCAAAAAGTTAAAACTGCGAAGGTACAAAGTAGAAAAAGAGTGAAATGACCAGCACCCACTGAAATCTATAGCTCTGTGTTCTAACAGCCTGAATGAATGAATAGCATGCCTGCAAAGAATACAATTTAGCTTTAAATAGCTTCAGATCAAGCTTAAAATGATCTGACTTCTAATCAGCTGCTGACCTCTTTGCAAATCTTACAGTTTTTTCTTGAATATTTTTACTCATTTTTGATCAACTCAGACTGTTTTGCATGAGATACATGGCATGCTGTAGACATGAGAAATGGTTGGAATAAATGATTTGTAAGTCTGTAACTTGCTTGTCACACCACTGCAGGATTAATGATTCAAGCCTTGGCAGTGGTCATCTTAGATTCTGAACTTTCATGGTACGTTCATAAAACTGAAATCAAATGAATCCTCAGCACATCCAGCAATATGACTGACATATCATCTAAATGATGTACTATATGATGACATAAACTAGGTTAAAGTTGGGTTTGACAGGAAAAACAAAACATGCCTTGAGAAGAAATGTGTGACTAGAAGAGGAAGCTGGTCTCAAGGACCTCAGAACGAGAGAGTGGAAATATATCTGTGTGAGGTGTGCAGAAGGCTTTTAAGAGAGGAATGAGAGCAGAGGTGCAAAGAGTCTCTTCTGAAGATTGTGTTTATGCTTTGTTTGCTCTGGAGAGAAATTGCACTCTTTGGAACTCCCTTTGTTCAAGTCTGGCTGCAAATCCTTATAATACCGACTTTTGGAGTCTTTTACATCAACCGCTATGTAATTAAGACAGTGGAAATAGGCAATTTAGACCTTGTCTGTCCGTTTCTCCTTTATTCTTACAGAAAGTATGAAGATTTGGCTGGCAGTTCAGTGCTCATCACATAGTGTCACTTCACACTCCTTCTTATTGACCTGGAAGTGATACTGTGGGGCATTACAAGGCAGTCTCAAAAGGCTGTATGTGCATATGAAAGTGTGTGCAAATATACATGTGAATAGGTATGTGTAGGCAAAGCTGCATGCATTCTTTTGTTCTCTAGATTTTGTTTCTTTGGAGAAAAAAGAAACCCCATGTTGAGTGCTGTTTATGATTTCTATTAGACTGTGTGGCTTTGTTGTTGTTCTGCAGTGCAGAAGCGATCAATGTGAATGTGTTTACGCATATGTGTTTGCGGTCATGGAGTCTTTGTTGTCCCAGCTTGCTCTTACATGTCCAAGAGTCATGTGGATCTTAAATACAGGTCACTAATGTACTGAGAGGGTAGGCTCTATTCACTGCATCCACTTGGGGTCCAAATAATAACCCCTAGCTGTAGTCCACTTGAGAGATAAACTCTCAGGAAATGGACCCATTGACCCAGATCCAACCACTTCTACGAAAGAGACACAACATAAATGACATATATTGACATTCTTGTCTGGAATCTCCATAGACAGCAATGTGAGGACCCTTTTATATTCTCCCAGTGGTGGTATAAATGTGTGTGTCCCGTACAAAACCACCTGATTTATTGGTAAGATATATTTCATGTATGATTATTTATATGCAGACAGATTATGTACGGTTGATGTTCTTTTTTTGTTTCATTTAAATAAAATGTTCCACTATAGATAAAAAAAAATGGCTGTCTGAATAAATGTGAGATGAGTGAGAGGGAGTATATAAATAAAAAATCTGGGTATTGTGTGAAATTGTATGCTACTTTAATTTATCCTCCATAAAGCCATTTAAAACTTGGTATTTCTGGTCTTTCTCTTGGATCTTGTCAGAAAGACTTTGAACTGTAAGATCAGTGTACTGACATATACATATATATTTCAAATTTCAGATTTTAAAGTGCAGTTTTGTAAGATCTTGATATCCTTACCTTCTCATGTCTGATATATGTCATTTTGTACATTTTAACCAACTGGAAGGTGCAAGATTTTCTTGACCGCTAAAACTCCAATTGTAACTGACCAACAAATATTTAAGAAACCAGTTAATAATTAAGCTTTATGCACTTTACATACCAGCTTCAGGCAGTTATAGTGTTGAAAGTAGCAGATTTAAAGCCAGTTTTGTTTTCTTTTCATAAAAGCAAAGTTATTGTGAGACATTATAATTGATTGGTCATTGTACAGAACATCAGCATTGGTAACCTAAAGAATATTTGTTTTCCTGTCATAAACAACAATGGTTGCCATGTACTTCCTTTTGGTTCTTATTCCTATCTTGCAAAGCAAATAAGAGGAAACAGAGCATTTTAGACAAAAACAATACAGAAAATAAATATTGCCTGACAGACTGAATAAATTACTGATTAATAATAAGCTGAAATACACAAGAGCTTTAACAAGGATTTTTCCAAGATTTAATTTAATTCTGTAAGTTAAAGCTGGATGTGTGCTCTGTAACATAATCACTGGGGTAGTTTAATGTTTTTAAAAAGTTGAAGAACATCAGTTTCACAGTCTAGGCGTAGGTCCACTTTCATTCTCTGAATTTGTCACACCTTAATGCATGAGGACATATCTTTGTTTTAATGTGTGATGCAAAAATGAAGAGAGTGAAGAAGGGTGGGTCTCTTCTGTGAAATAATCATGTGAAAAAAAGTGATGCAAATCATCTGTCCCTGACTGGAACTTGTTTGTCATACTTTTAACATTGGGGCAGCTGTTTCCTCCATCTGTAGTTATGGTGTTTTTTGTTAGAAAGCTCAGAACATCCTGTATTGTCTAGTCATCTACTTGTGAGCCCTAAACACAGAGAAACAGCTGATGTTTATTTGTTATTATTTGTTTTGCTGAGCGGTTCTTTCTCCCATCACTCACTGCAGGACATAGTCTTGTCTTTCTTTATGGGGGGGGGAGAGACTCTGTTTGCGCTTGCTGTTGTTGACTCAGCTGCGTGGATGCACTGAGAAAACTTCCCCTTTTCTTATCCCACTGTTACCTTCCCCCACTTCCTCTCCAGACCTGCTCTGTGCCCATTTCTCTGCTGTTAACATGTTTCACAACCTCACCAGTACCTTTTGTCAGGTTTATTCACTGATGGCTTATTTTGCCTCTGAAACTCTTAAGATTTCATTTTTGCTTCCTTTTACAAAGCCTCTCACTTGCCTCTTGATGATTGGGGATTTTCATGCCTCAGTGGTAATCTTAATTAAGAAAGTGGTGGTTTATGTATTATTAACTTCCATTGCATGGCTTGAAGAGTGCATTCAAAATAAGAATACACTAATCATGTATTGTAGTGTTCTTGATAATAATCCATCAACATATTTTTGGTCCACTGTGTTACAAAACCAGACAATGTTGATATTCTTTTTGATAATTTGTTATAGTTTTAGAACTGTAATTTATAAAAATTATTTCTCTGATTTTGTCAGAGTTTTGTTTTTTGATTTGTGCTGCTATTAATAAATTTGGATTACTGGATAAGACTGGCTTGCTTTAAAAGATGTGTCAATACAATATATCAATGCAGGTTACTACTCTAACTGCAAAGATCTTATTTTAACACAAAAATAAGATAAATCACAGTTATTTTAGCAGAAAAAAAAATATAATTTCACAAGTGTTATATTTTGCAAGGTAATTGGGAAGCTGAGTGCCTCCAAATCAGAGATCATGGTGCTGAGCCTAAAAAAGGTAGAGTGCCATCTCCAGGTTGGGGAAGAGGTCCTGCCCCAAATGGAGGAGTTTAGGTATCTAGGGCTCTTGTTCATGAATGAGAAAATTTGAGTGGGAGATCGATAGGCGGATTGGTGCTGTATCTGCAGTACCAATCTCTCACAGTAAAGAGAGAACAGAGTCAAAAGGCTCAGCTCCCCATTTACTGGTTGATCTATGTTCCTACCCTCATCTTTGATCATGAGCTCTGCTTATTGACCGAAAGAACAAGATTGCAGATACAAATGGCCGAAATGAGTTTTCTCTGTAGGGTGTCTGGGGTCTCCTTTAGGGATAGGTGAGAAGCTCGGTCATCAGGGAGGGACTCAGAGTCGATGTGCTCTTTCTCCACATCAAGAGAAGCCAGTTAAGGTGGCTTGGGCATCTGGCTAGGATGTCTCCCAGATGCATCCCTGGTGAAATGTTCTAGGCATGTCCAATGGGAAGGAGACCAAGAGAAAGACATGCTGGAGGGACTATGTTTTTTTTGGCTGGCCTGGGAAGGCCTTGCGATTCCCCCGGTGGTGCTGGTCCAAGTGGCTGGGGAGAGGGATGTCTAGGCCTCTCTGCTTAGGCTGCTACCTCCATGACCCAACCCGGATAAGTGGAAGATAAATGGATGGATGGATGTATGGATGGATGGATGAGTGACAGTAGCAGTAGTAGTGTAGTAGCTCTTTGTCTTGTGGAACTGCTTTCAAAAGCATCATATAAAACCAGATCTGTTTCTCTAACCATGGGTTCCCTTTCACGTATAAAGGCACACAACATGAGACTGTGCTCACAATTCTCAAAAACTGAAATACTGTTTCATTTACCCAACAGGTGATGCTTGAACTGGGTATGCAAGAAGCAGGACGTGCAAAAAAAAAAATCTGCTATGGCTGTGCAGCTGATTTATAATTTTCTACTAAAGAGTTAAGCCCATTTGATCACTCACTTTTACAGTATATAATGCTTACAACTGACAAAGATTTCAATGTATATTTTGGAAAGATATGTATAGATTTATTTTTTGGAACTAGATCTGAGGAGCTGTACAAATCAAGCCATTACAATTACATGTCTTAGCTAGAATTTATTAAAGCACTGCACAAAATAAGTTAACTGCAATCATGTGAATTATCAAAAAGAAACAGTTTTAGTATGAACTAAATACCAAATACACCAAACAAGTCTTTAAAAGTGATGTAAATACTTAGTTGTAGGGTAGCACATCCTACTTGGATGACCACAGTGTTTTAACTACGGTACAAAAATGCAAGGTATAGTGCCACTAGTGAATTGAGGGAATTGTAAGCCTTAAAATTAACCCATGAGTCAAACAACTATTAGGCATTTTGTTTCTTAGAATCAGAATTTTGCTAGTTTTGGATAGGTAGTGCGCTAGGTAGGCCTGTTTGAAAACTTTTTAAGCAGTTATCTTGTAAATAGTCATTGTTGCTCCAAACCTTTGTTAATGAAAAAAAAATGACAGGAAACAGTTTAGGATGGTCGGTGTTGTACAATTAAGTATGGAGTTCTAACTGGAGATGCACTGATCAGAATTCTGTGGCCTATTTCAGATTTCTGGTTTTATAAACCTTTGATCCGCCAATACCATTCTGTGTTTTGTCAAGCCTTCCTACTGTGAATGTTCAACCTGTCTTCAGCATCTTGTGTTAGGAATTAACCCACTTAGAATTACTAGCATTCCTTAAACAAAAGTCTATGTGTGTATTTCCCCAAAAATGTAGATATTCACCCCTTGAGATTTTCAGAAGGTTGCAAGCATTTTTAAATCCAGCATGTTCCATGACAGACTGTGAAGGCTCAGATAACAGAGAACAATAGGCCTGCTTCATTTAGCCTTCCTGTTATCTGCTAAAAGTCTCTCTGTTTTTCATGCCCTTGCAACCTGTATAAACTGTAGGCATGTCTTCAGAGTTTCTTTTCACATGCCTCTGCTTCCTTTGAATTCATTTTAAACACTTCACTGATGTTGACGATAGTTAACAATACATTTTCTTCTTTCAGTAGCAGCTTCCACATTGAAGAGTATTGTTATTCTCACCCAGTAGTATGATGTATTCGCTGATTGGGCAATTATCTGATTTGTTTTTTGTTTGTATGTTTCTGACCAGAAAGTTACTAGTCTGAGCTGGTAACTTCCATTTTTTCTAGATGCATTTTTAAATATAAATTCACTTTACAAAGGTGACAAATATTTGTATGTCAAATATGTAGTGTAAAATATACAAAATAAATGGTTAACAGCCCTCCTTTGTGTAGGTTTATCTTAGAAATTTCTTCAGAGTTATCATCTATGTTATTATTTTACTCTCCAGTCATAAAGGTCACTAATTCACAACCTGTAACAGTTGGCTTCTGTATTCACCCATGTTTCACTACTATATGTTTGCAACTCTGTACACTGTTATCAGTGGTTAACAAGACCAATATTTTTGTCATCATATACCGCTCCTTAGGGTAAAGTTACCACCATCAGTATGAGTGAAAACTTCAAACACAAACATACAATACAGGCATCACAAACCTGAGTAGTTCTCCACTGATAGTCTTACAGTTGCTCTGTCACTGACAACTAATCAAGCCTGTTCACATCTGCCCTACTTTGAACTGACATAGCATCTATCTCCATCAGCCCCAGAGGACCTATCAGCCCCACTCCACATCTTTACCTCTCATGTTTCCTTCCACCTCAGCACTCATCATTAATCCATCTACCTTTGGGCCATAGCTCAACTGTACCATCAACCCACCGAAGTAACAGCCTCTCATTCCCCTTTTAGCACCATCCTCAGTTGTTGATTTGACTCTCTTGCCTCTGTTGTCTCATCCCCCAGTTTCAACCTCCCATCTCTGTCTGCCTTTGGCTCAAACCCTCTCATCCCTCTTACTCACCCACTTAGCTGCCCTGTTATTTCACTCCCCCATCAGTTCACACAAGCCTGATCTGAAGTATTACCTGCCATTTTGGCTGCATCTACTCCCATCTGTGTGTGTCAGTGTTGGACTTCAGGGTGAAGTAAAGTGGATTTATCTTACATTTAAATTACGTGGCTATGCCAAAACAACATAACTGCGTTGTTATTACTGCCTTGTTATTATGAGTTAGCGACTTTTTTTTTTTTTTTTTTTTTTTACCACCAAATCACTTTTGAATGGTTATTGCTTGGATCATTAACTTAGGGTGTTGGATATTAAAATTAGGCTTCAAATTCCCTTAATGCCTGTTAGGTAGGTTCAGATGGCAACTTTTGTGATGCTGTCTTAAAAGCTGAAGATGTGCTGCAGTAATTGGTAAACGAGACAAAAGATCACTACTGCTTTGCTCATTTAAGGCAGTAATTAGTTATGCACTTGCTCTTAATTTCAACTGTTTGTAGAGTTTTGTTGAAAACTGATTGAATAAGTTGTTTTATTTTCCATTAAAAGAATCTTATATAGGCACTACCTAGTGTGCAATTCTGATGCTATGATGACATTAAGCAAACATGATAAACATGATAACTTAAAGTAATATTGACTTTTTTGAACTTTATATCATGTTATAATGTAATTCCCTCATCAAAAACATACCTGGAGTGTTGCTTTGATTCTTTTATGCATGTTTGAGAAATCCTTGGATCTACCGTTGCAGACATTCGGGGGTGCCTAGGGGTTCCTCTTATTCTACCATCATACACAGCTCAATGACAGAGCAGCAACAGGTGGGGGAAGGATGACTCAGCTACTCTTTGCTCCTGAACTGCGTCTTGGATCTCATGAGTTTCAAACCCCTGAACTAGTATTAACCCATTGGTAGTGATTTTCTTTTAACAGAGACTTTTTAAAACTGTGGAATGCCTTGAAACTGAAACTTGGCTCATCTATGCATCATTTCACAAAATTACAAATTGATGTGTTGTACTCTCAGGCTTCTTCTTATTTCTACACATCCAGGTACTCCTCTTCATTCTAGAAGCCAAGTCTTTTCGAGACAGCGTTTCTGTCGTTACCAGTTAAATGAAAAGCACAATAACCGCCTTATCCCAACCTTCATAGATTATTGAACAAGTTTCCTTTTTCTCCAGCGCCCATGTTTGCAACGGGAAATCACCACATGAATATTCAGTTGATTTATTCTGATGGCTTATGAGGCGATTGCCTGTGCAATCAGTGCTTCATCAGGAAATGTTCGTTGATTGAGAAATGGTAGAAGCAGGAGAAGATTTATTAATATTTAACAACAGCAAATGGTATTTTTTTAATCAACCATTTAGCCTGCTGATGGATTTCCAGTGGTGTTTAACAGTAAAGCAGATATGCAAAGATCTGTTGAGGCTGGCATTCCCTGATCTTCACCTTGACCTCATTGTGTGTAAGATCCTGGTGTTAAAATATGCATTTTCAGCACTAAGTTCCTGGGGTTTTCGCATGTCGGAATTCTCACAGGGACTTTATGCTCCGCTCTGCTGCAGCGGTGACTGAGTTAAACATTAAAAGCTACACATATTCATTGACTTTCTCTGGTGTTTCACTCAATAAAAAGCTTGTGGAAGGAGAAGTCTTCTTTAAAATATGGTAATCCCAGACTGCAGCAAGCTGTAGAGAAACTCAGCTAGACTCTGAGTTAAGAAGCGTACAACGTAAGCTGCTAGAGAGGAGAAAGAAGTGTTTAATGAGGTTACTGACACTTGAAGAGCCAACTGAAATAAAATGACTGGCAGTTTAATTCAAATGCATCACTTTTTCACTTACTTGGTCCTGAGATGCCACACTGACCCAAAATCTAAACTTTGTTTTGTATTTTTTGGGTTGCAGATGATGTCTATTTAATTCTGTCTTTAGTCTTCTACTCTCACTTTTTGGCAATGTATGTGTTTTGTTTAACAAACTCTTCTTCACCAAATCTCTGTTTAGTGATGACAAAAAAAGGGCCCAGAGAAATATGAGAGTCCTCTCATCTCCATCTACTTAATTTTGTCATTTTAATGCTTTGACTCAATATGAAAGAGGTATTTAAGGAAGTAAACGATCATTTATGTTTCACCAGTTTAAACAAATTAATATTTGATTTAAGAAGCTGTTGAGAATTGTGCTTAAAGGCACATTTTGCGTGTGTGTGTGTGTATGTGTGTGTACGAGTGCACACGCATGTGTTGAAGCTAAGAGTGGGGGAGTGGACGGGGGGTAGTGGCACGTGCCTTGTCAGATCCCGAAAGGATGAATAAGAAGCTAATCTCTATCTTCCAGGGAATTCTGTGTCTCAGACAGTTTTCTCTCAGAGCATCTGTGGGAGTGCCGTGGAGTGTTGCCTCCCATGTCTACAATGGGATGTTTTCAGAGCCCTGTCTGTGCATGAGATAAATGCACTTCCTCCACAAACATGAACAATGCACCCTCACACCTACATAGATATACACACAAAGAAAGGTGCTCATGGTTAGGTTTCAGATTCTTTTTATTTATTCTTTATTTATTTGGAGCACAAGTGTCTCTATATTTACGCAGCATTCACAGTGTTCTCATTATATCTAAAAGGAAACTTGCATTATTCTTGGTTTGCGAGTGTGCACGGGTGAGTTTGAGAAAAAGCACATGTGTTACTTATAGGTTTGTTTAATTTAAATTCTAATGCTTTAAATATTAACATCATTTACACAATTACATGCAATTAAAACAGGATGAAGTAAAATGGTTGTGGTTGGCTGCTCTAAGTCTGAAGATTAAAACATGGAGGCACAATGTTACTTAACCAAACTTATGTCTAACCATTTCCATAAACACCGATTCAAGGGAAAATGTAGCAGACAGACAACATGTATAACTTCAAAGAGTGCATTCAGAAGCTTAAAATAAAAAAACCTTATGGTAACCTTGTTTTCATGGGCTCATCAGTAGCCATTGGGTGCCATCATTTCAGCTGCTCGTCATGCAACTGATTCACAATGAAACCTTACAGAGAATCCAAACTTCCTGATTACTAACTTGAAGTATTTTCATTTCATATGATCACTTCAGCTTTTGAGAACTTTGAAAACTTTTATAACCTGCCTCAACTGACAATGAAACAGATGCTTCTTCCACCGTTTGCTTTGAAATTGTAGCTCAGATGGAGCTAACCAGAGAGTTGTGCTGAACTCAGCTGATGTAAACATAGCTCATACGCGCGCGCACACACTCACACACACAGACACAGATATGTGTACTAGAGCAGGCTGCAGGACCATGCACAGCAATTTGGAGGAAAAATGTAACTTTTGGTAAACATTTTGATTAAAAAAAAATTGGTTAATTAGAAAAAAAAATGTGTCAATTAAAAGTTTATTATTAAAGTTCTACTTATATAATGTATGTCAAATATTTACTGTTTATGGACTTGAGAAAAATTTTAGATTAAACACAAGTTCAACTTTGTAGTAGTTTCCAAGCAAATATTCTCATTGCAGAGAATATTATATATGTTTTCTGCTTTGCATTTAACAGAATAACACTGTCAGTCGAACAAGCTAATGTTGAATTGTTAATTAGTCGGGCAGGTAGCCAGACAACAGTTGGCTGCCAACTGTAACTAATTTGAAAATGTTGCCTCTGTAAGAGTGAGATGTGGTGCCTTTTTAGTTTCCATAGTATGATTGTTTAAATGTTTCTTGCAACCAAAAATATTTCCAAACAGCCAAGTTTATCTTTCTATTAATTTTGGACAGGTTCTCTGACATCATTAGCTGGATTCTAACAAGTAACAGCAGTATGAAGGAAATTGTAGTGGTTTTGAAACCTTGCCTTTTTAAAACCTTTGCAATGTCTTGATTGTGCAAACCAGCCAATGTATAGTTGGGACTGATAGCTAGCAGCCAACAAAGCAAATTTAGATAGCCTGTCCTTAAAATGACAGCTAAACATTTCTTGACACAACGCATGACACAACACATTTCCTCTGTTTGATGAATTCTCTGATTTTTCCACAAATATGTTTTGAATGCAAAAATCTTTCAGCTTCATTTTATTTCTCTGATAAAAGAAAATACTTGATTTCACTTGCTAATCTCAGTCATTTAAGAACAGGCAATTGTTGATACTGAGGCCTAGATTGATATATTCCTATAATAAATGGAATCAATGGCAAGTATACTCTTGAGAAAGTTGTAGCTTTAAAACACAATAGAATAACAAATTACATTTCATCAATATTAAGCTTATTCACTCAGCAATAATGTTCTGGATGCTGCTCTCTCTTCTACTTGTTTTTCTTGTTGGCAGCATATTTTGACCCAACTGAGTATCAGGTCAGCCTCAAAATTCTACCCTAACATGGAGTAACTCCTTTAGGAAATCCTGAAAATGTTGCTATAACTTGATGATTATTTTACTCATAACATATTACAGTGTAATTCCAGTTAGCTATGCTTGTCATCTTGCTTATTATATGTAGTTTTTGTTTGTTTTAAGCATTAAAAAAATGGAATGACTAATATTTCAGATGTTGTTTGTGCAGCTCCTTCTCACACTCTGAGAGCTTTTGGGGTGTATCTGACTACAACAGGCATAGTGAGTCACATTAAAAAGAAAGCTAGGAAACCACAGCCACCAATAGTCTCACAGTTTCTACAGGCATAATTATAGAAGGCAAAAAATATTTAGAACCGAAGGAGAAAACCCAGATTTAATAAAAAACAAATGGGTGCATGACATATAATACAGTTATAGTAGCTGTCATTTAAAAATGCTATGATGTGGATCCCAAACTTATACTTGGGATTGGATTGTGACGTACCTAATTTGTTCCCAAATCCTGAGGTTAGGTTTACCATTATTTTAAGCCAAAGCTCTAGTCCTATGTTAGCACAATGTTTTATTAACAGGTACACAGAAGATTTTATTGCAGTGTTGTGTAATAATAGAAAAAACAACTGTCTGATTATAATAGCCATGTCATAGTGCAGTCTGCACCATGACAAGCTCATATAAAAGCAATAAGACAAGTTTTGCTTCTCCTCATTCATTTACAGTTGTACAGCAGCACATCCAAGCCATATGCAGTTTGAGTCTGCAGAGCTGAGATGTGTGTCATGTCAGGGTGGAGCTGAGAGAGACAGGTGGAGAGATGAAAAGACTGTCAGGGGGGAAGTTTAGGGTGTGCCTGCTCTGTGGCTGTTCTGACAAGCTTTTGGCATTTTTCCAAAGAGCATGAATGTATGCGTGTGAGATGGAGAACCTGCTCAGATTTCTCCCTGGATTGTGCAGGTGTGTGTGTGCTGCATTGCATCCCCTTACACATAGCTGGAAAACAATCTGCTTGCCTGGGTGTCTGCGTTCAGGTGCATGATAGATGTGAAAGCGTATAGGTGTTGATGATTCTTTAATGAAACCATCATGTTGTGGCAATAAGAGCCAGACAGCTCCAGCACAGCGGTGCTTTTGACACCTCCTGCCTCAGTGCGATGCTCTGCTCCATCTATATTATTCACTCTCTTTTCAACACTTGGCTACTGATAAAATCGACAAAGAAAAGTCAAATATAAACTTTAAAATGACGTGAAACATCTAGTTGTGTCTTTAAAAAGTGTCCCCCCAACTTTTCTTTGTCTTCTCTCGATGTGTCAATTTGTATACCCGTCCCTAAGTGAGCACGTCTGCATGATAATGATGCTGTGGCTGCTGTTGTGCAAACCATTGTGCTGATACACTCCCTCCATGTGTTAATATACTGCGAGAAATGAGAGTCTGAGAGAAAGAGAGTGAATAATTATCTTTCTCCTTTTGTCTCGGCTCCTTCAATTAAGCCTGAGGAGAGGCAGACACAGCACATGTCTACTTATCCACTTAAACCTCAAAAACAATAGGACCCCCCCAGATTTTCTCCTGCTATCTCTCCATCTTGTCTTGCACCACTTTCTCTTCTCACCTCTTCATAATAAAATTCTATTTTCAGTGCTGTACCCCAATATTTCCCCCCTCCCTATCGTCGTCCCTCCTAGTGCGATTAGCCTAGAGCCTTGTTTCACCTCTCCTTGTTACCCCCACCCCTCCCATACCTTGCTTCAGGGCATAAGGAGAGGAACAACGGAGAGACTAAACATTTTAGTTTGCACATAGCCAGAGAAAAGAAAACACTTTGATTTCCCCTGTGAGGGGCTAGACATGATTTATTATTTTTCGTTTCCTTGGCCTGTGTTTGGTTTTTTTAACCTTCCCTTTTCTAAACTGAGAACCAGATTTATCTACATGGATTTCCAACAATGACAAAAAAAACCATTGTCACCCTTATTAGCTCTAAAACTTAAATATATCCTTGCTACAATTTTATTTGTTCAATGGTGCACTTCCAGTGGTAGCTGTTCAATCGCTTAGCACGATCTATCTTTGCATAAATCATTATCATCATGTAATTCAGTTATTTTCAGAGGGTGGGTGGACAGCATGTGGGTTGACTTCATCAGAGCAGATGAAGCAGAAGAGAGATGAGAAACAAAGGACAAAGTGAGAGGAAGAGGAGGAGAAATCTCTGGGTCGAAGTTGAGCTTATATAAGCACTTCTCACAGGCGGGGTGAAATGTGCTACAGTGGCTAAGTTGAATCAGATAAATGCACATGCAGTGCCTTGCAAATTCATCGTACACTATTTTGTCACCTTCGAACCTCAATGTCTTTAACTGAAATTCTATGGTGTCAACACAAACTAGTCTAATTGTCAAGTGGAAAGAAATAATAGCATAGATTTTCAGTTTTATTTTTCAAAACATCGTATGAAAAGTGTAAGTCAATACTTTGTAGGGCCCGTTTCGTCTAAAGACTGGATGAAGAGCACTTGTGAACAATAATTTGTAGTCTTGTCACATATTCTCAATTTGATTTAAACTTTCATAGGGCCATTCTAACATATGACTATTCTTCAGTCTAAACCATTCTAGGTTTCTCTTCTCTTCTCTTCTTTTGTGTGGTTAGGGTTAATATCATACTTGAAGCTTAACTTCAAGTATTTTCCAGTTTCAAACAGGTTTTTTTCATAGACTGTCCTGCATTTAGCTCCATCTATCTTTCCATCGTCCACGTCCATTCTAACGATAAGCATTCCCAAACTCTCATGCTGCTACCACCACCATGTTTCACAATAAGGATGGCGTATTCAGGATACAGTAGATTGTCAGTTTTCTGCCACACTTAATGTTTTGCTTGTGAGCAAAAAATCTCACTTTTAATCTCACATTCTTCCTCAAATAAATGAAAAGTTTTGTCTGATTACAAGCTATAATCCAAAACCACTTGTAACATTAGCAGCTAGAGCCAATATTTTGCAATGGCAACATATATCATATAAGCGCTTTAGATCTAAACAGAAAAGCCAGGGTTTGTTTTTTTCTTTTTTAAAAAGGCATGGAATTTCTGCCTGAAGTGACTCATCACCATGTAAAGCTGTCATACAGATCCTCAGCTGAGGGCTGTCTGCCTTGAAACTGATAGAGATTTTTTTATATATCTTGGACAGAAGATGTTTTTCTTTATTTTCAATTCTAGCTCATTTCCCTTGAGAATCAGAGTCAGATCAAATAATTGTCTTGGCACTCTGGAAGGCAGCAGGTAGTCCACAGCAGGTCCTGAACACCTACACTGTCCGACTGAGCGATACCATTGTTAAGATAGGCCTCATTCTTGAGAAGAGCAAATGATTTCATCTTCTAACTGGAAATATGTCCACATCAACTGACAATCAACTGTGCTTGCACTTGCATAACCTCCAATGATTAACGTATAGAGCAATGTGGAAATTTGAACCAAGCAGCTAAAGGCTGCTATCGGAAAAAAAATAGCCTGTTTTGGCAAGGATCAGTATTACTCAGTAAACAGTGTATATGAGTGCACACACTTTTTTGTCTGTAGGGAGACAAAGGGGTGTTTTCCCAAAATGTTTCATGCCTGTGCATGCCTGTTTTGTTTGGGGTTGCCAGAGTGTGAGGGTAGATCTCAAAGAAATTCTTGCTGTTAGGATAAACACAGCATCTTTGAGTTTTATTTCTCGTTTCCAGTTTTTGCTTTTGCTGGTTGTCTTCTATTAAATTGTCTTATTGAAACAATTTCTTGGATCTTATAACTTAATTTCATTTGCTTATTTGCTTTAGAAAGCATACAGTGATGTGAAAAAGTATCTGCCCCTTTACAGATTTCTTCTGGGTTTTATTGTCACATTTTTCAGATCATTAAACACATTTTAATCTCAGACAAAAATGTGAGAAAATATTAACTTCACTTCTCAAATGAGGATTTGGTTGGGGCACTCTCGGTGGTAACAACTGACGTCAAGCATGTGTGATCACTGAAAATGACTTCACCAAACATCATGATGGAGAAATTTGGGCCACTCTTTTTGTAAAATTGTTTTAATTCAGCCATCAGGTTATATATATATATGGATATATATCTGGGATTTGACTAGGTCACTCCAAAACCTTCACTTTGTTTTTGTGTTTTTCAAGCCACTTGGAGGTGGACTTGCTGGTGTGCTTTCAATCACTGCCCAACTGCATAACCCTTTTGTGGTTGACCTTAAAGTCATAAACTGATGTCCAGATATTCTCCTTCAGGGTTTTCTGGTAGGAAACAGAATTTATGGTTTTATCGTTTACATTAAGTCATCCAGGTCCTGAAGCAGGAAAGCAGGCCAAGGCCATCACACTACCACTACCATGTTTGAACTTTGATGTTATGTTCTTATTCTTTAATGCTGTATTGGTTTTAGACCAGATGTAACAGGATGCATAACATCCAAAAAGTTCAAGTTTTGTCTCATCAGTCCATAGAAACTTTTCCCAATGGAATTGAAGATTCTTCTGTATTATTTATTTTTTAGTACTCAAACTGCATTTTGCTTACAATCTTTTCTCTGTGTCCGTTTGACACATTTTACTCTGAAATTGAAATTCCTCTTTGTTTGTTCTTGTTTCTTTCAGGACAAAGTGTTCCCAACATTTGAGCCTGTTTAGATCAAATCCCAGTAATGACGGGAAGATGGTAATCTGGCTCCTGAAACACAGGTGAATACAAATATCTCTAATTGCTTCATAACTTTGAAATTTTCCTGAAGAAACTTGATTTGAAGATTTTCCAGCTTAATGAACAGAAACAAGTTATTGTTTAAAAATTTTAGACTCTCTCTCTTCACAGCTGAGAGACTGATGGCGTGGGTTTGACAATGTGTGATTCACAGAGTACAAACTGATCTGACAGCAGCTGATACAGCAACTCCTTGTGCCTCAATAGCATTAAGTATTAGGCTTATAGGAGCACTGAGCTACTCCTGTGATCAACAAAATATGCCCTAAACCTGCTTTGTTCATTTGTTTTAAATTTGAGAAATTTAGATTTAGGCTTTTGTTTATTTTATTATTTTTTTTCACCATAAATTAAAATAAAAATAAAATCAAGATTTTACATACAAAAACAGTATAAACGAAAAATGTGGAAGCAAAGCATTTTCAGTTAACATGCTCTGTACATCTCTATCAGTGTTGGATTCCTCTGAGCAGTTTTCCTGTGTGTGCTGTTGTAACCAAATTAACTGACAGGATCTGATAACATATGGCTAAAAAAAACTGTACTGGACTTTCCAACTCATCTGTGGATGTACCAGATTTTTCATCTTATTTGCATGACATTAATTGTCATGACATTAATTGTCATGCAAAGCATGGAAACAGTTCACAGGGTTTAAGTTTATAAAGTTATTAAGCAGGTCATGAAAGTGCTCGTCCTGAATGCTGTTGTATACAGTCTCCATATTCATAAACTCTTGCACCTTTTTTGTGGTGGACAAATTTTAGGAGTTGTATGTACACTTTACAAGAAAGGAAGAAGTTACTTGACATACTGAGTTTAGTGTTACTCATTTTTTTCATTTTTACACACAGACTCCTATATTACTATGTTTTAAAAAAAATAAAAATCAAAGAATGTAAACAGAGTAATTTTCCTGCTAAAGGTCTTATCCTCAGTTTTGTTTGCTCAGTTTTTGAACATTAGAAGCACCTGGCATGCTAGCTTCTGGAGTGATGCCAGTGAATTTGATTGAAGTAAAAATTGCTAATCAGAGCAAGTACAGACACATATCATGTTTGACTTTTCTTTCCAGTAAAGGAGTTTAGATGATCACAGTAACATATTAGTCATGTGATAAAGATCTAGACGATAATTTTTTAACTCTTGAATGAATAACTAAATTTATTTTTGAAGCCCATAAATAATATAGATCCATCACAAAAATTACATAGGTAGAAAAAGACCCCGAACCAAAACAAAACAAAAAACAGGGGCCTTAAAGCAAAGTAGATATAAAAGAAAATATAAAAACACGCATGAGATGATTGATATAAAACAAATTGCTACTGGTAGTATAAACCTTAGGCAAGTATCAGATCAAATAGATGGATCTGTAACTGTTTTTTAAAAGAATTCGGGGAATCAAACTCTTTAGTTGGGCTAAATTAGAAGAGAAAAAAAGCTTTGTCTTACAGTGGTTTTCTCCTTTCTGCCTAGTTAAATAATGGGAAACGTGGAGAGTCAGAATGGAGACAGCAGTGTGTATGGCAATGGAGCGGAACACCTTTCCCGCAAACACACATCCCGCTCACTCCGCCTCACCAACAAGAAGTCGGTCACTCGCCGGCAGAGGCTCTCTTCGACTGTGAAACAGGAGCACAGAAACTCCGAGACCTCCACCCGCTCCTCCAGCACACCAAGTATTCCACAGTCCTTAGCAGAGAGTGGACTGGAACTTTTCAGTGCCACAGATGAGCTGGGAGAGTTTGACATCAACCCTCACTGGACACAACACGTCTCAATGACAATGAGGCCAGACTCCTATCAGCATGAGGATGAGCCTTTGGCCACGCCAACTCCTGAGACCTCAGAGGCGGACACTGTTGCTCAGGATGGAGCAGAGGATTCTATGGGGGAGGGAGAAGTTCCTGGGGAAGAAAGATACCTCCAAAGAATGACTGAAGGTTCCAGAGATGGAGGAACCTTTAAAAAGAAACGCTCAAAGTCAGCAGACATGTGGAGAGAAGATAGCCTGGAGTTCTCTATGTCTGACCTGAGCCAGGAAAATCTCACCAGCACTGAGGATATAATTGACGGAGGAGAGGAAGAGGAAGAGGAGCAGTTCACATGTCACAGAGGGAGCACAGGTGAGGATAACCCCCCCCCCCCCCAAAAAAAAACACATGGACATAAAAGACAGCATTTTACATGTATGTTGTCACTGTGCAGTGCAGTTTTCTTGCAAACTCATACCAAATGTTATTTTTTAATTTTCAATCTCCAAGTTCTCATTTGTAAGTAATATTTTGATAGAAATACATATATTTTACCAGAATTAATGATAAAGGTATCTGTATTTCTTAAAAGATGTAAGCAGAAGAGACAGATTTTCTTCACAATGCAGGTAATGTGAGGGGAAGGAGGTGAGAAAATTATAGGCACTGACCGAGTGTGAAAAATGATTTGAGAGACTGTGCTGATTGAAGGTCCGTTGCTATCCATCACTTGCAGCATTTCAGTTAATCACAGGTTTGTTAGTTTAGCTGGTGCTCTGCAGGAGCTCCAGCAGTTTAACGTGACATCAGACAATGGCTGTTAACTTAACTGATGAAGGTTTAAGGGCCACATAAGTGGTCAGATGGCTCAACATAATATATAGGGTTTGTGCATTCACACACACCAACACACACACACACACATACATAGTATGTCTTTCTATCTTCAAAAGGTCTTTGCATTGACTCCCAATCATTTTTCATTTATTTCTAACCCTGACCCTTAACCTAAACTAAACTCAATTTACACCTTGGTCCTAAACCTAACCCCTACCCATTACTAGTCTATTCCTAACCCTAAACTTAACCAAAATCCAATTCACACCTTACCTCTAAACCTAACCCTCAACCCTATACAAGGGAGTCCACTGTATTAGGACTGGGCTTTGGTCCCCATAAGGCCCACTGGTCTTCAGAAGGTTAGTAAATATGCCAGATTTGGTCCTAAATAGGATAGCTAAACAAGTACATACACACACACACTTTGGCAATCTGAGGGAAAATCATGATTCACAAGACACAGACTTTCAATGCAGAAGTCAAATACAAGAAGGAACCCTGAAAGTGTAGTGCCTCGCAAAATAATTCAACCTCTGAACTTTTCATGTTTTGATTGATTGGAACAACAAACTTCTATGTGGTTTTGGAACTTTCTGTGATAGACCAGCACTAAGTAGTGTATCATTATGAGGTAGAAGGAAAATACATGATACATGATTTTCAGATAAAAAAAACAACAACTATATCCTGAAGACCAAGGGACACACCAGAGAGGTTAGAGATGCACACAGGTCATATGTTTTTCTTACGCAAGGTGAGAGAACTTGGTTTGGAGCTGATGGCAAGATGGAGCTAAATAGGCAATCCGGACTAGGATGAAAATTTGCTTTCAAGTAGCACAAAGACCGTTAACCTTCAGCCTGTAAGATTGCTGTGAAATGTGATTTTTTAAGTATTGACTCAAAATGGCAAAATACAAATGCGTGCCACACATTTGTATTTGACAAACATTTTGTAAACTGTGTATCCTTCAGAGGTGTGGACAGGAGTTGTGACTTAGCATCGAGTCATACTCAAGTCACAAATTTAATGTATAGAAATAGAAATTTGATTATTTTTTATAATGCATACATATACGATACTGCTCTGGAATAAACACTTGTTTATTTCATAGGCTCCACTGAAAGAGCTTCATCCCTGGACCATCTGTGCAGACAGCAGAGTCCAGACCTCCGGGGTCAAAGGAATCGGTACATTAAAAACCACAGAGAAGCCAACAGCAATGGAGATGCAGAAGGCGAGGATGGGTTAATGTCTCCATCCGAGGAGGACAGCAGTGGCTATGGAGCATTCACCCTCCCCTGTCGACGATCTCATTGTCTATCTGAGGGATTGTCAGGGCTGGGGATCCCTTCCACACCTTGCCCTGCCTTCCAGGGGCGTCGTGCACATACTACTCAGGTTTGATCCTGTTTCTCAGGCCTCCTTTCTTTCATTATTGTCTTTCTTTCAGTTCCCTTTTTCTTACTCTTCACAAATGAACTCAGAAGGACTTTGCGTATCAGTGTTGCTCAGGAAGTTCAGAAGGTCAGGACCACAATCAGTTTAATACTTACCCTTCTGAAGACAACCAGACATTTCCTGCAGTTTTATGTAAACATTCTGCACGTGTGTTTTTCGTCTCTAAAAGGGTATTCTAATGCATTTGCACATATATTCCATAGATGACCATCTGACAGAGACATTTTTAGCCCTATTTCCAAGATTTTCATGTCATCATCTGCATCTGAATGACTCAAAGATTAAGAGATGCCATAATATGTGCCTTTGAGTAAAAAAAAGTAAACAGAAGGGCAGTACTGAAATAGTTAATCATGCATTCTGTCCAGCTGATTCTCATAACCCACATGCACCCTTAGTGAGCAAATAACTTTAAGTGCTTATTATAAATTGTCTAACTAGGCAGAGGGGGTTGTTGGATATAAACAAACCAAAACTTAGAAAAAAAAAAACAACAAAAAAACAGACACCCAGATTCCCTTTAGTAAGTTATCTCATTTTTAGATTTGAAGGTGTGGAATTTGACAGTTTATGCAGGTTTTCTGTAGAAGAAAACTAGAGATGCGACGTAATCAAGTGTCTTGCAGTATGTACTGTATATACTCAGTAAAGTAACATCTAAGCGTTTATGCATGGCTTCAGCTGTCAGGTTGATTTACGAAAACTTGAATTATGTATTCACCATCAAATTAGTTATTCAGGTCACTAAGAGGGCAATTTTATTCAGTGGTTTGTATTTGGATAGTTCAAATGGACATCCATCAATAATCCCAATGCAAATCAGTTCTGGGTTCACCTTGTGTTTTTATTGGACAGGACATCTCAGGAGTCTTGGGAGAAGGAAGCGAGTATGGCGACAGCGGCATTGATGGAGTTGCCACAGAGACGGACGCAGACGGCGAGCTGATCTCCCGGCGGTGTAAAGCCATGTCGGCCTCCTTTTCACTCTACTCAGCCACAGAGAGCAGTGTCTATAATGGGAGTGACAGTGGGAGCAGCAGTGCGGGCGGAGGAGAAGGAAGAGCTGCTGAGGGATGCAGAGGTGGAGTGTATGAGAATTTCCGGAAGGAGTTAGACAATCAAGTCTGGGTTAGTTGGTTGTATGTTTTTATGTTTACATGCCTTTTACATTTTTTTTAATACAAATTTGTTTTATTTCTAATCTTTTTCTTCTTTCAATCATTCATCAGACTAATCAGGGCAGAGATTGCCCTGAGGAGGCTGGCTCTGCTGTAAGTGATGAGCAGAGCAGCGGCACTCTCAGCAGCGCCTATCCATCTGAGACTTTGACTGGCTGTGCACAAGGCACAGTCAGGAAAGCTGGAACTTTAGCTGTGAAGAACTTCTTGGTTCATAAGAAAAATAAGAAGGTGGAACTTGCAACAAAGCGCAAATGGAAACAGTACTGGGTGTCTCTAAAAGGTACTGGTCATGTAGTAACCTTTTTAATGCTTTTGTGGCAACATTTTTGTTAAATTAAATAAAGATTTGATCAAATATCACACAATGCTGCATATCAACCCCCATGAATTGAAGTTCTGCTACTCAAAATGTTTACTCATCTTCCTTCCCACACCCACACTGTTCAGTTCATTTGAATGCAAAGTGACAACATTTGCCTTTGCACACATTTGTATTAGTTAAAGGGTAGTACCTCGCAAACCCAAAAGCTGTGGTGATAACATGGTAAAATTCTATCTATCTATCTATCTATCTATCTATCTATCTATCTATCTCTCTCTCTCTCTCTCTCTCTCTCTCTCTCTATATATATATATATATATATATATATATATATATATATATATATATATATATATATATATATATATATATATATATATATAATATCATATACTGTACATTACAAAGCTTGATCATACCATATTGCATTGTGTGATATTTCATCATATTTTATCTTCTCATATCAAATTGTAAGAGTGACTCTGCATGAGCATTCCATCAACATCATCAGACTTTTATACTTTATCATGGGCTATCATGTGGTTTAATTTTTTTGAAAATTAAACCACATTATCACTGAGCATTATCAGTTATTTTCAGACCTCTTTTGGTGTTCTCAGAAGTGCTAAAGTAGCTAGCCTTATCCCAAAACAGTTCTGAACAAACTCCCACTGGGCCTATTTCTTTGGTTGCAACATGCACATAAGTGTGTTCTGCTCTTAAAAGACTTGTTTCTTTCTACTTATGGTGAAAAACATTGTTTTATGAAGAAAACCTTGCAGCCATAATGTCAGACTCAAAAAAGCATCTTAACATGATCCTGATTCGTTTAATCTTCCGCACTCTCTCTCCTGTTAGAATGTAATCACATCAAACTAAACTCAGCCGATGCCCTTGTTTGTCACCCTGACTGTCTTCTCACTCACAGTGCTCTCTGTGGCTGTGCATTAGCTCTGCTCAGCCTCATCACAATTTAATTTTACGGCAGGATCTGTGTCTAATCCAATCTGGTCCTTTTAAAATTCATGAGATACAGAATCTGCAACTGCATTCCTGCCTGCATCCTATGTTTATATCAATTTTCTAAAATAAGCAAATGTGGCTTATCTTCCTGACCTTGAGCTAAAAGTTCATATCAATAAGTAAACAGTACTTTGCTTAAAAGAAATAAATTTTGTTTGTGGGCTTATCACAATGTTTTCCCTTCCTTTTCTTTCCTCCTTCTTTTTTCTTGTTCGTCAAGGTTGCACCCTCTTCCTGTATGAATTTGATGGACGCTCTGTAATTGACCATAACAGCGTTGCTAAACATGCCTTGTGGGTGGAGAACAGCATTGTGCAGGCCGTGCCTGAACATCCCAAGAAAGACTATGTCTTCTGCCTTAGCAACTCAATGGGAGACGCATTTTTATTCCAGGTGAGAAAATCCATTTTAAAAAAAGACAACTTTCAGGTGACATTTCGCTTTCTAAGGGATGATCAGTTTAATTGTCCAGAAAGAACATGACAAATTTAAAAACCAGGAACCACAAAAATGGATAGACATAAGATATTAGATTTCCTCTGGGGATGTGGAGGCTATGTGTCTGTGTGTGTCTGACACATAAATATGTGACCTTTAGCTATGTATGGGAGAAATGACAGTCCTGTGTCCATGTGTTTGTTTTATGTCTGACATGTTTAAAGGCCACATTGTCACACTATGACAGTGATCCACAGCAGTGACTACTGCATATGTTGAAATATGTCTATTTATATTCATGAGATTTCCCAATAGAGACAAGAAGCGAATGGGGAAAGATTATTTAAATGACGATAAGATTAAATTGATAACCTTTTCTGTTAAACCAGTTTTGTAACTTGAACATTAATTCATGTAGCTGTCAGTTGCTTGCTTTGTTAAAGTATATAAATCATTTGTAAAAATTTTGGACTTGTAGTTATATATAATATATTAGCAAAAAGCAGACAGGAAAAAAAAGCAAGCACAAGAAAGCTGAGGATGCATTAGAAAGTTGATGAAAAGTAACAAAGTAATGTTTGGAAGTCAAAACTTGAGCGACACTAGATAATTCAAAGGCCATTCAGGAGGAAAATAGGCATTGCAAATTCTCTAGCTCAAGTTTTGCTTCATGAAGTGGACATTTTTATGGTGATATATCCAGTGAGGAGGAAGAAATCCACAGAAATTTCTGAAGGTATTGGCTTGGAAATCTAACAAATTGGCACAGAGAATTAACTCTGCCTATAATTTTTCAAATGACTGCTTATAACAAAATTCTAATAAAAAAAACCCTGAGAATTCTGACAGCATTCAGACAGACTTGAAAATTCTGCTCCAGTTTTGATCATTAGTATTAATCTGGTGGCACTCAAATTAGCACTGTTGCATTGCAATTCAAAGTTATGTGGTTTGAATCCCGGTCTGGGCTTTTTCTGCATGCATGCATGTGTTTTCTCCAGGTACTCTGGTTTCCACCCAAGTCCAAAGCAAACGTGAATGTTAGGTTAATTGGTTACTATGAAATTACCCTCAGGTATGAGTGTAAGTGTGCATGGTTGTCTGCCCTGTGTGTTTGTGTGTTGTCCTGTGATGAACTGGTAACCTCTCCAAGGTGAACCCTGCCTCTCACACATGTGACCCTACATGGATAAGTGGGTATAGATGATGGATGGATGGATAGATGGTGGGTAGTTTGGTTTGGTTTAACATGATCTGAAGATGGCAGCAGATGTTTTGTACCGCTATAAAAGACAACTTTTTTGACTGGATCAACTTTTTGCTCTCAAATATCACCCACAGTCACCTTAGTGGTCTGACTGATGGATCTGCACGAGCTCTGTGTCTTAGCCGTGGCACAAATTGTGTTATGATCCCTTCAATTAGCTCTGGCTTTAGCTTCTCTTAGATTCAAGAATACAATTCTTGATAAATATTTTTTGCTCAAAAAGTGATTCCAAGAGAAAATGTTCTTGGGGAGAAGAAATCAACCCTCTTAATGTGTTTACGTCTTTTCTGTGGATTTCATACAAGTTTGGGTACGGATGAGAAAAAGTGCTTGTTATATCCTGATTTTATGTTGCCAACAAGCGACCACATGTCCATTGGAATTATTGTGAATATTTTTTTTAAGGAAAAAAACCCCTTTTTTTCATATTTCCAGGTACAACAACAGACTTCAAGGCAGTAGAAATACATGTGTAATGTCTCTCAAATGCCCTTTTTGTTTCAGAAAAGGACATTTTAAAAGTACTTATCCACTTGGACAAACAATGCAAATCCAATTGTGATTTATTTATTTCATACTTTCAGGATTTTTTATGTTTTTCTGCTCTAAAAATATTAATCTACCCCTACTTCCATTTCTTAACAGACATCAGGCCAAACCGAACTGGAGAACTGGATCACGGCGATCCACTCAGCGTGTGCTACGGCTCTCGCCCGACAGCACCACAGGGAGGACACTGTTAGGCTGCTCCGAACTGAGATTCGCAAACTGGAGCAGAAGATTGACATGGATGAGAAAATGAAAAAGATGGGAGATATGCAGCTCTCTGCTGTCACTGATGCAAAGAAGAGGAAGACCATACTGGAGCAGGTGTGGAACAGAGAATAGTGATAATCTATAACTGCAATCTGACAGATAAACCAAATGTAAAGAGCAACTACAGACAGTTAACTCATTGTCCACAAAGCATTTCCTCCTGTCTTTATACAGCAAAAGTAGTACAACTGGTACTATTGACTTTGCATACATGTGACACCATTATAAACCATACTTGGGATCTAATGTGTTAGGAACCTTATCTCAATCTGTGAAAGCACGTCTTCAGCTTTGTAGTATCTCACTTGGTGTGATACTAAATCATCTTATCTGTAAAGTGCCATTCAGAAAAAAAATCTTATTTAGGAGCATATCTAACCCCAGATGTTTGGAAATTTCTAACTGTGTGTATAATTGTCCTCCTTCATTAACACATGCATCATTCAAAGTTTTGAGCACTTGCTGAAACACATGCAAAGCATACCTTAAACCTTCTGTGTTTAATAGCTGTTTGCATGACTCCAAGCTGGAATCTAATCAGCTAGATATTTTTTTTTCACTTTCACTCAAACCAAGTTTTACATTCCATTCAAAACCTGGAGATGCTGTTCAATTGTACATGCAATGCTTAAAAGTAAAAATGCATCAAAAAGTCTTTCTGGGTTTTTAAGTGGCTGAAAGTTTTACATTAAAACCAATAGAAAACAAGAGAGATTCCATTTATTGGAAGCATTTGACTCTCTATAAAGCTTAACCAGGGTATTCATTTACACTTGATTTGTTTAAAGAGCAACATTTGGAAGTACTTGAATTTTATTACTGGTTTCATTAAAAAAGTAATGTGGCTGGGAATCTGCTTAAAATTAAAAGGTATTGTAAATAGTGTTTGTATAGAAAGCCAAACAAACAGATGATGGCAAAAACTAATGCAAATAAAGCCTTGTTAGTGTTGTGTTCATGTTCCACCTCCCACGGCCCACCCTGTGATGCTCTGCACACAACACTGCAGGTCGGCAACTGGTGGGGGCTGCGTTGGTGAGTAATACCTCGCTGCAGGGGCTTCAGCACTCCCACATATCTCCCCTCCCACAATGACCAAGCGACTATGTATCACCAGGCGAGCCTTCAGGCTTGTTCAAGGCTTTCTGTAATTAGATAGTGGTCAAATTTGAAATAAATTAGTATAATAATAGGGAAATTTGCTTATGATGCATAACTACATATCTCAGAGCACATTCAATTATTTAAACTCTAAATTTTTTCCTTTGTTAGATTTTTTTGTGGGAGCAGAACTTGGAGCGGTTCCACATAGATCTCTTCCGCTGTCGCTGCTACCTGGCCAGTCTGCAAGGCGGTGAACCTCCAAATCCCAAATGCCTCCTGGGTTTTGCTTCACGTCCCACCAAAATGGCCATGGGTCGCCTTGGCATCTTCTCTGTGTCTTCCTTCCATGCACTGGTAGGGTAAAAATTATCACGCACATTCATGCACACACACGCATATTAGATATATACATGTCTCATGAACTATTTCAAGGTATTTCCCTTCCTAGCTGCTCAGAATTGTTCTTATTTGAGGAAATCAGAGCTCTTCAGCATATTGCACGTGCCTCTACACGTTCGAGTAGGTATATCGTTTGAGGCTCCAAACTGTCGACCCTCAATAAGAGCTCAGCTTGGAGAGAGTGGGTGTGTTTGTGTTGTTGTAAGTGTCTTGTCACATACGCCCACCTGAAACAAGAATTTCTGCTTCCTTTACAAAGAAAATACACTGGAACAACAGATGCCTATAGCTTTTAGTCTTGACATTGTAGGAAAAGTCAATAATTATTTGTGCAATTATTATTATGATATGGAAATATTTTTGATTGTGTAAATCAGGGGTCTGTAACTCCAGTCCTCAAAGGCAAGTATCCTGCAGCTTTTAGATGTGTCTCTGCTTCAGCACCTGAGTCAAATAATGAGGTCATTAGCAGGAGTCTGGAGAGCTTGGCTGTATACTGAGGATGTAATTCAGCCATTTGACTGAGGTGTGTTGGACAAGGGACACATCTAAAAGTTGCAGGACACCAGACCTTGAGGACTGGAGTTGCAGACCCCTGGTGTAAATATATGTTAAATATAACTTGTGACCTTAAGTTCATCTATTGGCTTAAGTTAAAACTAGGTTTTTTTTAAACCAATACAGAGCCTTGGAAGACTACTTATACCCTTGAACATTTCACATTTTGACATGTTACAAATACAAACTTCAATGTATTTTGTTGGGATTTGATGTGGGATACAAACACAAACTGGTGCATAATAGGTAGTGGAAGACAAAATATATTTGGTTTTAAAAAAGGTTTTACAAATACAAATCTGAAAAGTGTGCCATGCATTTGTATTCAACCCCTCAAGATTAGATGCTTTTTAGAACCACATATTTCTGCAAATTTAGCTGAAGTTGTTTGGGGTTTTACTTCTACTGACGTTGCATATCTAGAGAGTGATATTTCAAGTCTAGCTACAGATTCCCAATTCGGTCTAGGTTCTTACTTTGACTGGCCCATTCCAACACCATTGTTGCTGAGGTTGTATAATTAGGGTCATTGTTTTGATGGATACTTAACATTCACCCTAGTTTGAAGTTTTTTGCAACCTCTAATGGGGTTTTCCTTTAAGATTACCCTGTATTTAGCTTCATCCATGTTCCTTTCAATTGTAATAGGATTTCCTGCCTAAACTAAAGAAAAGCAATTCCACATGAAGACGCTGTCATCACTCTTTGATATTAAATGTTTGTTTTCTTTCTAGCACTTTGTATTTAGGCCAAAAGTTCTGTTTTTGTCTCAGTTGAACAACTTTCCTTCCTCCACATGATTGTCGTTGTCCTATCCAATCAATATTACAAGAAAATCAACTGAGGTTTCTAATTGTAACATAAAAAGAGGTGTACAAGTAGTTTAGCAAGCTCACTTAAAGGACTTCCACTTGTCTTGTTTTGTGTTTTACATACACGTCAAAAGTTAGGTAAAAACTCTCCACACTGACGCAGTGTTCACACCCCAAACATCAAAAATATTCACATCAATACATTTGACGCCTCAAATAGTTTGGCTGGAAAATTAAACCAAGCATTCACCTTGTTTATTTGTCTCTGGGTGTTGTCGACAACTTTAACATGTGACACAAGCCAAGTCATTACCTCTGTGCTGTGTTTGGTATTTGAACTTTTTCAAGAATTTACGGAATGAAACATCATCTTAGAAGGGATGACCTAACAGTATCAGTAAAACTGAAATGGAAAGGAGATAACATTTATCATCCTATATTAATACTACACATCAAGGCTTTTAGTTTACTAGACATAATATTAGAATAATCTTAAAACACCATCCAGGTCATTGATATCCAAGACTGCGCATGGTAACCTCACCTGTGCTGTCCTTCTAAGCAGCACTGAAGTTGTTATGAACCATTGTAATAGAAAAGTTAAATTCCATCAATCCCAATCAATAAAGGTTTTATGTCCTTTGGACATTTGAGAGAGTCCACAATGTTTATTTGATATGAGATAGCAACAAAATACTCTATAGATTGTAAGTATTCAGACACATCTTTCAGGTGATAGATTACAACATTAGATTACAACAATTCGGGCTTGATATGTTGGTTGATGGGTTTATCAAAAATTCATATGCAGAGTGAGAGAGTTAAGGATGTTTTATCTGAGGTCCTTTCATTCTCCACTGGCTGGATGCAAAATGTTTAAGGTACATGGGTCAAAAATGGAATTAGGAAGGGGCAATCTGAAGGTAGAGGGGGGGTATGAAATGGGTTGAACTGACTGATAACCCTTACACCTGGTTGCACCACTCTTTGCAACTTGGGATATACAAATCAAATAAAGATTACCTTACCTTAAGCTAAAAAAGCTTTTTATCTTTGTATCGCTGTTGCACATCCCTTCATAACAGTTGTGTGGCATACTTTGAATAATTTTCTGAGTAGCATGATGTACTCTGTCAGATTTCAAATGAATCATCTTGGAATCAGGCAAAACAAGAGATAAAAAGGTGCTGACACGGCCTTCAAATTCCTCAGAACTTACTCTGGTTAAACATCTGTAAGATGTGGTGGGAAAAGAAGTTTAATCTAAGAAGGCCAAGGTAGAAAGTGACATTCTCATGCTTCATACAACACTTGACGCTTAGTTGGCATGTCCAGGAACTACATAGTTGTAGAAGAATGGTTCTGAAAGTCCTGATAGTGTTGCATGATGCAGTTATGTTTCATATGGTGTCATGCTATGCTAAAATGTCTTGATGGGAAGAGCTGTGCAAAAATATATCTTTTCTCCACACACACACACACACACACACACACACAGACACTACTGTATTTGTTTTTTTAATTTATTTTTTTGGGATTGGTGGATCAATATAAACTCTGTTAGTGAGAATCTATCCCTGAGGCACTTTCCCACAAACAGGCTTAACACTTTCTGCCCCCATTGCCCCCATCTCTGTTTGGTTTACTGCCTATACTCTCACTTCCTTTAGATTGTGTCCATTCTTCTCTGGCTCTTTTTTTTCTTTCATGCCACAGTTCTGCATATTTCTCCTACCTCATCATATCAGTATGTTTCCCATATTACAAATTGAATGGTTGCTGTAGTGAAATAGTTGCTCACTATAAACTGCCACAGAAATAATTGTTTAAACCACAACATATGTGTCAAAACATATCCTGTAAACTGCAGTTTTTTTTCTTCATTTCTTCTTTTATTTTCATTCTTTTTGATGTTTGCAACACTCTCTTCCATGCAGCTTAAATAAGAAGCCTCTTACAGATGATTTGATCTATTAGGGTTAAACAGTGTGAGTCATGAGCGGTGATTAGACAGCGCACTGACACAGTATGCATGCTGTATGTACGCTGTGTATGCATATATAAAGTCATGCTCTGGTGAAACATAGTGAGTCTGAGCTGCTCAGTGTTCAGAACATGAACGTGAATTAACCTAGAAATGCCAAGAGCTTTTTGTCTCTGATTTTGTAGTGGGTCACTGAAAGTGTGTGTGTGCATGTACTGCATTTCTGATAAGGCTACAATGTTACAAACAAATCTTTGGCTACATTGTACTGGTCTTGTTATTACCTTTTTTTTGGTCATTTTTGGTACGGGTGCTCTATTTAGAATTATTTGTCTCCAATGTGAGTTGTAGAGGAATAGATAACTGCTGTTATCCACTCCCAGTTTGGTACTTCTTTACATTCCATACCATGTGCAGACATATTCCATAAATTTGAATATTATTAGTTACTCTATTCACTAAGTGAAACTAACTATATAAATTAATTACACACAGACTGATGTTTTTGAATCTTTATTTCTGTTAATTGTTCTTCAGCTGCCTCCATATGTATCTCCACCATGGACAAACAGACAGGACTCTGCAGCTATGGACACAGTCTCTTGTTCACTATGTCATTATAAAATGTAAAATCACTTTGATTACTGGAAAACCCCAAATTTGTTGGTCAATCAAATAATGTCCATGATTTAAAATATAGTTTTGCAAGCCATGAACACAAAATTATGCCATTTGTTTAAAAAAAAAAAAAAAAAAAAAAAAAAAAAAAAAAAAAGACTATGCAAGTCATGGCTTGATGTGAGTGTGACTGTATTTTAACATTAAATTGCTAATTTACAAATTTTTAAATCTCTAATACCTATTTTTGCTTCCTTACTTTCACAGGTGTCTGCCCGAACTGAAGGCAGCATCAGGAAGCGAAACCAGGCTGTGCAGCGCACCTTCAGTAAACGGCGTAGCCGTTTCTCCTCCCTCTGGGGTCTAGACACCACCTCCAGAAGAAAGACCAAAGGACATCCTTCAGTTCAGCAGGTTTTGGGAGATTCCACCTTCTGACTCAAGAATGATTTAAAATTAATTTCTAGCTCACTATTTTTACAAGTACTTGTGAAACTGAATATATTTCACACTGCTTTAAGTTGAATGTTATATTCTGGACTTTAAGTGATATCTTTGGGTACATTTGAACTCTACTCTTTTTTTCTCATAGGTGTTTCATAATGGGACGGAGCCTGTGAGAAAACCCTTGGACCGCATGTTTGAAGACTCTGCCAGTGAGAAATCTGTAAGAACAAACAGCATCAGCTAATAATATCCCTATAAATATATAGTTTTAAGTTGCTACCTAAACTTAACTAACCCAAAGAGGATGATTGGAAATATATTTTATCTAAAAAAATAGAACACATTGGGAGCTGTATTGGGCAAACCAGTAAAATCCAGTGAAACCACCTGCCTTACGAAGTCTCTCATTAATAAACAGAACCCAAATGATTTTGGCATATAAACTATGTTAGTCTAATCATAAATACAGCTCTTCATTATAGGTCTCAGTGACTGTTTAGAAAACATTAGTGAACATCAGCACTGGTTGGATTAATCATAGAAAAAGTCAAGAGGCCCATGGTAACTCTGGAGGACCTGCAGAGAACCACAGCACAGGTGGGAGAATCAGTCAGAAGGACAATTTAACCTATTTAAAGTTCAACAAAGGCCATAGGGGACAAAGTAAATAAGGTAGAACATGTCCCATTTTGGTCTCATCTGTGCTCTCGCCAGATGAGACCAAAATGGGACATTTTGGCATATAAACTTATAATGGAAATCACACGGAATGCACCATCCCAATCATGAAATATGGTAGAGGGAGAATCATGATGTGGGAACGCTGTTATTCATCTAGGACAGGGAAAGTTGTTTGGATTCAGGGGAAGATGAAGGGAGGTTAATACAATGAAATTACTACCCCTTGAAAAAGTAGTATTCAATGTCCTCTAAAGTAGGCCACAACTTGTCTCCGTTTCTTTGCAGTTCTTCACCATGCTGTAACTAAAGTGAGATGAAAAAAGGCCACATCAGAGAATGTTTACATTTCTACAGTAATAATCTTCGCAAAGCTAAACACAAAAAAGCAGAAGGTCTCGTTTTGCTTTGGGCTAATTACTCATCTTTGTTTGCCTTTCTTGTAAACCATGAGAAAGATCATTGGGGCATCTGATGGATCTTTGTGCTTGTATAATAGGGTAGGGACTTCTTAAGACCCCCGAGGCCAGCAGCATAGCTGGATTTTCCACCTCCTTTGGTTTTGGTTGATGTTCTAGCTCTTTATGTGATGGGTTATCTCGGGGAGGCACAAAATCCCTGCACCCTTTTGCACCAGTGAGCATTTATTTGAGGTCATTCACAAGCTCTTGCTTTAACATTTATAGACATCCCCTTCTCCCCTCGATGTGGAGTAAGTGGACAAATTTGAAAGTTTAAAATTTAAAATTCCTACACCCTCAGATTATTCTGGAGCTTACAAAGCCTTGCATAAGTATCAATGCTTCTTGAACTTTTCAAAATTTTGTCACGTTAAAACCGGATGAGGAATAAAACTAAAAACAGGGCAATCCTGGAAGAAAACCTGTCAGTAGAAGGGAATGACTACAGACTGTGGTGGATATTTAATTTATGGCAGGGCAACAACCCTAAATATACAGTCATAACTACAATGGAATGATTTAGATGAAAGCATTTTCATGTGTTTAAATTGCCCAAGCAAAGTTCAGACTTAAACCATACTGAGAATCTTTGGAGAGACTTGAAATTTCAGTCTCTGTAAGTACAAGCTGGCTCAAATTGCAGCGAATTGTGGTTCTATAAAGTATTAAATCTTGAAGTGGGAATGAGTACAAGTACATGGTATACTTATTAGATTTTTATTTATGGAAAAAAAAAAAAGATAAGCCACATATCATTTTAATATAATGTAACCTTTATGTGTTATTTTGTATTAGAAAATCACACAAATTCCCTGTAAAATAAATGCTTTGGTTGGACCAGGGACAAAACATGACACAAAATGAAAAATGTTAAAGGGGAATGAAAACACCTTCTGCAGCTTGTTCTCAGCTTCAGAATACAGAAAACCAAAAAATACTTTTTCTCTGTACTGATTATTTATTGTAAAACAGTTTTCTATAAATTTATAGTTTTATTAGATTTTAAAACAAATACCCACATCAGTCTTGACAGATATCCATCTCTGATTTCATTGGGCCAATTTCAGCCCAATGAGAATCACATAAACCATCCGCTAGAGACATTGCTGTCTACTGATCCGACTGAGAGAAACCCAATCTGATATTTGCGGATCATTAACTCAAATTATGCAGACATTAGCTACCAAAGTGCCAGGCAGTTTCACACCATCTGTTCTCACCTGTGTTGTCCTGTACTGACCACAATTTACAGATAATTGAACATCATAGCAAATATTTTAACAAAAAAATCAGTATATGCCTCATCTGGATGTTTATGATTATTTATCACAGATAAATAAAGGAGGTGATTTTACGTGATACTATGAAGGAAAAGGTCCAATTAAGCAGAAGTTCCGGAAGGACAAGCATGCCAGCTCCATATTTTATGAGAAACGATAAAAGGCAGCCGAAAGTGTGGGAGAGGAAAAGACAGGCCTCTGTCTGAACCCTGTAGACAGAAGAAAAACTGGGGCAATAAACCACTCTTGCTGTGGGGGCCCCCTGCGGCAGGAGGAGAGATCAATTTCCTTCCACCCACGCCCCATCTCAGCTGGCAGGGGGTGGGGGAAATGGGATGACCGTAAAGAAATGCATAAGAGGTAGCATGTCTTGACTTTTCCTGATACACAGCAAGAAATCTCACATTACCAGCAAAAAATTTTCACCTCTGACAGGCTGGCTCCTATTATAAAACTGTATTTATTCTGGGGAGACCGATTGTTAACATAAGAGGAGAGGAGATAGCGGAAGATTTTTAATATGCCTCCTGGAAACCCTTCATCCCCCCAGCAGAGGAATCTTAGATAGGCCAGGAGGGAAGCCAGATGGTGCTAAGCAGCCTGGGAGTTCAGGGAAGTTGGGGGAGGTAGTGGTTATGGGCCCCCCAGCCTGTTGTCTGTCTGGGAAAAAAAAAGTGTCTCTGTTTTTGTCTACATGTTTTGTTTTTGATTTTTTGCTGTACGTCTATACGTAGTTTAGTCTTTTGAAACAAACCAAACATGCACACACAGATACAGATTACAGGCAGACTAAAGGGTCTAATTTTGTTAACTGTCAGGAGATTATCTGGCAATAATGCTGGCAGCACAGAAGCAAGATGATGGAGAGCTATACAGATCGGGGAAAGGGCACCAGAAGGAGAAGCACTGATCGATGGCAGGGTGGGCGGAACTGAAGAATTAAAGGCAAAATGTGGATGCAGTTACTTGATAGGAGGATCTAGGTTACAATGTGAGGTCAAATAGAAGAGACAAAAGTACAGAGGCTGACATGGTGGCCAGATTGTTCATCTGGATCAAACAGATGGACCTACAAGTTACAGAATACAAGTTTCAATCTAAATTCAGACTCATGCCATGAAAATGCAAATTAACACACAAACAGAAAACAGTATACACATCTAAAGGAAAATCCAAAGGTTTTTAGACAGAAAAATAAATTATTCTGCAAAACATTGTCTACCTTGTCATTTAGCAAAATACTTCTTTTAGTTTATCTAATAGTTAAAATCATTGTGTTTTTGGCTGTCATATGCCTCTAATTTACATGCACATAATGTTTTATCATATTACTTGCCTTTACTGTTATATTTGGTGAGTTTTTGTTTGATGCAAGAGTTGATTGTACAGGTAAACACTATCTATATGTTGCATTTCCAGAAAACAACTGAAGACTCCAGGAAAACTGTTCCTCAGCAAAGCATAGACAGTGATATTTGGGTTCCCGATTATCTGAAGCCCTCCTGGGTTTGTCTGCCAAACAATCAGCCAGTCCTTGTAATCGTGCAGCCTGGCGAGACAACACTGGATATCCTGAGCAGTGTCTGTAAGGTAGGCCACTGTTGCAAGTACTGGAAACATTGAAGTTAGCACTGATGTGCTTGAACCACATTTTGAAACATCACATATTCTACAGTAAATTGTGCATAAGAGTAACTACAGATGAAAACCACTGAGCAGTAAGACTTGATACACTGTGCTTAAAGTATTTTGTATAGTAACTTTATTTTGTGTTAACTTGATGGCTGTGTGTTAGATATGCCAGAATTACAAAAGTCATAATTTCACAACTGCTAAAATTTAAGTCATTCCATTCTTATGGCTTAACATCCTTTTAATGAAACCCTATAGCATGCATTAGAGTGAACAGAGTCCTCTCTGGTTGTATGTAGCAGTGATGCCCCTCCCCTTCCTGTTGCTGCCTGATGCATTCCATTTACTTGATGTCACACCCGAGGTAACAGCATTCAAGTTAACATAGTCAGAGAAGTCGGGAATTCAACATGGCGATGCTCAAGTAAACATTGTTCACAGCACCTCTTCGAACATCGTTTAAGTTTTACTTTCCATACACATACACCACTTTTAATTTGTTCAGTTTTACATGTTATATTAATTTTAGACGCACTCTTACAAGTGTGTCATGTAAAATACACGTTTCCACCACAGCTTGCTACTGCGAAGAGCAGCCATATTGAATCACAAAGTCATAACTGGGAGTAGTTCCAGCTGCTCCCACTTTCCCAGTGGGAAGTCTGCCTTTTGGGGGCATTCCAGTTGATTTTCTCACAAGGAAGTTGGAATTTCCAAGTTCCAACTACGATTGGAATGCCCCATAAGCTGGCCGGCAGAAGAATGTAACACTTTCTCCTCACTCACAAGAAAGATAAACTTATGTGTTTAAGATAACATAATTGGATTTTGTTATCGGGGTTTTTTTTTTTTTTTTTTTTTTTATAATAATATTTTTTGGGGGTTTTCAATAAAACCAACTAGATTGTGGAATACATTTTTGGTATAACTTTTTGTTATTGTACATATTTCTGCCTACTGCAGACACACAGCTGCTGCAAAAAGACCTGGTAACAGTCATGCTGCTATTGTAACAAGTTTTATTGGCTAAAATTCTGCTTATTTTTCTAAAATAAATATTTGCAAATCCAAGGTCTCATGAAATTACTTAAAACTCCACTGGACAGTGCTGAATCCCTCCACTGGACAGTGCTGAATCCCACTGCGAATCACAGAAGAGTGGGAAAAGATTATCTTTTGGATGTAGGGTGAGAACTACAGTGAAGGAGATAGTTTTTTGAATTCCAAATATAATATGTGTCAAATATAAACTAAGTTAGGTGATGATATGAATGCGGTATACATATTTTTTGTGCAGAAACAGAAGAAATAAACCGTAATTGGTATTCTTGACAACTGTATCTTTTTTGCATTCAGAAAAATATAATTACTAATTTTATTGAATATGTTGATGGGCTTTCAATAGAACATACCATAAGTAACGTGGAATCCTTAAAGGGGAAAATGTTTTTTTTTAATTGACAAAATATCAAACCACGTCTTCTGTTAGAAAATGAACTTCAGCTTTACACAACAAAATGAATAAACATCAACTATTTGGAGCAGCCTTGGAGCCATTTAAAAAAAATTTTTCTCTCTTGTTACTTCCAGAACCATCAGATTGAGCCCTCTGGTCACTACCTACGTGTCAAGGTGTGGGTCGACAACCAGTTGCTTTATTATGTTCCCAAATCTGAAGAGGAGATATCTGATTTGGTAAGAGACTACACTTTAAAACACTGTGATTTGTGGAGTCTGAGTTAGGATGATGTAAACAATTAACAGTCAGACAAATTGTCATTTTTTTTGTTGAAGATTTCATATAATATTGTGCTTCATAGGATTGGGACCCTACCCAAGTCTGAAAACAAACTAAAAAACTGATAAAGCTTTTGTAAAACATGTCAACAGTGGTAAATATGCACCAAAAGACAGTATTACAGATATAAGCAAAATTGTTTTGGAGGGATTACTATTAATTTTTGAACCTATAAATGAAGGAAAACAATAAAGAAAAATATTCCTACATAACATAGAATAAATGAAAACAGGCTTATAGAACAAAAATAATGATAAGTACACAAGGAAAAATAGCTGAAATGTAGAAAATCAAATAAGAATGCTCAAATAAAAGGTGCAAAAAAACTTCGAAAAAAAATAGACTTTTGTTTTACTAGATTTATTTTTAAACTCTAAATAAAAACTTAAATGGAATTTAAAGGTTGAACAAGAATACAATGCTTTAAAATCTGATAAAAATACTAAATTAAAAAGATTTTGTCAGCATACTTTAAAAAAAACACTCTGAACCATTCTAAAGGTAAGGAGCGTAATACTAAATATTATTCGGTCTATGTTTTAGTTCTGACTTGGGAATATTTCCACAAAAACAATTCAGATAACCAGATTTACTGAGAACAACCAACCAACTGTGTCAGTTTTTCTTTGTTTACACTATGAGATGAGACAGTCTCCCATCTGAACTTTACCTCCATTTAATTACAATTTAATTTTAGCTATTTTTGCTGCCAATATGGAGGCAATCCTGTGCATATTTTATCACCCCATTGCTGATTCAATGTGCGATGGATGCAAAATTCCCAGGACAGGATAGAGACATTTTGCAATACCTTATAAATGATGCAGAAAAAAATATTTAAAGTGTATTATGAGGACTATGAATGAAATCCATTTGTATTTGTGTGTGTCTTTGTTTGGAGTTTTTCTGTTATTCAAATTCACAATCCCACTTGCTAGAAATAGGCCTCATCTCATTATTCAGCCAGAGTAAATCCCCAAAATGAATTCTCTTTGTGATGATATTTTGCAGGTAACATGCTGAACCCTCTCTCAAAGCACAGTCTCTACATAACTGGGTTTTTTTCCTCAAGAGCCTTTTTATCTTCCTGCTTTGATCAGTGACTCGTTTCACCCTCTTTCATCCTTCGTCTGTGATATTACATTGTTATTTCTCCTTGGTGAAGGCTATTACACACAACGCAGACGTCTGTCCCTGCTGTTGCTTCATACACACAGCTGTCTCTCTGCTTGGAGGTCAAAACCCCATCCTACACGCACTCATTTTACAGTCTTAACCCGTATTCTGATCCCACAACCCTCACATGCACTTGCTCTGAAGAATAATGCATGGAGCAGTTCATTCTTTATTAAGAGTAATAGCCTGACCTTATCCATCTTGCAGCAACGCTATTCTTCCATTTTCTCCAATTAAATATGCATTTATATGTATGTGTTGGCAGATCTACAAAGAAATTGAGATTTGCCCCAGAGTGACCAAGGTGATCTGTTTTGACAAAGCAGAGTCCAGCACCATCGGATATGGTATGGAGTTCGACATACTGAAAATATGTGTAAAATTGATTCCTTGATTGGCTTTATTGAGTCTTGCTCTGATAATTACTGAAAGAGGGTGACTTAGAGAAATCATATTTAGTCATAAGATAATTAGTTCATATTTATATTGCAGCAGTGATCATTTTTAAATTTATGCTCATGGATGACACACACTCTTAAAAACACATTTCCACAGGTTTCACTGTGGAGGTTACAGATGAGGATGGTGTACAACGGCTGCATGTCACTGAAGTGAAACCAGGAGGCCTGGCTTCAGCTAAAGGTAAATATCTTTTTATTTTAGTATTTTTCTTAAAGCAGTCCTGCAGTATGGAATGTCTTACTTTTAATGTCTGATATTCAGATACTGAATACAAAAACAGAAACAATTAATCAAATGTTTTCTTTTGAAATAAGTTTACATAGCCTCAGATTAGGGTCTTCTTATCAGTCTATTGCTGTGACAACATTGCATCACCTTGTGAGCAAACATAGCCGAATCCCTTTACATTGGAAAGGACAACTGATTGCTTAGGTGAGGACATTTTTGGAAAGGAGATGCTATCTTTACATCAAAATTACATTTCTAGACAAAGATTTGCATTCACTTGTCTTGTCATATGAACTTTCGACTTTTAATCATTTATTTTAATATTGTCCTTGGAAAGTTTATCTGACCCTATATATCCATGTAACCCCACTAATGTCATCTGTCCCTTTGTCTATGATAGTTCCACCACATGCTTCTTATAGCCATCAAATTGCTTCTGGTAGATATTTGACCTCTTTTCTCGGCAGAATTGGTTGACTTTAATTTAATGTGTTTGCTTTTTGACATAGACATAGACATTAACATAGACCTAGACCTTGTACCACAGTACACTGATTTTTCAATAGCGTTGAGGGAAGGCATTTGGAGAGGCCAATCCCTAATCTTATTTAGTCTCCTTTTTTAAAATACCAAAACAGGTTTTGATATGTGTCTGGGATTATTGTCCTTTTGAAACTCCCTTCTGTGTTCACCTTTTAACCATCTTGCTTTTAATTTTAGCTGAATTTGAAGAACTTGTAAGTAGTCCACCCTTGCTGCCAACATTAACATGCAGTAGTACCACCAGTTCCCACCACCATGTCTAACAGATGATACAGATTCCTGTGGTTTGAAAGTTTTCCCTTCACTCCACCAGACATATGCCTGGTAAAGTTTTATGATAAACTAGAGTTTCACAATATACCAGATCTCGGTGGCTATCGCCATATTAATGTGTACAATATTACAATTGCCAAGGACTGCATTACATGTGATAACTGGAGGTCTGTAGAATATCAAATGACATGCATTGAAACCGTGCTTTCCACTAATATATTTAGCTGTTACAGGGGCACTTTCACTCTTCTTTATGCCCAAAACTTATACAGATCTTAATGACCAAGATCAGACAGCACAAGGAGAATAGTTCTAAGGTTGTGGTGATAGAAGAGAAAGTACAGTTGATTCTAAGCATTATTTTGATTGCAAAATTTTAAGTTTCCCAAAATCATGCAGCCCTGTGTAAAATAATTTCTTAATTTATAAAGCTCCACAATATATTGAATTGTAATAGGCCCTTCATGGTAATACCCAATATACACTAAAAGAACGAAGATGTTAAAGCTCACAGAGATAAATGTACATATTGCAATATTGGGAAAAAAAGAGAATAGTGATGAACGTATAAGTTAAGTACAACCCATAACATTATTATAAAATACAACTATAATTATTGCATATTTTCAGCAGCTTTCGACTCATTACTCTACTACTTTCATTGACGTCTTGGACAACATATGATCTATGTAGGTGAAAAGGGCAAAACAATTAAAAAAATTCTAATCAGATGAAAGAGAAATTATCAAGTATCATGAAAAGCTTTAGTGAGTCTGTAGACATATTGTCTACAGTGATGAAACAGAAGAAGATTAATAAAAGAAGAGCTTCTGTGCACTCATCAGAAAGTCTAAAAAGGCATGACTCATGTGCCCTACATTCTGTGTTTGACTGATGATTTATGGCTTTTTCCTTAAGGCAGGATGTGCCTAAACCTTTATCCATAAGATAAAAAGATTCAAGGCTCTTTTTTCTTTGTCTGCTTTGGGGAGGTGGGTCTAAATATCACCCCCTACTCACTGGTCCCTATCTTTTACGCGAGGCAAAGAGACCTAATGGGTTTGAGAAACATGCAGCCATTTCGTGGACACAGCATTAATGTATAGAAAATAACATGCTCCACTACCATGCCCCGAGGTTGAACCAAGGTTAGTCAAGTGTGAGATTGTGGCCTCCAGTGTATTAGCAATCAAAAAGCAGCTATCTTAGCAGGCTGCAGGATGCATGCAGCCAGAGGACACAGCTGTACATCTATCCACCTCCATGGGGAGGGAAAATGGTTGTGTCAATCAGTGAGCTCAGTGGATCTTTATGCAATGATACACTGCGTTTACTTTACAAGGAAACCAAAAGGTATTTTTCTATCTTTCAATGTAATTTTCAATGTAATTTTCAATTAGATTTTCAGTGTAATTATTGTTCCTTCTTCTGTCTTATAAGCAAAAGTATTCATACTTCTTTAATTTGATTAGATTTGGTCACAATACATCCACAAACCTCAAAATAATTTAATGGGATTTTAACAGACAAAATAGCCCATGACTGTACAGTGAACATAAAAGTATCTATGGTTTTCAGTTTAATACAAATAAAACCCAAAAAAGTGTGTTATGTATATGCATTCATCCCCTTTTGTCTGACACTCACAATTAAGACCAATGCAACTGAATGTCTTCTTAACGTAACTAATTAGTCCAGTTTTGTGTAATGTGATCTCAGTATAAATACAGCTGTTCTGTGAAGCTGTCAGAGGTTTGTTAAAGAACATAAGTGAACGAAAAGCATCAAGATCCATAACACAGCAAACATTTCAGGGAGATAGTTGTGCAGAAGTTTCAAGCAGGGTTAGGTTAGAAATCAATATCCCAAACGTTGAACATTTCACTGAGCACTATTCTGCACATCAACAAAAAGTATAAATTGTACAATTACAAACCTACTAAGACATGGTGACCCACCTAAGCTGATAAACTAGGCAAGGACAGCATTAAACAGAGAAGCAGCCAAGAGGCCCATGGTAACTTTAAGGAGCTGCAGAAATCCATAGCTCAGATGGGAGAATCTCAGAATGACAACTATTGGTCAAGCACTCCAAAAATCTGGTCTTTATGGAAAAGAGGCAAAAACAAAATCATTGTTAAAAGAAAGCCATAAAAAGTGTCATATTTATTTTCCACAAGCCATATGGGCAACAAAGCAAATATGTGAAAGAAGGTGCTCTGTCTAGATTAGATCAAAGTTAAACTGTTTGACCTGTTTTGCATAAGAATACTCAATAGTGTATTTCACCAAAGTGAAATATAGTCATGGCAACATCATGCTTCGGGAAATTTTTTTTCTTCACCAGGGACAGGAAAGATGGTCAGAACTGAGGGAAAGAATAGTGGAGTTAAACACAGGGCAATCCTGGGAGAAAACCTGTCAGAGGCTGCAAAAACTTGAGACAAGACAGAAGATCACCTTAAAGCAGGACAACAATTATAAACATACAACCAGAGCTACAAATACATTGTCGAGATGAAAGCATATTTATGTGTTAGAATGTCAGAGTCAATCCAGACTTTAATCAAATTGAGAATCTGCAGCAAAAGTTGAAAATTGATGTTTGCTCTACATCTAGTCTGACCTAGCTTGAGTCTACAGATGTGCATAACTGGATATTTAAAATAAAATACTTGCTAGTGTGATTCCAATCTGTTACATAAAATTCCAGTAAAACACCATGAAGTGTCTTGTTACAAAATAAGAAAAAAGGATTAGAATACTTTTGAAAGGAACTAAAACTGCATTACATAGCCAAACACACACACTCATAAACCCATAGCAGTACAGTGCCAGAAGCGTTATCACTTCCTGTCCAATGAAAACTCTGCTTCAACTGACAGTTCAGATCCCAGACAAGTAGATCATGACTTATGGCTGAATATGCGTCTCATGTTCTTATATAGCTCTGTGTGTTTGCTTTCCTCCGTCATTTAATTTCTACCATTTTCTTATGGAAGCATAGCGCTACCACCCAGCCAAAAGAAAAAACAGGGCTATATCACACTAATACATAAAAACCTAATTGCTCTAACAATATACTTTTCATGTTTGTACAACATACTTCTTCCTCTTTTGCCTGGGTGGCAGCCCTATGTGATTCTACTTTTTACATGATTTAAAGTGTTTGGGAATTTTGCATTAGTTATCAAGATTATGTACGGTTTTGTTAACAGGATAAAAATCCATTTGTGTAACTCAATTCAGTGTTAAGGGGCAGGTAAGATTGCTATTAGATGCCAGAGCAGCTGTCACAACCGATCAGGTTAATTGGTGAAGCTGGCAGTTTGAGCACTAATTCTCAATTAACAGTGCTGGGCACAGGTGGTCAGAGGGGGGGGGAGCGTTAAACTGAAAATGTGTTCCAGTGAAGTCAATGGGCTCCCATTCATGTGTACAGTCACACAAACAATGTATATGATAACACAAGATGACAGGAATAGACAGGCATTGCACACTCCCTTCTAAATCTATCCAGTCTTGTTAGATCAAGACTTACCGCAAGCAAGAAAGGAAGCAAGCATAGGAGGATGCATTTTTAATGTACTGGAGCATATTAGAGTCCCAACATGTCTGATTAGTCTCAGAGCTGCTGTTTGGAAGTATGGTACAAACACTTTGTTTGTGGAGATCATTTGTACATATTAATACACAAAGACACCTCTTAGTTGGTCATGATCTCATAGATAAGCCTAACACTTAATTGTTTTTTCACCAGAAACACCCAAATTAAACCTTTTTAAATGAATTTATTACTTTCAAGAATAACTTAAATGGTTTTTATCTTTTCTTTTTATTGATCCGTTAGGTTTGAAAGCAGGAGATGAGATTCAGTTCCTCAATGGTAAACCTGCCTCTGTCCTCCAGCTGGATGATTTGAGGGCAGCTTTTGGGGACCGCATGCTTACCCTGAGTGTCAGCACCCTGCCCCAGTTGGACCCTAAGGTCCTGTGCTCCTGTCCTCCTCATCGCTCCGATGGAGAACAAGACCCAACTACAGACATCTTTTCTCAGAGTCAAGGTTAGACTTCATCTTCTCTATTCTGTTTTGCTGTTCAGAAAGAGTGCAAGTGTGCACTCCATAAAATCCTCCAAACTTTGGATACACAGAAAGGAAAGTGCAACATTATCTGCAGGGTCTCCTAATTATGCACGGATGCCATCTGATACCTAACCTGTAGGCAGCCGGCAGCCTTCCCCTGACCTGCTCTTTTTATTTGTGGAAGGACACCATTTATATTCATTGGAAATGGGGGGCTTGTAATGCACAAGCTGACAAGCTGGCATTGTTTATACAGGGGCTCAGAGCTGTATGAATATTAATATAATTCCTTCAGCAGTGTGGAGCTGTCGTCATAGAGGATATGCCATATGTTGAGGGTCAGACGGAGAATAACACACTTTTGAAGCCAGATGGAGGTCACTGATGATGCTGTGCTTGAAAAGAAGGTTGAACATGAAGTCTTCAACATGAAAGGAGACTTTAAATGAGAGATTTGTCCTGAACATGGACTGCATAACTAATCTGACTACAAAGCTGCATCATTAGATTTACTTAGGGAAGCTTTTATTAGAAGCTCAATTTAAAACCAACACAAAAGGATTTATAACTTCAAATTAAATTACAGTTTCTTGTTAAAGGCATTTATCCACCTTGAACTTTTTTTGTATTTTGTCACATTACAATCACAAATATCCTTGCATTTTATTGGGATTTTATATGATAGACCAACAGAAAGTAGAGTACAATTATGAAGTCGAAGGCAAATGATATATGAAATCAGAAAAGTTTGATGTGCATTGGTCACTCATTGTCTTTTCTCTGGTGCCCCCAAATAAAATCTTATGCAATCAAATCCCTTCAGAAATCAGCTGTTTAGTAAATAGGCTCCCCAATTTCAGTATAGAGATAGTTCTTCTGGCCTCAGAGAGTTTTTTTTTTTTTTTTTTTTAAAGACAATTAGTAAACAAACAACATTCTGAAGACCAAGGAACACAACAGACAGGTCTGTGATAAAATTGTGGTAAGGTTTAAAGCAAACATATGGTAGAAAACAGTATCACACACTTTGAACATCTCAAAAAGGACTTTTCACTCCTTCTTCCAAAAATGGAAAGAGCATCACAACAACAAGCACATCAAGTCATTGCTGTTTTTATATGCTTGCAATTACTTGACAAGCTTAGAAAGGAGAACACTGATCTGAGGAGAAGCTAAGCAGCCCATGGTAACTCTGGGGCAGTTTCAGAGCTTCACAGCTGAGGTAGAATAATCTCTTGACAAGACAAATATGAAATGTGCTTACCTTAAATTATGCCTTTATGGAACAATGGAAATAGAAAGCTGTTGTCAAAAGATAACCATAAGAAGTGCAGTTTAGGAGATACAGGAAAGCTTGTCAGGGTTTATTTAGTTTTAGTTTTGTGTATTAGTTTATTTAAAACAGGGACAATGTGCAAAAAAACAACAACAAAAAAACCCCCCATTAATAAAAGATACTTTGCACCACTAGCTTATTCTAGTTTCCATCTGTGGTCCCTGAGCAGGTGAGTTAATAAAACAGTCTAATTTCATAAAACATAGACTAAAAGTCTCCATATACCCCACATACAATCACTGTACAAGGGCATGAGATTATAACAATATAAATAATACGAAGTGCCAAACTACTGCTCTGTAATCACTAATGCCAAGATTTCAGTTATTTTTCAATGTGAACATTGCTGGTTTTCTAACAATTGTTTCCTAACATTACAAGAAAAGTCCTTCAGATTAGTGGAAAGTTTAAGACATTCTGGGAGTTTGTATTGAAATATGGGTTCAGCTAAACAGAGGCTGCAAACGACTTGAGAACTTGGAAAAGGTTCAAATCCCACAATCCTTTTCAGTTTTGCATTTGTGAGAACAATGTACTCCATATATCCTTATTTTTCCTCCCACAAATATTTACTACTTTGTGTTGGTTGGAAAAAGGAAGTTGTTGTGATGTTTAATATGTTGTTTTCAAAAAAAAAAAAAAAAAAAAAAAAAAGAGAGAGAGAGAGAAACAAAGAATCAATAATTAGGTCAGAATTGTTTATGTATTTCAATAAAGTTTGGATCCCAGAGGGCATTCAGATATTCTATGCATTTAGCATTCTGTTCAAACCTGCATTTATGTCTTTGCAGAGAACATCTTGGATGAGGTGTCAGGTCTGACTGTAGAGGGCCCCGATGAGAGTTTGGAAGAGGGACCTCTATTAACCCTGGAGAGCCCCAGAGATCATCACAAAGATAGAACATTAATGGCAGGTGGACAGAAGGTAGGAAATGACATTTTAAGACATTAAGTGCAGACAAATGCATGCATAAGATCATGAAGATTAAACAATACAAAAGACTGATGATGATGATGATGATTTAAAAAGCTACTAAATCCAACAATAAAATGTTTTGGTGTGATTCATTCTGAAAATGCTTTTAACCATGTCACTTGTTGTTCATGAAAAAAAGCCATGTTATACTGTGTGAATGTGGGAGATTGAGAAAAGGAGCACAGCACTACTCAATAAAATGTAGGTTTTACTTTTTTAGGAAACAAGCCCAAAAACATATTAATGGGAATTTTCAAACTGTTTTTAGCATCTTATATTAGTGATTAGAGTCAAAATATACAACAGTGTGCTAACATTTCCAAATCCTATATACTGTATATACTATTACAGACAGAAGTTAAGAGATAAAAAAAAAAATAAAATAAAGCAATGTTCTGTGAGCCGGTTAGCTTCCCTGTAGTCTGCTGAAGCTCTGTGTTCCCTTCTGTAGAGCTCCAGACTTCTCCTCAGTAATTATGACTGTAGCACTCTGACATAACTTCCACTGCTTAAAATGTTTGCATAAAGCACACTCTGTCTTGGAGTTTCTCAATTTTAACACAAGCTTTTCTCCAAAGTAGCTGATGCTGAGCAGCAGAGTGCTCACACTGCAGCCATTCACTGGGCATCTTTAGCAACATCTACCTGTATCTTTAAACTTTAAGCAATCTGCCAAATTTAAAAAAAAAAAAAAAAAAAAAAAAAAAAAAAAAAAAAAAAAAAAAAAAAAAAAAAAAAACACAACCTCTATTTAAGTATTTTGTGACTGTTTTTATTGTAAGCCTAAAAAGAGTATATTCAATGAAAATATGACCTGCAGCAACACTGGACCATGGGGTTTGTACTGGTATCCTCAGCCCATTATCCCATCAAAAAATTATGAATACAAAAACGTGTAAATGTATGAACTAACAAACACACATATATTCCCAAGTTTAACTCATCTCACTTTACAGATCTTATTTCAGTGATCATTTATTAGCAGCCTGTGGGCCAAATTCTTCCTCCAATTTTTTAAAATTAAAATCAGTCACAATCTATTGTAGAGGTTAGTTGTAGCTTACCTTAGATTGCAGTGATTTAACCTATCTGAGGATATAACGCAAGCTTTATTTGATCAGGCCCAAATGAGACAATGGGTATGTTCCATTTGTCACCTAATAGGGTAATTGGTGCATTAGGAAGGGATACTTTGCACACCATTTCACACTTCTGTGTCATATAATAGAGGTGTTAGGGTGCCACATGTAAAATCTTGTCAGGGAATCTGCAGAATATGATCAATGCCTGAATCTATATGAGGCAACAAAAGGTGCCAAGAAGTTAAGATTCAGTTTGTTTGAGTTGTCGATGGTAAATGATTTAATAAACTCAGATCACCCTGACAGTTCGTCTCTGACCGGCAAACATTTATTCACTTCTATTCGGGCCATGTCCCGGCTGACTGTTAAGAAATGTGTGAACTGAAGTTTGAAAATAGAAATTAAGAAATGAACGCTATTCATATATCCTAAAGCTCTTATGTTAGTTCTTTGTGTTTCATTATGTTATTTACTAATTGTACTAACTTTTTCTTTTTTCATGATATAATGTTTGTTTGCCATAGTTAAGAATCACAACTTTTATAACTGGAATGCTATCTAACATCTCAGAAAACTCAACAACATGCAAAATAGAAATTATTTTTGGCAGTGGATATTGAAATGAATAAAACAAACTATAATTACCAGAAAAATAAATAATGGAAGGATGCACTAAGAAAAACTCTGACCCTGAATGAATAAAGCAAATGTCACTGCTGATGCAGGCCTGTTTCATATATCATAATCCTTAATCTCATCCTAGTTAATGGCTTCACCACATTTCATGTTTGGTTTTGTTTGCATAGCGCTGCAAAAATATTTCATGATGTGTTTATGTAAACCTGTCAGTCAATATATGAGAAGATGCATCCAGTATATTGGTGTGAGTGTTTTACGTGGACAGAGACAGGTGAGTGAAAGAGTGAGACAGCACCATCACTTTCTAATTAACAGTGTGTCTGGTCCGATTAACGTCGGTGATGTGATGTCTGGAGGAGGCTGTGTGCCAGCTAGTCTCCCTTGGATACGGTTGTCACTTCCTTTACCACAGCCAAGCATGATATCCTGAAACCACATTTTTTTCTTTGTATCTGCATTTGATGTTGAATCTTGACAATCAAGGAAAGGGGTAGCAGATATAATGTTGAGGTCCCTCCCGAATGTATGTCAGTGAGTTTCAGTCAAGTGAGGTCAACGCCAGCCTCATTCCAGTCTTGATTCTGTTGGACAGAAATAGTTCAGTGACTCTGATGTGCCATTTTAGATTGAAAACAAAGTAATAACTGGCATTTGGGACAGTAGGCTTGGTTACATTTCATTTGCAGCCTTTGATGTGAGGAAAAGTTGTGAAACTATGTCGGAGAACAGTTTTTGTTTAAAAATGTACATTTTTTGCAGCCTTTAGTTTTTATACTTGCCATTTATACTACAGTGTGTCATGGTGCTTTTGCCAAGTTTCTAGGTCCTAAATTTAAAGTCTCACACCACTTAGTTCTACCCTAAAGACAACTGACTTTCTGCCTAGTTGTATGCTTATTCACATGTTAAAATTGGGAGTTTCATTGAAAGATCCAAGCCATTTGTGTAAGTCACACATATTTGCTTCAGCTTTTAGAGTTTGGCAAATTAAACGATGGGTCATGTAAGAACCATTTTCTGAGGCTTTAAATTCATGTGACAGATTCCATCCAGTTTGACTGAGCTTCTGCTATTTTCTAAAAACAAACTGGGAAAAGTCATTCTCTGGATGCATAAAAGCTGGTAAAGACATACCCCACAAGACTTGCGGCTTTGTTTGCAGCAAAAGGTGGATCTACAAAACACTGACTCCACAGGGCTGACAACCAATGACTGCCTCACCTTTTTGACTTTTGCTGGTAAAGAATAGCATCCCCAGTTCATGATACTGCCACACCTGTGTTTCACTTGAAGAATGGTATATTCAGCGTGAAGTGAATTTCTGTCACACAGGGCATTTTACAATTTACAGCATTCTTTCACATGCTTGGTGTGTCCTGTACAGTGTAAGGAAGGGGGACTGAAAACAATGCACACCACATTTTATATTACATTAATTCTCTAATTTATGGTCAGTCCATCAAGGAAAAAAATCCCAAGGAAATACACTATTATAGTTATAATGTGACAAAATGTAATAAGGTTTTGTTCGAGACTATGTTTTTAATGGAGCTGAAGATCATAATGGACACTGTCGATAATAGCAAAGGATTTTTAATGTTAAAATATTGGGTACTAAAACACCTACAATATTTTTTGTCTGAAATAAGACATCCCACAAAGAAAATAAAAGAGACTGATTTTTAGAGAAGAAAAACAGTTCCTCTCCAATCAGTGTGCAAGAAGAAGTATTACAGGCCTATTACAAAGCCCTGGCAGTCTGTGATCTCCATCTCACCTTCCCGTCTCTCACCTCCTGCTTCAGTCTCACATATGCTGTCTGATTCATGTCCTCATTTCCATCTGTTGCCTTTTTTAGACCCTCGTTTTTGTCTTTCATTTCCTCTACATGTAGCCGTTTGATTTACTGTCGTATTTTGTTCCCATAATTGAAAACAATGTGACCATGTCCCATCTCAGACATGACAGCAGCATTTTTTTTCCTTCCTTCCTTTGATCAGCCATTCTCAGTATTTGTTGTCCTTTGTTTTGAATGTGCTTTCTTTTCCATATGTCCTTCCAGTTTTCTCCTGTTCTCTGGTTCTGCTCCTCACTAACCCCCTGCTGTTCATTATCATAAACAATGTGAGGCTGCTCCTGGCATTCAGACAGAACTTGCTCTCTTTAAGCTGTCCAGCTGACTGTAAGCCTTGACCTTACCTTCAGCACTTGGATGCTTTTGTTAACAAGGATGATCCAAATTTGCAACACAGATATCCAGCAGACAACCAAACCCATAGATTTTTATCATTTTATTTGTATTGTCCTTTATTTTCCCCTCATGGTGATTACTCTTTTGTTTCACTGTCTCTTTGAAAAAGCTGTGAAGTACTCAAGATTGTGTCTTACCTCATTTCACCCAGTGCCTACGGTCACATAGTGGCAGACGACTGAGGGAAAGAAAAAAAAAAACAGTCAAAGTGGGACAATTTTAATTATCCCCACACTCTAATTACTTCACTCTCCCGTGTTTCACATCATTTAGTAGAGATAAATGAGTGTCTGCTTAGCCGGAGGAGATGGAAATTTTCATTATTTTAGACAAAGCACACAACTACTTTCCCTGTGTAATAAACCAACTACAGAAAAAAAAGATTGCTTAAGAATCACAACGATAATAAAGATGTCTGTGATTGTTCGGGGGTCTCCATGCTGTAGTCAGCCTCACTACTGTGTCCCATTTATATTTTACAATTATGACTGGGGGCACGTGAAATGGAAAATGTAATATTCAGTGTTTAGGAGTTTTCATCTAGGTTCGTTGTGTTTTCAGCTAATAATCAAGTATCTGAGAATATTAGTCCACTGTTTATTGCTATGTAGCATCTAAGTATATCTCAAAAAATTTGAATATCAGTAAAGAAATATATACTTCAGTAATTCAGTTAAAAATGTAAATTCCTTGTTTATGGAGTCATTGTATATTTCAAGCTTTTTATTTGTCCTAATCTTGATGAATATGGCTTATGGACAATGAAAATCCAAAATTCAAAGTTTTAGAAAATAAGATTATTGTATAGAAAAAAAAACACCTTATACCAGCTGTTAAGCACAGTGAGAGAGAACTAATGATATGGGTTTGTTTTGAAGCCCAGGACGAGAACATCCTGCAGTCACGAGTCAGCCATGAACTCCGCTGTACAATAGCTAAAGCTTGCATCTGTTTGAGTCTTTAAAAGAACAATCCTCCTGAACACAGCAGCAAATTTAGAACAGAAAATAAAGCAGACTCAAGCTGTTGAAATGGCTCGGTCAAAGTCCAGACAAAGTGAAATGAAGCTGTGAGATGTTAAGGATGTGTTCTGCAAACCTCAATAAACTGACACTAACTGACTCTAAAATACTGAACAAGGTGTTGGCTGATGGGATATACTAACTTTTTTCCTTGTCTGTATCAACAGTCATGGGGTACCTTCGTTCTTCAGTGTTAACCCCCTTTTTTTTTTTTTACTGGTTTTACTTTTTTTCTGAGAAAAAGAAATCTAAAAGCCCTAATTATGAAAATTATTAGATATAAAATAAATAAACTACTCTGTGTTTTTTGAATCTATGAAATTTAACTTTGAGATGTACTTGAAACTTCACACTGTTTATATTCTTTAAGTAACTGCATTGCCTCATGGTAAAATGTTGCTGTACTTCCATTTTTTCCCAGTGGAGGGTGCAATGATATCATTCACCAGTCCTGCAAGAGAATGTTTACAGTATAAACAGCAATCATATAAACAGAAATTACTGAAAAAACGGTCTAACAACTGATGGATTTCATTTGCATGCTCCCCAAGATAATTAATTTAGGATAGGGACAAAATAGTCACTGTTTCTGTATAGTTGCTTCTCTTAAGTAAGACAGAGTGTAGCTTGGTTTCACTTCTCCCATATGAATTAAGTTGCAGGAGGAAGTGTGCATCCTGCAAAACAGCCTTAAAAGCCACATGTTTATAGATGTGAGGACTCGTGTTATGACGTTCCCATCTTTTAAAATTAAATGATTAGATTCTTTCTCTGCTTCCTTTCCTTCCTTGCAGGGATTTATGGATTTGCATGTTTTTTTCTGATTGCACATGAAACAGAACTTAAGACTCATCCCTCCTGCTTTCTTCTTACTTATGCTATGTGTTTTCTCTGACAATGACAAGTACATGCTTGTTCTCCCAGTGGCAGGAAAAGACAAGCAGTCAAAAATCTGCTCTCAAACGTACATTGAGTTCTTCATGTCAAAAGGTGATAAATAGTGTCTGTAATTGAGAGTGAGGCCTCAAACTTGGTCGTTGAAAGTGGATGTGTGAGTGTGATGCCTGTCAGGATGATAAACATGGGTTCAGCTGATCCTGTTGGTAAAGGTTCACAGTTTCAGCTGACGGGTGTGGGAACAGGTTTTTGCTTACTTGCTCCACCCCTTTGTGTTGCACATCTCTTCCTCTCTGTTCTGAGCGTAGGGAAAGTCAGGGATACAGTACATTGAGTAACGGTGTCTTTGGGATTAGGCACTACTTGTGTTGGATTGACCGTAAAAAAGGTATTTCTGTTGTATTTATTAACTGTTATGTCTTTTTTCCAAATAGCTTTTAGTGTCAAAGGTTTTGTTGCATGTGGATAGCGCTATCATCTGTGGCATAAGCTTCTTAAAACTAACTTTAATAAGAATCCTTTAAGTGCATAAACCTCGCAGCTGATAATGCCATTATGTAGACTTCTAAAGGACATTTTCATTTAGATACCCACCCTAAATATTTAGGCACATCAAGATGTTTTAATGGCTGTCAAAAATATGTCTATTTTATTGATCAGACTTTTTAAAGTGAGATTGTGTGAACTTGTTATCGTTAATGGCTGTCTTACCTGCAGGAGAAAGACAGAATTTTCTCACAGTAAGTTTACAGAAAAGTGAAGAAATCCTCAGAGTGGTGAAAGGCTAAGATGGATCCATGTTTTGGTTTTATCAGACATTAAAGCACCTCAAACTAAAAACTATTCTAAAGATATATAAGTTAGATGGTTCAAATACAATAGTAGTACCATCCCTGTGTTTTCATTTCAGATTTTCTGAGCTGCCAGTTGGAACTACAACAAGAACACCCCTTGAAGGGGTAATTTCCCTGGGAAAATTTGGGGGTCACAAAGAAGGCGTTAGTTTAGTATCCAAAATGGCTTTGACAGCTTGAATTTCATTAAACCAGTGATACACGCATAGTGCTGTAAACCTGTATTTATGAATTCCTTTACCATTCACCTTCATGTAATGCAGAGAAATTTATGGTTATTGGCTTGTATTAATAATAGCTAGCATCAAAACTATTCCACGAATTCCATTTGTTTTCTGGTTTGGTACTGAAAATAACTTCATACAACCTCACTTTTGAAGATCAATCCCTTAGAAGCTCCTTTATACCAAAATGTCAATTGTAGGTGCATGCCATATTCTTACTTAACTGGTTTGGTGTTTGTATGCTTGATTATGTGATATTTCTCACAGTGAAAGAGTTATGCTTTACCACAGAGAGTTGAAGTTTAATGGTCCACTGACATTTCTCTCTCTAAGCTGTGATGCAAAAAGCTGATGTCTGTCTTCCATTGTTGGCGTGTTTGAATCTGACCACATCTCACCTCCCAGCTCTCCTCCCACAATCCTGCTCCCAGCTGTTCTTCAAGAGGATGTGATGTTCGCTCTTTATTCTAACATTCTAACATAACAAACCGCTGCTTCTGCTGTTCTGAGTCACCTGGATAGAAGGGTAGGAGAAGTGGCATGGACAGATGGGAATGGAGAGGAAGAGTGGAAACAGAGAGATGACAGTTGAGCCTGCGGAGTCAGTCGGGATTTAGACAGTGATTGGACGGACGCTGTAGGATAAGATGACATGAGAGCTCTGTTGTTCATTCCAGACTGTATAATGACCTATTTGTTCAGCTGCAGCAGCAATTGCACAGCAGATTTTTGAAAAGCAGGTCTTTAAATTTCTGCAATCAGCTGGTTTTGTATTATTAGTTTTACAATAAAAATATACATTTACTGCAGTGGGACATTTTTTGGATAAGCTTTCTGGAACTAATCAGTGCAGGGGATCGAATGTTTCTTGGACTTGGAAATTAAAGAGCAGGAATGAAGGGAACACCTGAAACCTTTTTGACCTGCCAGGATGTTGGGTTTAAGGAGAAGCAGGAAGTCTAAACCCCCGACCGACTCCATCTATGACGTGTTCCAGATGGTGAGCATCTCAGTACATGAAAATTTGCGTTTTATGGTTTGTGATGTGGAGTTGAACCTACATAGGTCAGTGATTATGTAATGGTGCTGTACCCATACTGGTAAGCTTATGCTCAGGGTATGTTCCCTTTGGAACCTGCCATCCAAATCCATCCATCCATCCACCAGCCGCTGTGTATACTCCCTTATCCTGCTGGGGGGGGGGTGAAGGGGCTGCTGCCTTTCTCCAGCGATTGGCATCTAAAGGATTTGGATAATACTTCTAATGCTGGATTGTCATTCTGATGATGCTTTAGCAGAATCAAAACCAGGACCCTACATCTCTCATGATTACTAAGAAATATTCATGTTTATTTTCTTATATTTTTTAATTCAAGTTGCGGATTGTAAAATTATAGTGTTGCTATTTTTCAATTAATCCTCTGTTTCTCAATAGGTTTATCTGTCACAAACCTGTCTGGCTGAAATTGATGAGATTTTGTTTATGAGTGACAGGGATGTTTGGTTTGTCAATAGAAGCATAAATGAGGTAATTATAGCATAGCTTAGTGTTTGTTTTTCTCTTGGATTATTGTGCTCATTCCACAGATCCAAATATTACATTTCTAACACTGAAAAAATGTGTATGTGTATAATATAATAAATCATCAATTATTTTTCTGTTTATTGACCGTACATGATAGTTTTTGCCCCTAACATGCATTGATTTATATATTTCTATTTATGAGATAATTTCAATTGAAATGGTCTTGAATGCATTTTCTCCCTTCAACAAAATAAAGGTGATCATCTTGACTCTTATGACGAAACTCACTGCATCATTTGTGGAAAGCACAGTGTTTCAAAGCTGCTTTGAATACCACAGTGGAAAATTGTGTTGTTACTGCTGCAGCTTTACAGGAGACAAACCATGTTATCAGCAAAAACGTGTCTCAGCTGTTTCCAATTCAGTCAGTAAAAAACAAGTAGGGTGTGACTAAAAACATAAAAATGCATGATGTAACACAAAAGAGGGCCATTTTTATGGTATACATCTGCAGATTTATTTCTATAAATCCCACTAGTGACTAGATGTCTGAATTAGAAGCATTAATCATATCATGGGGGCATCACTTGCATTGCCTCTGCTTTGAGTTATTTGCAAATGCAAATTTAGAAATTTGCTTGCAACACTCTTGTCTTACAACTTGACATGGTCTTTTTATTTTAACCATGCTAGGTCTCTTGACATTTTTGTGTCTTTTTTATTTGATTTTTTTCATGGCATTAGCTGTGTTGATGCAAACTGTGCAAAATTTGCCTCAGTTGTGTATTTATGGTGAATTTTAAATTTCCATTATTTTTTTCACCTCAAGTGTTTCATGTACCTTTTAACCTAAATAGAATAATATTAACAAAATAACAGTAATATTGCAACAAAATCTATATTTTAGTTGATACTGTTTTCCACTTGATAAAATATTTTTTCATGTACTTTAAATCTACCAGTTTTTATGGGATAAAAAAATCAAATTAACTTGGTGATGTTTTTTTTTATAATGACTTTGCCCCAAAAATAAAATAAATCAGAATCAAGTTTTGACCCTCCCTTACCTGGATAATGTGATGGGAAGAAGGTTTCTCCAACACACCTGAATCAAATGACTGGCTCGTTACCAGACCTTTGCCAAACTTGATGACATGCTGTAGGGGTAATTCCGACATTTCATTCAGCTGTGTTGGAGCAGGACTGCATCTAAACATTGCAGGGCAATAGTTCTTGAGGACCTGAGTAGGAGACTCCTGATTTAAAGCGAATATGGTCAGTAAATAAGAGTTGGTGTGAGTTTATTCACAGCAGTTTGCTGTGGTGGTCTAGTTTTAGAGGTAATTAAAGAATGCAAATGCATGCCTTTGTCTCTGTAGGCTAAAGCCCTACCAAAAATCCCTGAGCAGTTTAATGAGATCAACAAACGCTTGTATTAATCAAGAGATGGTGACCCTTTCAGTCACTGGAAACGATTCTTAGGTTGATAGATTTTTAAAATGTGAGGAGTTGGGAGAGGCATTGTTTCATAACTCACTGTTGTTATAAAAGTTAGCAGGAGGCTAACTCTTGTCTTAATGCTTACCTGAAGAGCCTCAATTCTGTGAAAGAAACATCTGTGGATGAACATCTTTCTTATACATGTCAGACATTTCTTAGGTTGTTTATCATTATGTTGTAAAACAGCATCTTTTCTAATTAAAGGAAGGCTTGTGCCTGAATAACTGTTAACTAATATTTGCCTAATGCAGAGCAAAGGGGTTTTTTTTTTTTTTTTTTTTTTAATAGTGGGAATAACACCTCCTTAAATCTGGCAAGTCTGCTCATGTATGGAATTTTTCTAGGGTTGTGTGTGTCTCTTGGCAAGTTTTCATTGTATGTATGTCTACAGTGTCTTTTTAAAGTGTTCATACACCTTGAACATTTGCATGTTTTGTCATAATCCAATCAGAAACTTCAGTGTAGTTTAGTGGGCTTTTATGACAGATCAGTTCAAAGTAGTACATAATTCAGAAATGCACAGACAAGGATGTGACTTTCTGACCTTTTAGATATGATTGCCATTTATTGTATTCTGTAATCCTATAATTTATTCTCAGTATAAATCCAGCTGTTCTGTGAATGCATGAGGTTTGTAAGAGAACATGAGTGAAAAAAAAAATGGCATCATGAAGACCAAGAATGGTCATGGATAAGGTTGTGAAGAAGTTTGAAGCAGGGTTAGGTTTTAAATATTCCAAGCTTTAGACCTGTATGGCACAGATTGAAACCTACCTGAAATATAGGTGTCCTTACAAATGACAGGCAGAGTGAGGAGGACATTAAAGAAATAACAGAAGAATCCAATACTAACTCTGGTAGAACTGCGGTGATCAACAGCTGAGATGTGAGAATGTGTTCACACAACTGTTTGCACTCCACAAATCTGATTCTTTTTGTAAAAGCATCAAGAAGAAAGCCATTGTTAAAAGAAACTCAGAATTTCCTTTGCATTTTGGCTCAAGTAATGTAGAAATAAACATGGCTGAAAAGACATCACCACAAATACCCCATGCTGATATTGAAATATAGTGTCGGAATTCTGCTGCATATGCTTTTCCTTAGCATGGACAAGGATGTTGGTTAGTCTGTTGTAAGGTGGTGGGCAATTGGCTTAGTTACACTAAAAAGGTTTATAAAAGCAGTTAGGGTGGCCCACCCAAAGTCCAGAGCAAAAGCCAATTATGAATCTGTGTAAGGCTTTAAATTTCATGTTCACAGAAGCTCTCCATCTAATCTGACTGAGTTTAAGGTATTTTGCAAAGAAAAGAGAAAATGTTTCTATAAATGCAAAGCTGGTCGAGACTTAAGCCAGCTGCAACTCCACATAAAAGTGATTGTATGACGTATTGAATCAGAGGGGGCTGAACACAAATGTACTTCTAAACAAGTTGGCATCATACCACACAAGGGCGTTTTAGTTGTGCATATTCCAGTTTGTCAAATGAGGTGTGGCTATTCTGAAATTGGACTATTTTTATTTACCAAACACTAAAATGTAGTTTTTATTTTATTCACAGAGCATGTAGGTTTATCTGTTCTTTTAGTTGATCAGTAGGTTAGTCACCTTCCATCCTGGAAAAGACTTCACAGTGGGAGCCCTCAAGTTTTCCTTGATTTTAGTGGATAGAAAGTCACAAGGTTCTTAGATTAATTAAATATATATAATTTCATTGTGCAAAGTTAGAGGATGTTTGTTTTGCAATGCAGGATATATGCAAAACCCACTGAACCTTTTGCCAAAGGTGTGTGAACTTGTCTTGTTTCCTCATTTCTCTCTGCAGAGCACAGAGCAAGGCGCTGCTTTCTGCCGCAGTCTCCATGACATGAATCCCCTGGAGTGCCCAATGTCATCGTCTTCATCATCATCTTCATCATCCCTGTCACCGAGCCCTGTGTCAGCTTCAGCACCTGCAGCGGGCACCGCCACCCAGAGACAGCTTTCCCATGCAGACAAACTGCGCAAGGTCATCAGTGAATTAGTGGAGACGGAGAAGACGTATGTTAAGGTGAGTCCTGTTGTTTAATGTAACTTGAAGTAGTCTTTCAAAACCTGTCAGGCATCTCAAACATGTCAGTTACTGACATACCATTTGTGTGGTACATTAACAACCATTTGAGCTGATTCACTCTTGTTGTCTACAATACTTGGCAATGACTCATTAAAAATCCTGTTACACAACATGTTTTCAAAGACTGATCTTATTTCTCATCTTTTTCAGGACCTGTGCTGTCTCATAGAGTGCTACTTGAAACCATTAAAAAAAGAGAGTTTCCTAACTCAGGATGAGGTACTTTCAAGCTGCTTAGTATATACCAAGAATAACAACACTCCATGCTTATGCTTGGAAACCCTATAGATGTGAATTCTCAGATCCTTTTTAGTATATTGCTTTGGACCAATTTAAACCAATAGGAAAGGGTTACCATGCTTTTTTTTTTTTTTTTTTTTTTAAATAACTAAAGAATTTGTCTATGTAGTGGAAGCAAGTATGTGTATAGACTCAGTAATTAATGTGAAACTTAAAAAGTAGAGCGATATTTACAAATCAGAGTTAGAAGTAGTGTATTGGCAATGAGCAAAAGTTATTTCAGAATTTTAAGGAGTTGTTGGTTGTTTATAAATAGAAAATGTTTTTGTGTAAAGATCACACAAGAGAATTATTTTTGGGTTTTGACATGCCTATATGAAAGTCTTGAACTTCTCCATTCTTTGTTTGTAGCTGGATGTTTTATTTGGTAATCTCGACGAGATGGTGGAATTCCAGTTGGAGTTCCTGCGAACACTTGAAGACGGAATCAGACTGGTGCCAGACCTGGACAGACTGGAGAGGGTGGATCAGTTTAAGGTGAACGGATTTTCTCCTAACCTCACAGAATCATTTGGACAATCCCCCCCCCCCCCCCCGATTGTAAGATCACGTCTTGTTATTGCTGAGGTTTTTATAGTGTGCTTTCCATAAATATTTCATCATGAATAATATATATTGCTGTGAAATGAATCTATCTGAAGCACAAATTCTGCGCTCAGAAGAAAACTCACTCTGGTTCATAGCGAGTTGACATGCTGGTAAAAAGATACTGGGGCTTAAACACGTCCAAAGCATGAAGAAAAAAACAAAAACAGTCTTGCAGATCTTCACTAAATAGACTGCTTAGTGATGCAAGGAAACATTAACACAACTGCACTCTAAACAGGTTTATCAAGTCTCATGTCTGGGCCAAGTCCGTGTTGTTTGAGAGCACATTTTCTGCACATTTGGTCTTGGTGCTGCTCTTTGTATGGAAATTGCACATTGCCCCCCATTCAGCCAGGGCCAACCAAAAGCAGATATTTAAGTTTAACTACATTTGAGTTGATGGTGTTAAGAATATGTATAACCAAAATTAGATACAGCACCTGTGAGGTACAATAATTTAGTTGTTTTTATGTAATAAAAATGACAGATCCACTGCTAGGAATATTAGGAAACCATTTATCATTTTAAGAAACCAGCTTATTTTGAAAAAGCCGTTCTAATTGCTAAAATAAAGGTTCATTTTGGCTACACCATAGAATCCAGCTGGCAAGCAGATGTAAGCAGGAGAGCTAAGAGTCTCTGGAAATGAAAGGTTAAAATTAAGAGGTGTTTCTGGCTACTGGGACAGACGGTATCTTTTGTATGTCTTCCTAAATCAAAACGAATATGAATCATGTTTAGTAATGTATTATGTGTTTGCATTTCTCTACAGAAGGTGCTTTTCTCTTTGGGTGGGTCATTCTTGTATTATGCTGATCGGTTCAAGATCTACAGCGCTTTTTGTGCCAGCCACACAAAGGTCCCAAAGGTCCTGGCTAAAGGTAAAAATGCAGACATTGCTTTGTGGCAAGTGCATAATTGACCTAAAGCCTGCAGTTCTTCAACTTATTTACAGTGACCCACTCAGTGCTATTCTTATAGTTTCTTTTGGAATACAATATCTTTACAGCATCTTGTTCCACTTTTTTCAGCCAAAACTGACCCAGAGTTTAAAGCCTTCCTCGCTGAGAGAAATCCCAGACAGCAACATTCATCCACTCTGGAGTCTTACCTAATCAAACCCATTCAGAGAGTCCTGAAATACCCACTTCTGCTCAGGGAGCTCTACTCTCTCACTGATCCAGAGAGTGAAGAACACTACCACCTGGATGGTAAAGCAGTGCTTTTATTTTTTCAAACCTCTATTAGGACTGTGAAATGGTTTAACATTAGCTATGCCCCTCACTGTTTGGAGCAGTAATTGACTAAGACGTCTCTAATGAACCGTTGTCTCATCTAGTTGCAGTGAAGGCCATGAACAAAGTTGCGAGTCACATCAATGAAATGCAAAAGCTTCATGAGGAGTATGGAGCAGTTTTTGATCAGCTCATCAATGAGCAGACAGCAGATAACAAAGAGGTAACTCATTTCATTTTAGGTTACCAAACTGAAATATTATGAAATGTCAAAATTGAAACAGTAATTTTTTAATTTTTTTTTTAACAAAGGTGCTTGATCTCTCAATGGGCGACCTTCTGCTACACTCAACAGTGGTGTGGATGAATGCTCCAGCCTCTTTTGGCAAGAGCAAAAAGGACCCAGAATTGGCTGCTTTTGGTAACAGTTGCACAGAATTTTGGATAATACTGTATTTCTAAACGCATATTAAATAACATTCCTTCCATACCATAGGTTTAAAAAAAAAAAAAAAAAAAAAAAATCTACTTGGTGCACAAGACAAAGTAAAGAATGTATGCACAAAGAATCACTGCTTTTATTTATTTAACTTTCTTCCATGCACTACATTGCTGATATGTGATTCTCACCCAGCCCCAAAGTGCCTAGATGTAATAAAAATATAAAAAGTTCACTCAGCGTACATGTCTTCTATACAGTAAATATTAGATATGCATACTTCAATTGCTTTCTTTGCCAAGTGTCGGTGAACTGAGGTAGCGACTTTGACATGTGATCTTAAAATTTAAGATTGGGGTTTTTTTCTGCTCATATTTCGGTAAATGTTCTAATTTTTTTTATCTTAAGCTGCAACCAAAAGCATCCTTTAGCATCGTATTAGTCAAACTTTGACTACAATAAATTGGGTAATAAAATGTACTTTGATTTATGTCATAACCTTTATCTCTCTGTTCCTGTTTTACAGTGTTCAAAACTGCAATTGTGTTTGTCTATAAAAACTGCTCCAAGCACAGGAAAAAAATTGTAAGTATTCATAACTGTTTTTGTGTATTGGTTTTAAAAAATATGGATTGAAAAAATGCACTCATTTGATTGAAATTGCTCCCATTTTATGATCAATTTCACTCCACTGTTTTAAGTAACTTATTCCACTTCTCATTAGATAGCATTAGAGTACTTTTAATTAGAAAAAGGAAAACGTTTGTAAATGTGCAAATATGCCTCAAGACTTGGGGTGTGGAAAGAGGCCTACAATTTACCTATAATTTAAATGTGATCAACCAATAAAATTTGAATTATTCACATCTAACAGATAAAAAAAAATAACAATGGCCTTTGTATTGAAAGTACCAGTTAACTTATGTAAAATGTCGAATATACCAAGACTAACACTATAGTGAAACACTCTTTCAACTTCAATCCGTTTTTTGGTATCTTACCACTTGAGCAGTTTTTGTGCTTATTTAACCATTTGAATATGGAAACGTTCAGCACTTTTAGAGCATGCTGGTTATGACTTCTGATATTTATAACTTTTACAAATGTATAACTTGAAAACACTTAAGTCCTACAGAAATAAATAGGGCGACTTTTAAAATTATATTTTTAGCTTGTGCATTGAACCATTTGAAGGTTCACTGTGTCTCAACACTCAGCTTGAAATGCGATCCCAATTTTAAATGGGTCACAAGACACTGGGCTATTATCAAATCCTTCGGCCTTTTCATTTACAAGTTTTATAAAATCACAGTTTAAGTTTTGTGAAGTTGTTGACCAAATTGTCAGTGTCCACCCCTCTCCAAAACTGATGACTTCATCTACCACACTGCTCAGCTGACTTTGTATTGTTCAATATGGAAACAAGTTCCTTCTGCTGCCCTAACAATGCATCAACAGTTCATGTGTCAAAACATCTTAGGATCTGTCGCTTTTTCATATTTGGTTTACAAATGTCCCATGGAATTTGAACTATATATCTCAAAAACAAGGAAACCTCTTCCACTTCCCCATTGAAAATGATGCAAAAATCTTCTGACTCAGCTTGTCATGGAAGGCATTTTGACCTAAATGAGCAGGAAGCCCATGGAAGATACAGGGGCGGCGTTCCTCTTTATCAACTCGGGTTCCTTCACACCATGACAGATTGGATCCTCTCTAACTCGTTTGATTTAGAAATGCAATTGCAGTGCTCTACTTTTGGAACAAAACATTTCCTGAAGTCATCAAATATTAAATGCTTAAGGTTTTAGGAAAAACCTAATGGATTTTATTTGTACATGCAGAGCTAGCTTGACATGTGATCTGTGTGGCTTCTTAGGGCCCTCTGCTCTCCTCAGGATACCAAAGATGAATTTAATTCACACAAGCAGTGCCGTAGCTCCACTCGTGCACAATGCATTGCGCATAGGGCACCAAGTGGCCAGGGAGGAAATCAAAAGTATTAAGCTCAATCATTAGAATTAATCATAGTGTCAAAATATTTAACTAAAAATATGTAAAAGATGTTATTAGGTCTAAGAAATGCATAACAAATTTGCTTCAGAAAAAGATGACTCTCAGCCAAGCTGAGTGTGTACCCCACATTGTTGCGGCTGGGTGGGACAGAAGCAGGATGAATCATTGAAATTGTTTGACTGACGTTGACAGAAACGTTACAAAGCATAATTTTACATGCAGTTATGATATAAAAAGCATGCAACAATATTTATTTGTTGCTTTAGTATTGATCATTTTTCAAGGTTTTGATTTCTTCAAAGATGTGAGAAATGCATGATCCCAGTTCAGGGTGTTACATCTGTCCTGATTTAAGAATGAGTTGCTTTGAGCAGCAGTGTTACAGTCTGTTAATCTAAAATAATTATTTTGCTTAATGTGAAAAGTTATATATATATATATATATATATATATATATATATATATATATATATATATATATATATATATATATATATATATATATATATATATATATATATATATATATATATATATATATATATGTGTATGTTAAAAAAAAAAAAAAATAGATATTAAAAAAACCCCCTATTGCTTCACATGGGAAGTGCAAAACAAGCTGTGTTTAATGTAGAACCATAAAAGCAAGATCAGTGGCACTGAGGGTTGCTGGAAGACCTATCTGTAGATGGACTCCTAAGTAGAATTGTGCTTAGAGCCCTCATACAACCCTGGGATTGCTGTGTCCATTTACTGTGTCATCTGATGCCTCACAGTAGGTGGTTGTTGGACTCTTACGCCGCCTGCTGCCATGTTGATGTACTGCAACCATGTTTCATGTATGTTTTGTTTCTTACAGGGGGGATCTCATCGTACATCTGTTGGTGAAGATAGGGATAATTTCAGCTTCCGACACATGATTGCAACAGACTCCCTGCAAGTCCGGGCTGCTGCAAGTAGGTCTACAACTAGTTTTCCATGAGGTGCACAAATATTCCTAAAAGGCAACCTTAGATTTTCTCATGGAGTACCAATCATAATGAATAATTTTCTCTAAAAGGGTAATAGAAAGTTCCCATCAATTTTAACAGATTTGAATAAACCGATAAAAACTGGTGTTTTTAATATGTTGCTTTCAAATAAACTTGGCACAAAACGTAAGAATTTTTGGTTTTTTGGCAATAAATATTATACTTTTTAAAAGCCTCTTTATTTCCTTTTTAAATGGTAACAAAATAATTTGTGGGTTGAGCAAAGCCTACACCTTTGCACTGCCTTAACCAAAAGCTGATAAGCATTTACAGAAAATTTGACAAGTTTAGTGAAACCCATATACTTAGCTCCACTGCTCAACCCACAAAAAAATTTTCTTTGCAAATGTGGCTTTATTTAAGAGGAAATAAAGAGGCTTTCCAAAGGTAGATTTCTTGCCAGGAAACATTGTTACAACAAATCATCTACTAATTATACAGTTCCTTCAGTTTTGTGTAAAGTTTGTGTTGGACAAGTACTGAATTTTCCTTATATAAACCTTTGTCTCATTTAGAGGCTAACAAAAAGTCAAGTCATTTTGTTGGTCATCTTTGATAAGACACTGCAATTTGCTGATGTTTGGGTTTCTGAATATGCAACAAGTTGTGTTTTAGTCAAAGTACAAGACTTCTGCTTTTTGATTCAAACCACTTTTCAAACATGCTTACCCCAGAACAAAGTTTCAGTCCCACCAAAAGTCTTTATTCAAAATCATTTGTTTTGCTATAGCTAACAAGGTGTGAATCTATACCAATTATGAAAATACTAAGAGCTTTCAAGTAAATGGCTGTGCAACTGTAAGTAGGCAAGTGAGAAAGTAGCCTAAGTAAAGTGATATTGTGGTGACATTGTCTCATGACCTAGCTTTTCCATACTGTAGAGTACTGGCCCAAGGTATGTGATCACTTCTTTGCCAGGAGGTAGCGAAAACAGTAATGCATAAAGGTTTACTCTGCATTTAACTGCATCAGTAGCAAATGACTACCTCAATAAGTGACTCTTGAAATGTAAACCTGCATCTTTTCTCTTTCAGACTCTGAATCCACAGCAGTGTGTGAATTAGTCCACACAAAGTCTGAATCTGAAGGAAGACCAGAAAGAACCTTTCAACTGTGCTGCAGGTTTTTTTTTTTTTTTTTTTTTAAAAGGGGGAAAAAAATGCACGTAGTCACATATTATTGATGAGTAAAATAATTTCAAGTTCATGTGTTTCTTGTATAATTTCCAGTTCTCCAGAGAGTAAAAAGGACTTCTTAAAAGCAGTCCAGTCTATTCTTAGGGAGAAGCAACGACGGCAGATTCTGAAGACAAAATCTTTGCCGCCCAACCAGAAGTACGTCCCGTTTGGTGGCAAACGCCTGAGCGCCCTCAAAGGTGCACGGCCTGCCATGAACAGAGCAGGTAAGTTTACAGAGAACTCTTAATACAATAAACAATACTTTACAGATGTCATCAATGTTTTTTTTTTTTTTTTTCTTTTTGTGTCTGTGTTCAGCATCTGCTCCATCACGAACTCTGACTCGCAGAAGCTTGATAAAGAACCGCATTACCATTGACGCTGACCTGGTTTTCCATGGCAACAACAATAGCAGTGACAATCCTAACATCTCTCACCGGGCATCCTTTTCTTCCTCAAACTTGCCACCCTCACAGCATGAACCTCATCCGTCTCACACACATCAGGCAGAGGACACGGATCGTTGGGTGGAAGAGCAGTTCAACTTTAGGCACTATGAAGACCAGTGCGAAGGCATAGATGACAGACAGGTGAAGGAAACAGACATCTTGAGTGACGATGATGAGTATTGTAAGTCTGTGCGATCCTCGTTGGCTGAACCAGACTCTCTGGAGGCAGGAGTGGAAGGACTGAACTTGTACAGCAAACAGGTCAACTTGAACAGAAAGACAGAGTCTAAAAGTGAGATCGAGCAGGGTGTGAAAGTGGATCGAACAAAGCAAAAGGATGATTTAGACTCCATCACATCTTGCAGCCTGTCTGGTTCCTGTTGTTCTAAGCTTGCTCCTTTGAAGCAGCAGTGTGCTGTGGAAGGGGCCACAAGCAAGGACCATGATGTAATCTGGGTGCGGCGGGACGACTTTAATAAAGGGTGCAACAGTGACGTCTTTTGATGGGATGCCGGAGAATGACAAAATGAAGAAAAGAGAAAACTGAGGTGTCTTCCACTTATAATACAGTAACGTGCAAAATTGTTCATTCCCCTTGAATTTTTTATTTTTTTTTTTAAACCTTCATGGTATTTTATTGGGATTTTATGCGATAGATGCACAAAAAATGTGCATAATTAAGTGGAAGGAAAAGGATGCATTATTTTCAGAATTTTAATAACTGAAATTCTGAAAAGTGAGGGGTAGCATTTCTATTCAGCCACCTAAGTCAGTGCTTGTAGATTTCACTGTAGTTGGCTATATGTGTAAGGTTCATTGTCCTGCTGGATGTCACAGGTCTTTTGCAGCTTTTTATTTCCCAGTATTTCCTTTATTTAACGTCATCCATCTTCTTTTCAACTCTGACCAGCTCCACTGTCCTTTTTTTTTTTTTAAGAAAAAACATCCCCACAGCATGATCCTGCCACCACCATGTTTTACTGTGGGGATGGGTGTTCAGGGTGATGGGTTTTTTTTTTTGTTTTTTTTTTTTCACAGCACAATGTTTTGTGTGTAGGCAAAGAAATTGGAGTTTTAGCCTCATCTGACCAGAGAGTCTCCTTCAATGTGTTTGTTCCTACATGGTTTATGGCAAACCATAAAAGGGTCCATATGGCATCAGTTCCACAACGGCTTTACTCTTGCCGCTTTTCCATATAGCCCACATTTGTAGGGTGGACTGTTGATGGACTCTCCTACCTGAGTTATGGATCTCTGCAGCTCTTCTCGAGTTACCATGGGCCTCTTAGTAATCACTCTAATTTTCTCCCTTCCAGCCTGTCAGTTTAAGTGGACAACCCTGTCTTAGTAGGTTTGCAGCTGGTCTATTCTCTTTTCAATTTTGGATTATAAATGAAATGGTGCCCTGTGTTCAAAGCTTGTCACATTTTTTTTTTTTAAAAATAACCTAATTTTCCTTTTAAACTTCTCTGCAGCATTATTCATGGCTTGTCTACTGTGGTTCTTGTTCATCAAACTGAATGTTTGGTAAGGTTATCTAAAATACTTCTGAGGCCTTTACAGAGCTGAGATTAACTTAGTTGGATTCTATTTATTAATTGGGTGACTGTAGACAAATCGTTGCACTTGATTATAACTAGGATTATCAGAGTAAAAAGGGCCTGAACAAAAATCCCATACTTCTCAGGATTCCCCCCCCCATTAATGGATCATTTTCCTTCCACTTCATATTTACTCTTCTTTGCATTGTTTCTATCACGGGGAATCCCAATTAAATACATGCAAGTGTGTGATCATAGCTTGTGGTTATAAAACTGTGAACAAGTTTAAGGGGTATGAAAAGCTTCACAAGGAGCTATAAAGCAGGATTACAAGAAAATGTGGGGAGAATCAGGTACAAGCTTTAAGAGAAAGTGTATAGTCCTCTGATGCCATGCAGTCTATTCAGCCCCACCCATTTTGACAATCCTAATGTCCTGCAACATGCTCTGGTTCGTCTTGTAGCCCTCAGATTCTAATTCAGAACTTCTTTCTGTAAAACTGCAACAGAGAGCCCTCACTGTACACAGGCATTTCACAAACAGCTGGCATTTATCTGAAGATGAAAGCATTGCATGTGCATGCATGTCAAACAAGGTGTATGTGTCTTCATACACTAAAAAGCACATTGTATGTAGACACAGGCAGCTACTGTCTCATGACGCACACACTGCACTGCATGGAAGAGACATCCTCACTAAACTGACTCAGACCAAAATGTCTATTTTTCAACACAGGAATGTGAGTGTTATATATTTTTCTGACTCAAAAAGCTGTGTTTGTATTTACCCTAAGCTAACCCTAACCCCCCAAGGGCTGTATGTTATTTATCTTCAGGGGATTTTGGCTACATGGCTGCTGTATAAAAGATAGTGAGGTCCAGCTAGCTTTATTGTGCTTTTTGAAATTGTTTTAATATCAGCTGCACATCACTGTATAGTTGGAAGTAATAATAATAGTTCACCTGTTGTACAAAAAATGATTTGAAGCTCACTTTTTCTTCTATCATATCCTTTTTTTAAAAAATAGCTATGAACAGCACATTTTTCATGTTTATTTAATATTGCCTTTTTGAAAAACTTTACTGTAACTTTTCAATGTTTACAACACATTTGTCCGCCCAGTGTTACAAACTTTATTTGGTGGCAGAAACAGACTTGACAAAGCCATCAGTTATGCCCTTCACATCTTTTGTTTTATTGCTAAAATAAAATATCCCTCTATTTTGGTAGTTAATGGATTTTTAGCTCATTCGTAGGCGTTACACTGGATTCTACAATCCTTTCAGGCTTGATATCTCTAAATTACTGCCCAACCACTCAAGTCCTATTTACTTGAATATTAGAAGTCCTGAGTTGTAACTTAATTATTCTCCTTTATCAGATCTAAACAACCTCTTACATTTAACCTATGAACATCCTGTCAATGCCTGCATCTACTTCACAATGCTGTGATGCTTTTCCATTCCACCAGGTGGTGATGTTTGACTGTCATCATAACAATGTGCTTATTGTGAGATTTATGTACAGAACAAGCACTTAACATCGAACTGTGAACACAGAGACTTAGTTACTCTGGTTCATAGGAATAAGGAAGTGGATGGATTTTAGACATTATGTTCTTAATCTCTTTATATTGCTGTGTCTCAGTTAACAGCTCACTGGTTCATGACATCTGGGAAGGACTTCTGACTGTGAGGTACAATCACCAGGCCTTGGAGGCAAACTCTGTGAAAAGCCCTTTGACTCCCACCTTTGTACTTTTGAAATTGTTTGTACTTAAAACTGTGGAGCATTATCATTTTTATGTGAAAATAAATTCTCTCACTTGTTCTTTCTTTGAATTTTTTTATTTTATTAAATAGGGGTTTTTTTTTTGTTGTTTTTTTTTTTTCTCTCCATTGCAAAAATGCACAAACATAACACCCCCCCCCCCACCACTCTTCCCCAAAGTAGATATTTAAAAAAAAAAAAAAAAAGTGGCAGTGAATATACAAAAAATGTTTTGACAAATTTCTCTCACACCTGTTACCTGATATAATTTTACATCTGCATCCAAGATAGCTGAGACATTTCTTCTGGCTGGAGCTGATCACTGCATTTAAGGAAGGCAGAAAACCAAAACTCAAATTACAACACTTACCTCTGTTTCTCTGAAATGACAAACATTTTTCTGTAAAATCAATCAAACCAGCTTTTCATAAATTGGATTATATTTTATATTGCTGAAAAGTTAATTTATTTCAGTATCTCAATTTACTAAGAGACACATTATGTAAATTAATTGCACATGGACTCTTTTAAAGCCTTTATGAATTTCTGCTTACAGCTAATGAAAATACATTTTAAATTAGAATATTATGTGAGAAAACATTTTAATACAGAAATGCAGGTTTAATGAAAAGTATGTACCTGCTTAAAGGTTATCTTTTAAAAGAACGATTTTTAATCTGACAAGCCTCTTCACAACATATATTCTAAATTATTGAATAAGACTGTAGTTGGTCACCTACAGAAAAACATAAAATTTGTCATAGCCATTTTTTCCATAAGATTTGCTGGTAACAGTTTAAGATAACCTCTCCAAAAAAACCCAGCTTCCTCACACATGCCTCTGGTCACATCACATAAGGGAAAAGACAGCTCAGAGTTCTTTTGAATGCATCAACTTGTATTTTTCTGTTTTTTCTTTATTCATGTTTTTAATCAATCAAGTCACCCCTTTAAAAGTTTCTGCTTATGTTTTGTTTTCTAATTCCCACATATCAGCTTGATTGTTGTGCCTTTTGTGATGTAATCAACCCAAGTCACACAAAACATTTTTTTCCTGAATGGGCTTGATTCTAAGCTTGTATACATTGTAGATTCTGCTGCTGCAGTGCATATTTTATTATCCAGCATTGTTTGTGCTGTTAGTTTAAATTTGATAGTGAAAAAAATAATCACCAGTAGATAGTAGCTTTAATAACCAAAAGGTTTTTGTCACCATGCTTACAAAGGATTAAATCAATTCAACAGATGCAATTTCTTTCTGACAATTCAGAAAATATCCATTTCAATAATACATTTTGTGCTGCAAGGTATTTATATTTAAATTAGACAATATTGTCTGTTAAATTTGCATGAAATATGATCAAAGCAAAGATTAAGTGCAAAATAGATAAAAAAGATAAATACTATTAATTAAAAAAGAATGGTTGCAAGGAAACTAGATCTAATAAATGCATCCAGCTATTTATTGTCTCTGCATGCTTGTGCTTGCGAGGGGATATCTGCAGCAGTTATTAGGTGAGTGAGGTGGAACACCTCTGATAGATCACCAGTCCATCACACGGCAACACAGAGACACACCGGACAGGGCCCCGCCCTCAAATTATACTAAAATCCTAAATTTTAACATAGCAGATCAGCTGATTTCTGCCATACAAGTATTTGAAAACATGAACTTACACTCTATTTAGCTGTTTTAAAAAACCCTAAGGAAAATCAAGCTCATTATTATTTTTTTTTAATAATACCTACATTTCAACCTCTTCAAAAGCAATATACTTAACTAGCCTATTGTTTTGGTGCTCCCCCATATGTATGGCCACCCTTTACAAAACTTCCTGGCAATATTCCTGCATTTACAAATCAAGCAACATCTACATAATTATAAATACACACAAATAAAAATATAAAGATTACACGAGGCAACATTTCTCAACAGAGATCAGGGGGTATAAAGGATTTCTTATGTTAGTTTTTCCATTTTAGTGAAACTTCTGGCTGATAGCAACTGAAACAATCAGCAAAAATGGTGTGAAGAATCACGATAGAACTGATTAACTTTCCTGCACGTGGATCAATCATTTAATTTCTGGAATAATAACTAGTTTGAGTTAATACTGGGCTGCTTGATCACCTGATTAGATTTGTTTTAATATCTAACTGAATGGTCTGTTTTCAGCTGAAAACCTTCTGTGGCAGTTCCACTCAGTATTCACGAGGTCATTTTTTTTTCTATTTAATTTAAATTTGCCTAAAGGCTGTTTTTCAGAAGTTCTTGTCAAAGATTTCACAAACATACTAAACAAAATGTCAGATCTGACCTGAAGAGAGTTTTGCTTGAGGAGAGTATGCAATGCTCTGGGAGTGTTTGGCTTTTTCAAATGTCACAATATTGAAAAATACTAAACACAAAAAGGTTTTCAATTTAAAAGTGGTTAAATGTCATGCCAACACAAATCAATAAAAAGGAGAAAATTGATTTTTCATTCACTTTTTATTCAGTTGTTTCATTGGTTCTAATAAATGACGTATAGAGCCTTATAGCTGTGTAGAGAAAAAAATGGGCATCTTGTTCTCCAAGATGATTAAAAAAAAAAACTAGGGAAAAAACTTCATAGTCTGTGAAGAGAGGGAGATGATCTGACATTTGCTCTGTAACGTGAAGATTATTCGTCTCTCATCAGCACCGGTGCAAAGAGAACCTCTGCCAATCCATCTGCTATTTAAGCCAAAGAACTGCTGCCAAACTCCACACAGTGATAAACAGCATCAGACACCGCGAACCTTCAGAGTAAAAGCTGCTCATTTCTATTTTTTTTATTTTTTTATTTTTTTTTATTTTTTTTGGCGGGGGAGGGTCATTTATTTAGGGAAAATTGATTTGTTGTATCTAAATTATAAATTAATAATCGAGATATTTATTCAAGAGTTTTGCTCAGTAAAAGATGAGAATCTGAACAGTGTATAAAAGCTTTACGGATCACAAATGCTAAATCCTAATTTAGAATGATTTGAAATAAACCGAGACATAAACTTGGCAGTAAAAGGAGACGGCTGCTTCCGTGTGTCTTATTTTGATGAATTGTACCGGACATTAAACGTCCTAGCGTTTCACACATCCACTTCAACGCTCCTCTGACGCCTGCACCTCTTGGATGCGCACGGTCCGATGGATTTTTTTTCTCCTCCACTACTTCTTTTTTTTTTTTTATCTGAAAATGAGACTTTTTAAAATTTTGCAAGTCTTATTTGGAAAAGAAAGTGTTTCAATGTAATTTTTCCACCGTATCTTGAGTTATGGATGGAGTGATGCGCAGAGGATCGGTTTGGGAATAAAACTTGAGTTGTGCGTCGCCTTGACCTGTCCGGGGTGTCCTCAATTGAACAGAAGTCTTCTTTGGTCTGTCATGGTCCCAAAAGTCCCAGAGAGTTTGCTTGGAAAACCATGGAGCACCGAAAGAGACTCTTCTGCTACATTGTCATCGCGGCGGAGATCTGTTTGGGCTCAGCCCAAGTCCTCAGGATTGGTAAGCGCAACAGCTGTTTACGCACAGGACAAAATCAGAAACAAGATTACAAGTGTGTTAGAGTTTTCCGATTTACTATAAGAAATAGTTTGTGATGGTGTTTAGTATCGTTTTGCACCAGTGAACTGAAACAATATCAGTTTCAGATGTTTTTGTGCCTTAACCTGCGAGATTGTTCAGGGGTTTGTCCTTGATGTTAACATAAATTAGTGATGTAAATTAAAACAGGAGAAAATATCGTATACATGAACATATCAAAACCGTTAACGAGTGCACACTTTTAAAGAAGCCTATCTGCAGTTTTATATACAAGCAAGTATTTCAAAAGCGATTACAAGAGAGTCCCACTGATTTGGTAAATGCTGTTGTTCTCCATTAGCATTTTGGATTTGGGTGGTATGGCTAACCATCCAGAGCTGCAGGGTATTGGGGAAGCACAAGTAATAGATGGAGAAAAGTAATATCAGTCCCCCCCCTCAAAAAAACAAGTTTACTTTACCTTTTGCATGTTCACTCAGTGGAGGGCGAGCTCTTACCCCCCACCTTATGGTGCATAGATAGATAGATAGATAGATAGATAGATAGATAGATAGATAGATAGATAGATGCAATATGTATAACTTCACATACCAAAGAATTCATGCATCTGACCTGCTGATGTGAGAGGGTGGGACTGTACATATGTTTGCAGCTGTTAAGACTGATAAGATGGAGCATAACAATTAGGAGCTCAAAACAACAATAAAAAGAATTCTGACTATTTCCAAAAGGAAGTACTTCACACTTATAGAAATGTGATGTTATAACACTTTTATTGGTATCATAGTCTCAGTGTTGAAGAAATCTCACTGAGAGGAATAGATTAGGCTCAAGATGACAAAAATGTAGCAAAAATCATACTGATTTTTTAAATTGGGGTTACCCATTTCTAATATCTATGGAAGTCCAGATGTTTGTGTATTTTGGTAAGATCAAGTCAAAAAATCATGAATTTTAGCAAGGCGTAAGTTGATTTTTACTGCGTACATATTTGTTCAAAATGTCTTTAGTTAACAATTATATGACAGATCATGGGAAATTAAGACATTTCTTTGGGGAGCTGAACTGAAAATTGTTACACAGGGCATGTTGAAAATCCTGTGAATAGCGAACAACCTCTATCTTTTAATAAATCAATTCTAAAGAAGAAGAGAAGTTGATACCGTACAATCTTGCTGTGCTAAATCTGTTTGGCATGAACAGCATTTGTTAATTTGTGGCAAAGTCCAGCTGCACTTGCAGAGGATTTATGATGTGGGGTTTAGCTCTGGATCTCATATTAATATTCAGGGCTATTCTGAAGCAATCTGTTCAGCTTCAGCTATTCAGCTTAGATCCTTTGAAAAACACAAGTCTAGAAGTTTCCAACTCCAAAAGATTTGCATTTACAAACACAATTGGTGTGTTTGTTTACATGTGAGCATTTAAAGAATTGCAGTTTCTCTTGACACATTGTTTTCAACAGAATCATTTTCCTAAGATAAACAAGAAATCTGACTTGCATTTATAGAAAAGAAAAGTAGCTACTATATTTTTTATTTTTTCTCAAGAAATTTAATTGAGCTTTTAAGTAAACAAATATTGCATTTTGCAACATTTTGCAAATTTTTGTGCAGGATGTGTACACAGTTTTGCTTCAGTGCTGCCTTCCTCAATAATGAGATCATTCAATATGTTGGTAGCAATCCAGGCCAACTAAAAAGAAAGCTAAGATATTCAAAGGAATTGCACAAATGCCCTTTATATTTGTGTTTAATAATTCTGCATGATGGGACATCGCTAGTGATTTGCAGCAAGAGTTCAGAAGAAACAGCAAAATGAAGCTCTTTCTGTTTTACATAAGATATACACTAATAAACTTGCCAGAGATCGAAATTGGCCAGTTTTCTCTTAAAAGCCTCGTTCTCAGTGGTCCTCAGATGAAGATTAAGCCAGTATGAGAGGAGGTGTGGAATTGACCACACATAAAATCTGTGCTGGAAGTGTTACCATAACATTTTGTTCAAAACGACAGTGGTGGACAAACTCAGTGTAGTGATCATGTTTAATGGAATAGGGAATACTTCAAATCTAAATTATACATCTTATTGCTCTCACTCTTCTTATTCGGAAATTATTTCTGTGTCTTGTTTACAATTTTAAAACCTGCCACCAGCTGGCTTCACAAACCATACATCATTACCATATCACTCCCACAACCTGCAAAGCCGACTCTCCATAATACAATTGTTGATGTAAGGTGGTGACTACCTGCAAGTCACGGGCGTAAAATATTTTATACAAATTTTTTTTGTTGTGCATGTCTAATTTGTGAGCTCACAGGCTGTTTTAGAACTTCCAAGGTGATTTGTAAAAAGAGATGGTTACTTTTACAATGATTTTTTTGTTGTTGTTCAAAAGAGCTTCATATTATGAAACCACTGGCTTTTTATTCTTATCCAGTGGCTATAGAAAGAAAGTGTGTTGAATTTTAATGTGTTCTGAATCTGTCAAAAGTCCACAGTGCTGACCAAAGACGTATGTTATATTCTTTGCTCTCAAGCCAAGCTTATTTGTGTAGCACAATTCATACACAGGGTGATTTAAAGTGATTTACAAGAAGAACAAAGGAACAGAGATAAAAAAAAAAAAAAAAAAAAAAAAAAAAAAACAAACACCTGCAACAACAAAAAAGAAAAACTTTTTTTTTTTTAAATTCTGGACCAAAAGCATTTATATGTTGATAATGAGCATTTACTTAAGACCTAATTCAAATCCAAGACTAGAGGCTGTGAAAATAGTAAACTGTATTTTCAAGTCCCCTTGGTCACTATTATTATCACTTTTTTCTTTGTGTTTCTTTCGCTCATTCTTTCTAATTGGTTTCTACATCCTGAAATGCATTTTTACTTTCTTTGATCACCAAGGTAAAAAACATTTTCCTTCTTTCTCAGATGTATTTACTCCTTCCCTGTTGCTACTTAACCTGAGCAATCTGCAAGTAGGTCCCTCTTTTTCAGCGAGACGCTGATGTTAATAGTTTAGTTGCCAGATATCACCAATATGCAAATGTAAGTCTGGAACCACTTCGTTAATTTTGTGATTTCCATGCACAGGCACAGGCACAGACACAGGCGTAGTAGCCTTAGGAGATAAGTGCATAAACCTACAATAAGTATTGAGGTTACAAAGTAATGGGTGAGAAAACAGGACTTCTAACATTTAAATGTAATTCTTACATCTGTACTCAGAAGCTGATCAATATGTAGCCACACATTATGTTCAGGGAGAACTTACTTTGCCAGTCTGACTGGCTGGTTTCTCATTTAATTAAAATGGAATAAGGAGCATACAATAGGGGAAAAGTATCAGGCATACAACAATTTATTTTTTCATGTCATAGATAAAGAGATAAAGAGCATTTAGGCCATGAGGACATTTCTAAATATATTGTAAACCTTTTGTACAGCTTTTCTAGCTGGTGCAATTAAAACTGACCTTTTATAACATACTTAACACAGTATTATTAACTCAATTCTTCAAAGATATTGTCATTACCTCCATTATTACCATTTGCTTGGAAAATAACAATGGTAGAGTAAAATTGTTGTTCTGTATTTTCTCATTATGTACACAGCGCTGTGCAAAATTATTCATACACCTTGAAATTCTTCCCATTTTGTTTACAACTGCAAACGTCAGTATTTTATGTTAGACAAACACAAAGTTGTATCTAGTTGTTAAGTGGAATAAAATTTCTAAATAGTTTTACAATTGTTCAAAAAAAAAAAATTAAAAAGTATTTAGTTGGCCAGAGTCAATATTTTACAGAACCAATTTTTGCTGCAATTACAGCAGCAAGTCTTATACAGAATGTCCCTAACTGTGTTCCACATCTGAACTACATTTTTTCAGCAAAAAAGCTCAAATGTAGTCACATTGGATGGGATTTGTCTGTGAGCAACAAATTTCAACTCTTGCTACAAGGTTTCAATTGGATTTTGGTCTGGTCTTTGACTGGACCATTCTAACACATGAATATGCTTTGAGTTAAACCATTCCATTATATATTTTGGTTTGGTTTTCTGCTGACGGAAAACCTCTGCCCCAGTCTCAGGTTTTTAGGATGCTCTTATAGAAGATTGCCTTGTGTTTAGCTCCACCCATCTTTCCACCAACTTTGAGTAGCTTCCCAGTCATTTGCTAAAAAAAAGTCTTCCACATACCATTATGCAGGTGTCGTGTTTAACTATGCACATGGTTGGTTCAAAGTGATGTGTTGTCTTAATTTTTTGTCACATATAACATCTTTCATGTAGATTGAAAAGAACAGTTTCTTCCAACTGGACTTTGCAACTCTGCAGCTCCCCCAGTTACGATAGGCATCTTGACTGCTATGAGTATTGCACTCCTTGCCCAGCTTGTCTATTTAGCTGGACAAGCGTGTTCGTTGATCTTCATGAATACCACTTACCTCTGTAACTGTTAACAAATTTTTAGTTACTTGTGTAACAAGGCTGAACGAGATAATAAGAGAAATAGCTTGTAGGGATATACTTTAACAGTGCTGCTGTATGATGCTGTAAAATATTGAAATAACCTCTGTTATATTAATTTCATTTATAGTTAATAAAAGGAGGAAAGTCTTAAAATAAGATTTAATCAAAAGAACCACTCTGCTGGAAAAAAATAAAACATGAGCTCGCTGCTTCATCTGGTGCACAAAGTTGTGGTGTTTACCAAGAGACAATGAGAATGTGCTACACTTTTGGAAATTTCATTTTCTTTTTGTCAAGTTTTGAACAGCAATTTGTTGCATAACAGCAGAACTAAAATGTATTGCTTAAAATAACATGTACATACAGGATGGTTCTTCTGAAGTCAGGCCAAACACTTAGTGTGAAAATAAAGTTCTTGGCTAAAAAATTTCAAACTAAACATATGTATATTATTTTGAGTCATTTATGTTGCGACATGGTTTAAAAACGTGAGGCATAAAACAATCTGAAATTTCTTTAATAGTACTATTCTTATTCTTTTTTTGTTTTACCACAGATACATAAATCATTATTACAAATAAATGTTAAACTTTAAAATGAAAAGAAAAAGAAAAAGTGATGACATCTAGGAAAAAACAATAATCTACAAATTAGCCATTTTTCTGCTGCCTTTTTGTATCTTGACTGTGTGTGAATTTTATGCAAATACATCCTACCTGCAAAACACAGACACGTGCTAAAAGCTATTTTGTGAGTCCTCTGGGTCTTCTGAAACTTTTAACATCCATTTGCAATGTATTTTATGCCAGATGGTTGTGTGCACTTGTGGCAAATTATTTCTCATTATTTTGGAGCTCAATGGAAGCTTTTAGTGCTCTGAGGTACATTAATTCATTTGTTGGGCAAAAAAGTCCTCCCTTTTATAGGTAACTGCAGCAGTCACAGACCACACTACAGACAAAACTGTTCCACAGAAGGGGATGACAAATGAACTCATGTCATACCTAATTATTTGTCATTAAATTTTGAAGTAGAAGATGGATGGGATGTGGTTGTTCAAGCTTACAAACAGAGCCAAACATCTTTATCTTTATGTTGAACAGATCGATCCGCTCTGCTTTTTCTTTAGTTTGATGTGCTTTATTTTTGCTGGAGGCAGATAAAATGCCCATCCATCTCTTTGTACTGTACATGTTTCTTCTAGCTATTGTTTTAATTACTTTATGGCTGTATGCTGACCAGTGACACTACAATTCATATGAATTTAGAAAGGGTTTCTCTGTATCATAAATTATCAGGGGCCAAGCTTGAGAAGGCCCTGGTCACCCAAACTCCAACCACTCACTCACACCACTGCCCTAACAAGTAATGCAGTTTGGATTTAGTTAAAGCTGCAGTATAAGAAATATTTTTGTACATATTGGTTGAAACTGTCAGTATGTCGTGACAGAATAGTATGAGACAGATAATCTGTGAAAAAAATCGAGCTTCTTTGCCTTCTCCCAGTGCTCCCAGTGCTATCTAGAAACCACCAGTCAGAGCCAGGAGGGAGGTCTTTGCGCTGCCAATCACTGTGGCGCTGTACAAATCCCCCCCTGCTCTCTGCTGCTCACAGAGGCAAGGCTAGTTAGCATGGCTGCCGATGATGACAGATAAACAGTTTTCCTGGGACGGTAAGTTGTTTCTCCGCCGTTATTAAATTTAGCAGCGAGTAAATGAGGTTGAGTGAGAATGCCAAGACACTCATCCTGACTCTGATTGGTTGGTTTTGGTCGGGAGCAGTGCGTTCCTTCAGACAGCAAAAGAGGCACAGGGAGGAGGTGGAGGAGACCAATCTTTCCACAGATTACCTGTCTCATAACACACTGTCACAACATGGTGACAGTTTTAACAAATATGTAAAAAATATATTTTTGTAAAAGTTACATACCAAAATACATTAAAGACCTGCTGTCATTGTATCAACCTTCCAGACCACTCAGATCTTCTGGTTCTGGTCTACTCAGAACCAGAACCAAACATGGAGAAACGGCATTAAGTTTTTATGCACCACGAATCTGGAACAAATTCCCAGAAAACGGAAAAACAGCCGACAGAGTTCCTTTAAATCAAAGCTAAAAATCCACCTCTTTAGAGCTGCCTTTGATTGGTAGTAAGTGGAACATTGATCAATATTTTCAAATTATATTTTGCTTGATGATCTTTATGATTTTGATGCATTGGTATTTGATGATTTTGCTGTATACTTGATTAATGTTTTTATGATGTAAAGCACTTTGAACTGCCTTGCTGCTGAAATGTGCTATACAAATAAATTTGACTTGACTTGAAATGATTAAAATACAGTTACACCTAAACAGTGTATGCACTCTGCTATCCATCCATTTTCTTCCACCCATCTGAAATTGAGTCACGGAGGTTCAGGATAGAAACCTAAATGTTCCTCTCCACACTGACTCTCTCCAGGACATTCTGGGGGATCCCAAGATGCTGCCAGGCAAGAATAGATATGTGTACATAGTCCCTTCAGCGAGGGAAAGGACACCTGATCGACCTCAGCAGCTCATTTTATCCAAAGGAGCAATGGCTCTCCAGCGAGCTTATCCCAGAAAACTGAGCTCAAACTCAACCCAACTCAAACTTTATTTATAGCACTTATATGAAAAACAAGGGCTGACCTAAGGGTTGAAAAGGACAATAAAACTAGCAAAATTACTCAGTATAAAACAATATTGTACAAAATCTCCTAAAAGAGATTAAAAATATAGTATCTCAATAATATAAGATTTTATGAAGCAACACTTAATGCCCTGATCTAAAGGAATTCTAGAACAGCTTGAAAGTCATTGGCATCTATTAGTCTACAAATGGTCTCAAAGAATTTTAAAGGCTTTGGAACTCAAGTGAACCACAGTGAGAGCCATTATCTATAACATAGAAAAACATGGAACAGTAGTGAACCATCCCAGGTATGGCTGGCATACCAAAATTACTCTGAGAGTGCATTGATAACTCCTCCAGGAGGTTACAAAAAACAGAACATCTGAAGGACTGCAGTCCTCAGTTGGCTCAGGTAAGGTCAGTGTTCATGATTCTACATCAGGAAAGAAACAGTGTAAAAATGGCTCCATTGCAGAGTTTCAAAGTGAAAACCACTGCTGACCATAAAGAACACAAGGCTTATCTCACATTTGCCAAAAAACCTGTTGATGATCCCCACGAATTTTGGAAAAAATGTTTTTTGGACTGACAAGACAAAAGTGAAAGCTTTTGGAGGCTTTGGGTCTCAATAATTCTGCCATATAGCTGACACATCATCTGAAAAATAACATCATATGTTCATGGTGGACATGGTGGTTGTAGTGTGATGATCTAGGGCTGCTGTGCTGCTTCAGGGCCTGGATGACCTGTCATAATTAATGGAACCATGACTTCTGCTTTTCATCAGAACATAACAAAGGAGAATGTCTGGCCATCAGTTTGTGATCTTAGGACATTTAATGTTTTGGATTGACCTAGTCAAAGCATAGTGGGCCAAATTTATCCACAGCAATGTGAAAGATTCACAGCCACTTATTGTAAAATCCTTGCAAATTCTTTTTAAAATCTGTAATGGGAAAAACATTAAATCACATAACTGCCTTTGTCTGCTTTCTCCATTGCCCCCTATACATTTGGTTTTATGTGTTATACACATACAAGTAGTTTGGCATGTTGTAAAATACTGAAAATGAAAACCCTTTGTAGTCAAAATAATTGAGAGCTCTGTTTTCGAAGTCGATGAAAGACACAGGCATGGTCCCCATTGATCTTTGCTGTAGGAAGCACTTTTTTCAAGCTGCAGCCAGGGTCAGGGACAGAGTCCCCTGCAATTTCACTGGTGGGTATAAAACTGTCTGAGTTTATGGAATAGTTGTGAGATGGGGCACTCATTACTTTTTCCTTCAGTGTTGTTCGTCAGAAGTTAGTGAAAGAGAGAAAACATTCAAAAGCTGAAAAAGGCTTAATCAAACAACAAATTGTTAGAAATTAGATTCAGCGAAGCACTTCATCCGTATTCTCAGGAAACTGTTCTAAAAATAATATGTAAAAGACTGACAATTACTGATGTGCTCTGACTCATCTGACAAAACCCTGTTTTGAAACTTAACAATAAGCCGTTAAAGCCTTTCATTTCTTCCCTTTAACACGATAGGTGCAATTATGCTACCACCATTTCATGTGGCCTTTGAATCCTCGCTTCACATCTTTCGCACCAGCATGACAGGATGCTGATGAGGAGTTTGTAGGCAATTTCACGAGTCTGACTTAACAGGGTTGTTTCTTCAAAGTGCGCTGACAGCTGGGCTATGCAACTAAAGCTGGATGTAGCCTTGGGTCCTCTGACTGTAAAAGTCAGAGAAGTACGGCTTATTGTTGCACCTTAAACCTTTTCTGGCTTTAGGAAGTTGGAACCACTACTTCTCTGCAACAAGAAGGCAACAGTAGAAGCTGAAAGTATAGAATAAGCACAATTGTTATTGAACTAAATGTAAATTCTGTCCTTATAAGTCCATATGAACATTAGTTTTAAACTATTAACAATACATATTAGTAAGTGTAACTATAGCTATTTTAAAGTGGTATGAAAAGAAACATTGTTGAAAGAAAGCCATAGAAAGCCCCATTTGCAGTTTTTCATAAGCCATGTTGTAGACTCAGAAAACCTGTGGATGATGTGGTCAGATAAGACAAGAATTAAACTTTTGACCGAAACAAAAACACCGCAAGTGGCAGAATCTAAACTCAGCACATCCTCTTGCACACACTAACCTCATTGTGAAAATGGTGGTGGCAGCATCATGCAGTGATGATCACTTTCTTCAGCAGCTGTAGGAAAGGAGGTCAGAGTTTATGGAAAGATGAACAATGAGCCTAAAAATTCATCAGTCCGCTTTTTTCTGCTAATCTGAGATTACCAGATCTATGATCTGGATCACAGTGGTATAAGGTTCAGCAGGAAATCCCAGATGTCCCTCTTTCCAGAAATGCTCTCCAGCTCATTCTGGGGAATCCTAAAGAACTTTCAGGGCAGAAGGTACATATAGTCCATGCAGCAAGTTTTGGGTCTCCCTCTGGATCTCCTCCAAGTGGAAGTGATTGGAAAACCTCCAATGGAGGCATCCTGATCAGATGACAGAATCACTTCAGCCGACTCCTTCTGATGCAGCTCTACTTAAGCTCCCCTTGGATGAAAGAACGCTTCTTACCAGTTGGTGGCAGTAATGCTCCTACAAGTTGTTTGCCGACCACCATTAAACAGAAGTTTAAACATGGTCCCTTGAAGACAGCATCACACCTAGCAACATGGTCAACCAGACCTCCTCACAAAAATGGGAATTTCTGTCATTTCCTCCTCATCTTCTGTCATCTCCTCGCTCAGAGACACTCTCAGCAGAATCACTCTTAGGCTAAGACTCCTTGGCAGAAACTTTTAGCCTAAGATTTTAGGCTAAGATGGGAGCCCTATGAGAGGACTCTGAGAATATTTGTGAATACAGGCCCTGATTTTTCACTCTTGAGACAGAGACTGACAACCAGCTAGAAAGAAGTAGTCCACCTTTTTCTGGTTAAGGGCCTCTGACCCTAAAAATACAGCCGCATGTACCTTGAAATGGTTCATATCAAAGCATTTGGCTATGTTAAAAAGGCCCAGTCAAAGTACAGAACTAAATCCAATTAAAAATCTGTAGTACGACTTGAAAATTGCTCATTATGATGCTCTCCACCTAATTTGACTAAGCTTGAGCTAATTTGCTAATTTGGTGGGAAGCATTAGGTGGGCACACAGTAAATGTTTTTATTTGTTGTACAGAAACCTTTTAAGCTCAGATTTGCTGGTGAGTTATATGTCTATGAATGAGTATACAAATCGAAATCCCTAGATTTTTACAGTGCTGCTTTTTTAAAACAGTTGGAGAGAACCAGACCATTGTGAACAATGTTTTTCATAAATCGGTGCATTGCTATGTTAACAAAATCTTAGCTTCAGTGAACTCAGCTTGTTTCAGCTTCAACATTTCACTAATTTTTTTTTTTTTTTTTGTCCAATTGAAAACTGTGCATTGTATCATGCAGAGTGCTGCAAATGTATATCACATTTGTGTGTGCTGGGAATTTTCACACAACCAATTTTAATTCAATCTCTGTTTCTCATCACGTCAATGTCCAGGTGGCATTTTCGAGACCAGGGAAAGTGAGTTAGTGAGCATGGATGAGCTGGCCTTCAAGTTTGCTGTAAATAACATAAACCGTAATAAGACCTTGATGCCAAACGCAACTCTAACCTACGACATTCAGAGGATCAACATCTTTGATGGCTTTGAGGCTTCCAGAAGAGGTAGGCAATCTTCTTTCAATGATTTGGAATCACCTTTTCACTGTTAGTGCTCCATCTATAATCCCTGTCTGAGTGAAGTATGAGACCATCACAGCAGCATAAACCACTACCTGTTGTCAGTGGGACATACTGCTTTTAAGACCCACTGATGATTTTCTATGTTAAGTTAATGTTTTGGAGCAGTGATTGTTTCACATTTGAAATATCTTAAATATTGTTTGTGAACATGGAAGACCACTAAGAATCTAAAACAAAAGAAAAAAGGAGGGGTTAAATACAGGTGCATCTCAAAACAATTTAAATATAATCAAAAAGTTCATTTTTCCTCAATAATTCAATTCACAAAGTGAATGTTACACAATCACGATTTCATTACACTGATAGATTTCAAACATTTATTTCTAATAAATATGATTAATGATGAATAAATATGATGAGTTCAGTTTATCAGAAAAGCAATATAAAACCTATAAAAATTAATACAGAAATGTTATATTATGGCCTTGTTATGGCCTGCACAATCATGTAAAGACCGCTGACTGTTGTAATCCATCAGACAGTCATTGACTTCCCCCACAAGAAGGGTAAAGTATCAAAGGTTTGGTCAGCCAGCTATAGAAGATGGCTGATCAAAAAATAATGTGTCCATGATTAAAAAATACATTTATTGAGATGTCCCTGTAGTAAACAACCATATTTTTAAACAAGCTATGTGACACAATAAAGGATTTTTGAATTTATCTTAAACAAATATAACAAAAATACAACACTGTCACTTACAAAGTGTAGCACCTAAAAATTGTTAACTTTCAAAAGATCACCACCTCCACAGAAATATGTAAATGCAGCTAACAAATTCTTAATGACTTTTGAGAGGATAAATACTAGCTCAATATTTCACCAAAGTTTTTTTGTAACTTATGTTAAAGTCAGATATATTTAGCAAAATGAACCTTCACTGGTACTATGCATACAGGTTAGCATCATTTCAGCATATTTTTGACACAGTGGTGCAAAGTCCCAGTCCCAGAATCTCTGTATCCTTAAGGGGGGGTATTATGTAAAATCGACTATTTTGAGCTTTATATCATGTTATAATGTTATTCCCTCATCAAATAAATACCTGGAGTGCTGCTTTGATTCTTTAATGCATGTTTGAGAAATCCTTGAATCTCCAGTGGCACACATTTGGGGGTGCCTAAACCCTTGCTCTCACAAAACATCACCTATTTCCACAAAGCTCTACCTCAGATCTGCAGTCTCCAGCCAAGCTTCTGCCCGACAGAGCACCCCTCCCCACTCAGCTCCGCTAGACTAGCAGCTGCAGCAATTAGCAAACACCTGGTGGAACTGGACATCTGCTGAGCTTATCATGCAAGCTAAATCTCAGTCCAGCGCTCCTAAGAACAGTTGTAAACGGCATAATGGATGAAGACTGTTGTGATGACGTCCAGAAGGCGGTTTGTCAGAAAAAGAAGGAGCTTCTTAAAGAGAGAGAGGCCAATTTCCAAGCATCGAATTGCAAAATCAAATTTCTTTTAAGTTATGTTTGATATATACAGCATTTTGATAACAACTGAAGGTAACATAGTTATTTGATTGTGCTATAAAATGGCACTATGTGCCTGGAAAAACAAATTCTCAGGCAGTCCATGGGGGATTTATGGATATGTTTTGGGTCCAGAAGATGGTCTTGCATTTCCTTAAGCATTCTCTGATACAAGGTATGTTTTACGGGGGATTCTAAAATGTGAGCTGGCCACATTCTGCTTGAGGAAAGCAGCCCCAAAACATTACGTTTCCAACTCCATTCTTCAGAGTGCAAAATAAGTCAAAAGTTCTGCACATGCATTTTTACACTTTTTTTTTTTTTTTTTTTTTTTTTTTTTTTTTTTTGTCTTTTACCAGTATGTGACCAACTGGCTCTTGGGGTAGTTGCTGTGTTTGGGCCCTCTCACAGCTCCTCAGTCAGTGCAGTGCAGTCCATTTGCAATGCTCTGGAAGTTCCTCACATACAAACTCGCTGGAAGCACCCGTCAGTGGACAACAAGGACACCTTTTTTATCAACCTGTATCCTGAGTATACAGCCATCGCCAGGGCTATCCTAGATGTGGTCACATTTTTTAAATGGAGGAAACTAACAGTGGTCTATGAGGACAGCACAGGTAGGGCCCATTGATTGTATTATCAAATTACTGTTGTAACTGTTAAAAGCTTTAAAATATCACTCAAGAATTAACAAGGCTGTGCAAAATATTATAACTCATCAACAAAGATAATTTGTTTTCAACAAAAATGTCTGGTGAAAAAACAATAGAAATATTCAAAAAGCTGGTCAGCAAATATCATGTCAAAAATAGTAATCAAAGTATTATTATTTTTGACATCCCATTTTTTAATAAACTGTAAACAGAAACAGAACATTTTTATTGATACTCATTTTACACAGTTTTATTGTCTTTTGATAGATCTATGCTTTATTTCCAATCACAAACAAACTTCTTGGCTGATAGAAAATAACTCCAACGGGTAGGAACAGGGGTATACACAAGTTTTATATTTGCTTTAGCTGTAATTTACATAAATCCCATAAATTCATGAATAAGGTATCATTTAAAATATGGGCAACGTGATATTTTAAGAGCATTTTGGCCTTTCTTGTTGTTCCAGTATTATGAGAACATAGAAACTAACGTTTAGGCACATAAGCACTTGCAAAATGCTTGGTGAATTTGCCCATACAATATTGATTTGGAAAAAATCCCAGAAATGTTGAAGCAAAGTTTGGTGGTTTTCTTTTAATACAAAATAATAAACTGAAGATGAACTATTACTTTTAATTTTATTTTTCTAAACAGCTGGTCTGTAACCTTAGAATGGCACTGCATTTTAATTGGAGAGATGCAAAGGAGGTTAAAATACATTTGTCATGGAAGTAATTAGAAAATATAACGTTGTCCATGAAAGTCCTGTCCTTTGTGTTCATAACTGAAGCAAATCAAAGGCAGCAGTTCTTTATATCAAATAACTGCTAATAGCTGAACCCTGTAAAAAGCACCAAACTAACTGAATGCTGGTCTTAATGCTGTGGAATTCTACACAGACCTCATACCATGACCCCTCTTAGAGAAACTCAGTTTTTAAAATGTCACAGTTTATAGAATTTTTGAACCTGTTTGGTTTGATTACATTTGTTATTATCCAGAAATATCACATGGACTACCACAGATATACACACACAGAGACGATCACAAGAAGGTAGTGGGGGAGTATTTTTAGCAAACACAAGAGCATTTCTAGTCTGTCAACACAGTGGATAAATATACATGAGGATTTAATCCTAGAAAAGTTTATAATTATCCAGATAACTGGGATGACATACAGTAGCTCAGTTACTTTAATGTAAACATGCTCACAGTGCATTTAATAAGTACCAAATCTTATTGATGACAGAATGTGTGGTTTAAAACTAAATAGACGATTTAGCTAAATATGTTTTTTAAATGTAGGCAATCAGACCTCAAGCCTCTGTTTCTTTTGGCTGGAGGGATGGTCTATTTGTGCTTCATAGCTGTTCTATCAGCGCCCTGCCACTGCCGACAGTCTTTATTATATATATATATATATATATATATATATATATATATATATATATATATATATATATATATATCTTGCCTGAAAACCTGATGAGTCCCCAGCAACAGTCCAGTGCATAAGTTCATTTGGAAACTTTCCTTTGCTGATTTTGTGCTCTGAAAAACAAAGATCTGATGCACATATAATGTAATAGGGTCAAACAATCACATGATCAGTGTGCACTATTTCAGAGCTGTGGGAGGTTAATACAGTTACAAAGAAAAGAAAGGGCCAAATACAAAGGCTTTGTGCCATCAAGAGTCACAAGCCAAGTTGAAAATCCAATCCAAGTCCAGAACAGTTAGTTTTATTTAATGTATTAAAATTTGATGTTATTTTAGGTCTGATGCGGATGCAGGAGTTGATCAAGGCTCCAGCAAAGTTAAACTTGAAGATCAGGATCCGGCAGCTCACCCCTGGCAACCAAGATGCTCGACCGCTGCTGAAAGAACTCAAGAAAGACAGAGAGTTTTTTATTATTTTTGACTGTTCCTATCGCACAGCTTCAGAACTTCTAAAACAAGTCAGTAATGGAATTTTTTTACTTTATATCCCTTTTTTTACTACACATTGATGACTCCTTTGAGAACATTTCATTTAATGAGATTTTTTAGTAGCAGCATATTCTAACAAAGAAATAAATCATATGGCAGCTATTTAATGTATTCACTATGCCTTTCATTTTATTTTTGAATGGTAGCAATAAAGGATATAAACAACTTGATATTTTTTTGCTCATCAGGATAATATAACACTTCTCTTAGCATTTCATAAATATGAACTTATTTTATATTCCATAGACATTTAAGTGATTAGGCTGAAACTACATTACTCAGTGCTTCTGAATTTTAATGTATATAGACATACAAAAACACAAAGACTGTCTCTGTCTTCCTTGATGAGAACAAATGAGGCAGAAAATCTGTTTTCTGCTTTTATATTATATTCATTTGGGTATTGTCAATCTTTTTAATGAAGTTGTGTTTGTTTTAAATTTACAGAAAGTGTACTAATCAGAAAATCGAAGTGTCCATTATAGTTTATTTAAATATTTACTTATCTATTCACTTTTTATTAACTTATAATGAAATAATGTTTTTTTCTTATTATTTCCAGCTTTCATCCATGGGAATGATGACAGAATACTACCATTTTTTCTTCACAACTTTGGTGAGATGGTTAAAACGCATCTGGTTTTGACTGAGAAATTACGTTCATTAACTAGAGATTAAAAACGACTATAGGTCATTTTCTTTCTCTCCTTTTGATACATTCAGATTTTTTTCATCTCTCTGATTTCCATCTGCTCTCTACTCTGGCAGGATTTGTTCGCTTTGGACCTGGAGCCCTACCGTTACAGTGGGGTCAACATGACTGGTTTCAGACTGCTTAACTTTGATGATCCATGGGTAGCTTCGACCATTGACAAGTGGGCCACAGACAGGGTACAGGGTCCCAAACAGGAGAGTGGTCTGATGGAAGGAGTCATGACAGTAAGTCTTGGCCTAAAGCCAGTGATGTCAGATGCTGATCTGACAATATGTAAAGACAGTTTATCTGCCATAGAAACTAACCTACAAAAAAAAGTTTTCATTGAGGGGCGACAAATCAAGCAGAACATTTTCTAATCTAAATGTAGATGCTTTTTTCCCTTCCTCTCTGATGCAGATCCAAAAATATATGGAAGATTTACTTTCATTAATTGTTTCACAGTAGTAATAAATCTACTGAATGATTCACACGTCCTCAGGATCATAAAATTGTTACTTTTAATTCCATAATATCAGTAAGTATAACCTATCTGAGTCGCAGAAGTGCTGATACTGTTGTCCATCTACGCTACCAATCCTACCAATAGCTAGTGTTATGGCTTTTGATTGAAATACATTCAGTGAAATGCTTTTTGTAGCCATCTCCCAGTCTCTGACATTAGACTGGAGAAAGTTTGCCTCACTCAATGTAGAATTCTTTCAGCTGCAAGATGTTTTTAAGGGTTTCTTGTGTGCACAGGATTAAGATCTGGACTTTGCAGAGGACTTTCAATTTCTTAATTCTCAGGCTGTCCATGGAGGATTTATTGATATGTTTTGAGTCCAGCAGATAGTCTCGCATTTCCTTAAGCATCCTGTGATACACGGTAAGTTTTATGGGGGATTCTACAATGTTGACTGTCCAGACCCTGCTTGAGGAAAGCAGCCCCAGACCATTATGTTTCCAACTCCATTCTTCAGAGTGCAAAATAAGTCAAAAACAGTTGTTTTCACATTGAATAAATATCTGTAGGATATATGGATAATCTGGAATATAAATAGTGTTCTGGTCTGGCAGCTGAAATGTTCAATTCAGAATTGTTATAATTTATTGAGCTGCACCTGTATAATTTAAATGTGTGTCATTTTGAACAAAAAGAGGGAAAAGAAAGGCCCAATAATCAAATTTAAATAATTTTCACACCGTATCAAGTTTACGACAGTGGAGGGAAAAACTGAATTTATCAAAAGCTTCAGGAAAATGACAAAAAGTCAATAATATGTATTTCTGTAGTTTAAAAATACTGATAGCAAGTGTCATCACAGAGCACACACAGCAGTCTGGGAGTGAGACGCCAAACATTTCTTTACAAACCTTTATAACATTATATTACAAAACAGGAATCATCTCCATAGAAACAACATAAGTAGAAAGAGAACTCTATAAATGGTGATAAATACATTTGATTAGATAAAACAAATCACATAAGCAGTGATGTGCAAAGTAAACCAATAAGCAAAATTTTAATCCACACTGCTTAGTGGCTAATTTCTATTTGCGAGACATACGACTGGTAGTCACTTAAAAAGTTAAATATATATATATTTTCTGTTTGTTCTCTATAGACAGATGCAGCCTTGATGTATGATGCAGTGTACATGGTTGCTGTTGCGTCACAGAGGGCCACTCAGATGACCGTCAGCTCACTGCAGTGTCACCGCCACAAACCCTGGCGCTTTGGACCTCGCTTCATGAACCTGTTCAAGGAGGTAAGAGTCAGAAAATAGTCCACATTACAGAGCCAAGAATCCTGCACCTCTTAATGCTTTTAGATTTACTACCATGAAGTTTTCAAGATGTGCTGAGCGGGTTTTCAAAGGACTGCATGGGCACGAGATCATTTTTTAAAATTTATACTGCCCCAGCTTTGGAGCTGAATTTCAAACAAATTTAATATCAAGTGAGGTGGTATATTTTGTTGGTCCCTTCCAAATGAAAGCAGTCAGTATGAAAATACATGCCTTTCATATATTTAGAGGTTGAGAACCGGTGGCCTATAGCCCAGCTGTCTGACTGAATGCCCTACAGACAGAAATGAAGCCTTTGATGCTCAAGTAGTTTCATCTCTTTAAGTCTTAAATCCAGTTGAGGACCGATGCCTGCCTGGGAGGGGGAATGTTATCACTCTATCCCCTTACTTGGATTTTTTTTTCTTAATGGTGTGTTTTTTTTCAGTTTGAATTTTCTTCTTTAGCCTCTAGCTTTATTTACCATTGCTTTTTTTGAAGCACTCATTCTTCTGTGCTATTCATTATTTAATAATAAACTGTCTGATTGCAAGAGCAGCTAGCATAATCCTTAACATCGTGCATCCTTTACACTATAATAAATGTGATTTCTCTTTCCTTTGAATATTTTACTGCACAACGTTCAATGTGTTTTTGGCTGAAGTTAATTGCTTTTTATTTTACTTTTGCAGACAGTCTTTTGTCATTCAGAGAAGATAATATCCTCAGAGAACCTGTGAAATATGAATAATATCCTGGGGTTTAAATGGTAACAATTGTAGAGAGATATTTTCCTAAATTAGCTTTTTGTATGGCTTTTGTATTGAAACCTTCAGTTAAAGTTAATAATGTCTGAAGAGAAAAGAATCCAGAGATATAATAAAAGTGCTGTAGTTTGATTTATTCCTGTATTGAACCCTCAGTTCAAATACTGATTATATTGTACTTTAAGCAGCTCATAATGTAAAGGTAAAAAGAGGAAAAGAGGTATTCTGGCTTAAAACAATTGTGCAAATAGCAGTTACTCTCATCAATCAGGAGAACAAAGACCAATGCAAGTCACAGAAAAACAGCCATGTAAAAGTTAATTATAAGGTATGCTTAAAATAATATAAAAGGGTTATTTTTTTCTAATCAAAGTGATTCCCTACATAATAGTACAGCTACATTTTGTCAAGTTACAACCTCAAAGTTAATATTTTATTGGGATTTTGTGTAATACACCAACATGAAGTTGTAGATCTATGTGAAGTGAGGGGAAAATTATACTTGGATTACAAAAATCTTTAATGAAAAACTTAATAGTGTAGTGTTATGAACCGGCTCATTGAGCCATAATAAAAGACAGGGAGACACGGACTTCAGAAATATTTCAACTCTTTATTGAGCGAAACTAAAAACAATACTAAGGAAAACAAGCAAGCGGCATGTAGCCCCACGGCAGCTGGTATAACTGCAGCCAGAAGGAGGTGGAGTGATCAAAGTCTGCTCCAAAGTAGCCAAAAATGTACCGAAGCAAGAGTAGCGCTACTTCAGCATATTTTTACTCAAGTAAAAATAAAAAGTAGTTTTCCAGGAAATGATTCTAGTGAGAGTAAAAAAGTATTGTACTCATGACTATCAAAATATCCAGGTTGGTGATCACATGTGTAATCTTTCATTTTCATTTGTGGAGAGATAACAACTACAAGCTTTTAAAACCCATGTTAATCATTATCCAGGTTTCTAATCAAAGAAGAAATATTTTAGAGCAACAACATTTAACTGAGACACTCTACATGACATGCTAAAAATATCTTTAGAAGTGATTTTAAATAAGCAAAGGCTGAAAATGTGTCAATGCAGATCAGAAAAAAACAAACAAGAATCAGATTTTTGCAGACTGTGAAATAGAATTTTTAGGCAGCAAAGTCCCAGGTTAAGAAAAAAAAAATTCTTCAAACAGGGTCGTCAGCACTGTTGTAGGCTACTCTAAAACAGTTATGCAGCTATTAGAAATACTCTTTTTTTCAGTTAAAAATTTTAATAAACTTCTTGTTTTATATGATCAATGAAAAAAATGTTCTCTCACACTCTCTGAAGTTGGGATTTTATTGATCAATGGATGTCGGGACCCTATATAGGGGAACGATTTTTCTCTTTGCATTATTTGGATCTGATTGTACCCACTGTGGTCACTAATGACTCATATGCAAAGTAGATATAATCTTTCTGCATTGGCAACATTGTGTTACTTTTATGTTGCTCAATGTATGTGGCCTAAAACAGGTGTGTGAAGCCGCTGGCAACTGTTTTACTTGGGTTAAGATATTGATGTGGTAATAAACCTTGGTTCTGTGAAGTCCCACATTATGTCTTTCCATTTAATTCTCTCACATTGTGTCTAAACTATGCAAATAAGCTTCTGAAGAGTTTGCAAGTTAAATAATTCCATAAAAACACAGCATAATCTCAGCTGTATGAATTTTTGAATAATGACATAGTTCAGGTGGTTAAGACCTTGTCTTTGCTCACCTAGCATTCCACTCTGAGATGTAGCCACATGTTTATTTGTGTGTAAAGTAAGTAGGTGTGATCCAGTCATTCAGATTGGATTTTAATAGATTGTGAGAATGGCTTATATTCAAAAGAGCCAGGATGCATCATAACACCAGGTCTGAAAGGGGCCTCAGTTTCTTTCGCTTGGAAGATAATTATTTAGAGATGTTGTGGCAAAAAATAAACATAAAATGCTCAGATCAGACATCTAATACAATGTATTTGTATATCATCTCGATTCTGTCAGACTGCCCCAGGGTAGCTGTGGCTACAATGTAGCTTATGACCACCAGCGTGTGAATGTGTGTATGAATGGATGAATGACTGAATGTAGTGTGAAATGCTTTGGGGTCCTCTGGACTTGATAAAGCGCTATACAGGTACAGGCCATTTACCATTTTACCATATAATTTCCTGAAGATTTTGTTTTTACACCCAGTTCCATTCTGATGGCCATTTGGGCTGGTCGACTATGATGAAATACAGCCCCTGATCAAACCAAGGAATATTCTAATTTTATATGTGACTTTGTATCCTCTCTCATTCTGGGAGTGAATTATCAGTGTATTTCATTAACTTTCCACACATTCAGAGAATTTAGACACTCTCCTGCTGCTCTTTCTTTCTCTCGCTGTGTGTCTCTTTTTCTAGGCACAGTGGGATGGACTGACAGGGCACATTGTTCTTAATAAGACAGATGGCCTAAGGAGAGACTTTGATTTGGACATTATCAGCCTCCAAGAAGACGGCACTGCCAGAGTGAGTACAGCAGCCTGAAGAGCAGGCTATTACATGAAAATCGTGCTCTGTCTGTATTTGGTGTCTGTTTGAAAGACACATTCTTGACACTGTAAATTTGCCCAGACATGAATATTATTAATGTTGTACCAACTGACTGTTTCTTTCCATGCTGTCTGTGGTTTATGTGGCCTTCTTCAAAATTTCTAAAGGGTATTGTGGAGGGCACAAGTCGCCTCACAAAAAGGTGGATCAAGGTTTGTTCTGTGACCTGTTTAGTTGAAGCCTTTGTTGTTTTTTTTCCCGACCTCCCTGTGTTTTTCATTCCATATGCCACCCACCTCTTCTGTTACCTGCCTTGTCAACTCTGTTACCCCTCAATGATTTTTTGTACAGCAATGCTATATTTGACTTTTCAGCTTTTTTACTCTTTGGGTGCAGGTTCTGATTGATATGACAAGCATCACAACTTTTTCTCAGTAGCTTGAGAAGAAAAAAAAAGAAAAAACAGGTTTATTTAGTAGTCAGAGCAAAAGCTTTTGTAGAAGAAAGAATAAGGCTTTTGCTTTTAGAATTTCTAATGGTATTGAGAGTCCACCACTCCTGACTGTGATTAATGAGAGGACAATCAGCCACTTTTGCTGAGAGTTGTTCTTGGAAATCATGTCCTTTACTGTTAGATTGCCGTCATGCATTCATGCAGGCAAGAAGGATTTTATGGTAGCCAAGAAACATTCAGTTTGTAGAGACAGACAAACATCAAGAGACCTGCAGTGGAGTTAAGGTTTAAAAATGACTATCAGAGAAATAAATGTCATATGTTAACCAATTAATGGTTGGGAAAACAGAGGTAAAGGCAATTGTGGCTGCTCCGCAAGATATTAAAATATGTACACTGGCATTCACAAGTATTGGCACCTCTGGTAAAGATGTGTAAAAAGCCTTAGAATAAATATTTTTTTATTGCAGATCCTTACTCTCCAACAAAATAAATAAATAAGGTCCACCCTTTAAGATGAGACCATGTATAAAGTAGCGAGAAAAATAAACAGACAACAAAGTAAGATTTTTTTTTTTTTTTTAATTTTAGCAGAGTCATTTTGATATTTTATGCTTATTAAGTGGCCAGAAACATTTAATCAGGTATTCATGAGTTTCTCCTAACCTGGGCTATAAAGGACATCTGACACAGAGGTCAACTTAATTTGGCTACACTTTAAAATGGAAAAGACGAAAATATGCCATTCAAGTAAGGCTTTTGTGCATTAATCTGCACAAGTCATGAAGTTACATGAAATTTGCTACTCATCTAAATTTGCCTACATTTACAGTTAAAGCAACATATAAAAAGTTTAAATCATTTGGCACGTAGACAAATAAGATACTGGGGGCGGAGGAGGGGAGGAATATTTATCTTTCCACCATGCACAGTGAGTAGGATGGTAAAAATAATCTCCAAAGCTCAGTTAGAGAACTACAGGAATGAGTTGCATCTTGAAGTAACCAAGTCTCCATGAGATTAATTTACTGTTAGGCTTTTGAACACATCTTCATTTTGTGTGCCAGTAATTGCAGAGGGTACTGCATCAATATATGCATGTATATGCATAACTAGAAAACTCCTTTTTTGTCTTGAAGATATGTTTAGTTTTAAAATATAATTTATTCCACGTTCCAGTTTAAATTTAGTTCACTTTAATTTTCTGTAACTGCTAAGTCACTACTGAACTCTGGACTCTTTTCACACCTGGTATTATATTGTGATTGTCCATCCTGAAATAATGAAGCATTCTAAAATGCTAACTCTCTTTGTGTCTTTACTGAGTGTAAAAATAAATTAGTTGATCCTGGAGGCTGAAGCTAATGCCTAGTACAAGATCAACCTATGAGTATGAGGAGCTCTACCATCTTAAAAGAACTCTAAACTCAAAAATGTCAAGGCAATTTATGCTAATCCTTATTATGAAGCTTTCAACTGTCATTATGTTTGCTGGTAATGTTTATTTATATATAAGCTGATTATTATTTGCACTGGGGGTGCAGGTAAAAGGTGATGTGACACCAATGATCTTCAGGAGAAACACTTTCTTTGAGAACTGAACATCAAAAGTGTTTTGCATACTAACTCTGTTTTCTCTGTAAATAATCATAGACTAATACATAAATGGCCTCCCAAAGCAAATCCAATGATGATTTAAAGGGTGATAAAATTGAATTAGCATAAACTACTGTGTTGTTTTTGAGACTGGAGTTGTTTTAAGACTGTAGAGTTCCATTTTTTTGTGGCTATTTTCAAACTAGCAGTTTGCTTCATCCTCCAGGACCAATGAATCTGAATTTATACTAAATGAAGAGTTACCTTTTAGAAGAAGCTCACTTTAAACATCCTAAAATATCTCTTTAAGTTTAAAATAACTTCAGATACTCCTTATAGCTTTTTAAAAAAAACATTCGAGCTGAAGAACAGATGTTCAACCAGTTCATCCTCTTAGACAGCTTGTTTGCAAAGTTCCCCAACTCCATCTGTCTCAGTTGTCAGAAAGGCAGCTATGTGGACAGTCATCAGCTGTCAAGTTCCAAAGACTGTAATTTATGTTGCAATTTGAATTTACGCTGCCCTTTTAGCTTTTAACACTAATTCTTAGGGGCCTCATTACTGTATGGAATGCACATCTCATAAAATACCTGACTTTATGGTAATAATAACGGAATTATCAGTTCATTGCAGTTGAGTTGGTTCTTGGGTACTGGTGTGTTAAACACACTTTGAAGGGGAGGATAAGAATAAAGAAAGTAAGAAATAAAGTAATTTCCTTCAAAGTTGTTGACTCCTCTGGAAATGTTTTTTTTTTGCCTCCAGCCTCCTTCTTGGCTCAGCTTAGCACACTCCTAATCTTTGGTAATGGTTTTCCAGTGTGATTTGGTTCTGAGTACGGATGAGCTTTAGGGTTCTTAGCATTTTTCTTAAAGCACATAAGAAAGAGAGAGTCAGTTTTTATAACTGTTTATTGGAAACCACTCTGGTACACATGATAAATTTGCAATGCTATATACAGCTAACCCATGACTCAGAGTTTTAAGAGAAAAAAGCAACTGAATGATTGACATAAACTAGATTCCAGCTCTTTGAGTTGGTCAGATTCCTGAAATTCCAGACTTGGTGATCCTATAGATGATTTTAGTGAAAGGATGATATTAACAAAAACATGTTTAACAAAAAAAGTCTAGATTATGTGAAACAAAACAAGGTAAGCATTTAACATGTGTCCCACTTCAAAAAATTTACAAGGCTTTGCAAAAAACATTCACACTGCTTGTACTTTTTCATATTTTATCATATTACCACCACAAACATCAATATATTTTATGTGATAGAACAACATGAAGTAGTACATAGATATAGAGGGAGAAGGAGATATGATTTTAAAATGTTTTTACAAGAAATATGTAAAAAGTGTGCCATAAGCCAATGTTTTATTGAACGTCTGGCTTCAAATGTTTGTGTAATCTTGTTTGCTAAATAGCTCAAATTTAAGCTCAAATAGCTCAAATTCCACCAGACTGGGTGAAAAGCATATGTGACCAAAAACTGAGTCTTCTCAACTTCTAAATTGGATTTAGATCTCTACTTTGAGTGGTCTATTCTAATACATAAATATATTTTGATCTAAACAATAGCATTGCAGCTCTGGCTGTATGCTTCAGGTATGTGCCCTACTTGAAGGTGAACCTTTGCCTCGGTCTTAATTCTTTTTCAGCCTCTAACATGTTTTCTTCCATTATATTTCTGTATCTAATTACACACATCTTTTTTTTTAACTCTGACCAATTTCCCTGACAGTGTTGAAGAAAGGCATCTTCACAGCATGATGCTCCCACCACCTTTTTCTAATATGAGGATGTTTTATTGCAGTTTATGTGCTGTGTTAGTTTTCCAACAAAACTCTGAGATCTTCACAGAACAGCTGTATCTGTACTGAGACTAAATTACTCACAGGTAGACTGTGTTTACTTATTTATGACTTCAGAAGTGGTTGCACTGAATTTTATTTAGGGACATCACAGTAAAGGGGGTTGAATACAAATGTGCTTCACTGTTTTGGGATTTTTATGAATACATTTTGATTGTAATATATAATATGTTCAATTATGTGTTGGTCTCTTGTATCAAATTCAAATATAATGCTCTCAAGTTTGTGGCTTTAACTTGGAAAAATGTGGAAAAGCTCAAGGCAAATTAATACTTTTGTAAATCAATAATTGCATCAATTACATACAACACCCATCCGTTCTTCTCTTCTTTAACATCCTATGAACTTCTACTCAGAATACTGTTGTACAAATACTTAGTGATTTAAGTATTAATACAGATTTTCCAAATTTTCTCATGTCTTTGGGGGTTAATGTAATAGGACACATTCTAATGAGGAGTGGAGTCATTTTTTGGAACAGAAATTGCAATACAAACCTTAAAGTTTTAAAAGACTGAATTGTCTTTTAAGCTCAGTTTAATACAGTCAGAGGCACTGATGCATTCACTTCTCATCATCCTCTTTGCAATGATTGATAGAAGAGGCCATTGTTTCTGAATAAATACATTGTTTTGTTTAGAGAGTTTAACGCCAGAAGAGAAAAGCTTGTCACTGCCACTTCTATTAACAGTGATGCGTAATAAGTTAATGCGCTTAACTTTATTGCATCACTATAATGAGCTCCCCTGACCCCTGATCCTTGCCTCTTAAACACTGAGGAAATTTCAGAGGTTCAAAATCCATCTGACAGACGCCTGTTTTAATCTGATAACTATTGGGATTAAGCTGACTGGTGTGGCCTTCCTCATTCACACTAACTGGGACCTTGTGGAAAACAGATTCCGTGTTGCCATTTATTCCCTTTAAACCCCTCTGACTCTGCCACCTCTTTTTCATTCATGCTGTCCCTGTTGGTGTCAGTCCCATTTCCTTAATGTTACATTCAAACTGAGCTTTAAATTTTTTTACTTGTGTGGTTGCAAAAATATTATTTTATAGAAATATGTATTAAACTTACAATGGAAAAAATTGTTAAAATGGCAAAAAGGTTTTGATTTTGTTATGTTACAGGTAGGAAATATTTCTTTTGCCTGCGGGGCTCATTAAAACTTACAAGAGCATGCTGTTTATGTTCAATAATTTACATCTGTTTCTCCATTACTTAAATTTAATCAAGTAGGTTATACAAGATTCATTCCAGGTTCAAATAACGTGAAAAACATAAATGCTTTAGTCAGAAGTTTTAATACATTGATCTTTGGTATGAATAAGCTTGTTAGATTTACTGATGTGTTTGAACCGTCATTTTTCCGGTGTGAAATGAATATATAATGCGCAACTTCAGTGTCTTTTAAAAAACAAGGAGTGGATTAACAAGTTTAAAATATTTATTGGTTGTTTGAATGAGTCAAGGGGAAGCTTTAAAATCTCTTTTAACTGTATCAGCTGTCAAACATGGTTGTGGCAGTATCATGTCGTGGGCCTTGTTTTCCTGGCTGTGGTATGGAGGCATTGTACAAAAAGACTGGGGAAAATGATGTTGGAATACCTCTTAATTTTTTAATGTCTCCTCAGATCAAAATCTAGCTCGTTATAACTTGTATAACTGGGTGTTCCATAAGGACAATAATACAAAAGTCACATAAAAACAGGTTTTGGAATGGATAAAGCAGGCTCAGATTAAACTTTACTAAAGTTCAGAATCTCAACCCTGTTGACAATGCCTAATGCCTTAAAACCAACATATGAGCTGCTACACATTCGTACATTAATCATGTGGCTGAGGTGAAACTTGCAAAGGCACATCTAAATAATAGACTGAGTATATAAGCCTTTAAGCCTGTGTGTATATGAGCATGTTTGGTTGAAAGAAATTAAAGTTTGTGCACTTAATTTTTGTCTTGAAAACTCAGTGAAGTTGAATTCTATATTTTTAGTCCACCCCTATAAAAGAACAGTTCAAATAAACTGTTAAAAGATCTGATTTCATTTGGCATCTATGTAGTGATGAGCGAATGTAAAGTTCAAATCTGAGTTATAGGTTGTCGTATCCAAAACAATTGCTCATTCGGTAAATTGTTTTCTTCACACATGTTGCAAAAGTTGGTTTTATTTTAGAAAACAACAAAGATTTTTTTGGTTTAACCTAAGGCACTTGGGATAACTTCTAACTATTTTAATGTTCTCTGTTCACATACACATAAATTTTCTGCACTTTTGCAAGAATCATTAGAGCTCAGCCAAGTAAAAGTAAATGTTTTAGGACATTGAATTAGGGAGAGATATGAAAAGGAGGCAGGAATGTTAGATCTTTCAGCCTCCACTTTTCTTTTAATTTCTCACTTCACCGAGTTAGAAAATATGATTAATATACAGTTCACTGAAGCAGCTTCCACTTTCCTCTTTAGCCTTGAAAACAAAGCAAATAAAATGTTTGTATTTTTCACCAGTGAATGAGAAAATCAACCAGCTTATTTCCTTTAAAGATGCAGGTGTTAGTGATCACATAACATCCTTTATCAGATTTTTACAGTTTATTCAACAAGTCTATGCTAAAATTCTGTCAGTCTTCTTTGCTGAGTAGAGCAGGTGTCACATGTAGCGTGTTTCGATTTTGATTAAGGCAGCAGATGTTACTTTTTGAGTCTGAAATCCTGTTTGTGGTTCCAGGTGGCTGTGTGGAACTCATACAGAGGGATGAAACTAATGGAGAAGCCCAGCCGGGAGAAGAATACCAATGTGACAGACTCTCTGGCTAACAGGACTCTGATTGTCACAACCATACAGGTGAGAAGATGGATTAATAACAGAACATGACAAGGAGAAGGAGGATGGGTTGTTGAAGAGAGAATAGAGGAAAATATTTTAAAAAGATAGAGAAGAAGATTATTTAACATCACCACTTTTCAAAGTATCTTCAGACTAAAACTCCAGATATGATTTAATTTCACAGAAGTACTGCCAGAATAAGGCTATCTGAGTAATTATAGTTGATTTTTTTTTTTAATTGTAAATATTTTATTTTTCTTATTAAGGAAAATCCTTATGTGATGGTAAAAAAGTCAGACAAGGAGCTGGTTGGAAATGACCGTTATGAGGGATATTGCATGGACCTTTTGAAGGAGCTCTCCAACATCTTGGGTTTTACATATGAAGTCCGGCTGGTGGGTGATGGGAAGTACGGAGCCCAGAATGATAAGGGAGAATGGAACGGGATGGTCCGGGAACTAATCGACCATGTGAGTGAAAAGTAAAGAGTTGTTCTCATTTGTGACTCTTACTGCTCTAAATTACTGTTTTTTTTTAAATAAATCTCTAAAAATGTGAATTTTTAACAACAGGTTGCAGATCTTGCTGTGGCTCCTTTAACTATCACTTACGTTCGAGAAAAAGTGATTGACTTTTCCAAGCCCTTCATGACTTTAGGAATCAGCATCTTGTACCGGAAACCCAACGGCACCAATCCAGGCGTGTTCTCCTTCCTCAACCCTCTATCCCCAGACATCTGGATGTATGTGCTGTTAGCCTGCACTGGGGTTAGCTGTGTGCTCTTTGTGATTGCAAGGTAAACCAGTAAACTAATGCATGTGGCAAAGATTCTTGTTATAAGTCTGACCTGGCAGATTTATGCATGGAAGTTTAAGGACGCAGCTATGTGCTGTTAGAATCTGAGTAATGTAGGTTTTCATCTGGGTACAAAGGGTTACTGTGATGAAGGCCACAAGCTGAAACGTGTTGGTTTCTCAGTATTTCTGTTCATCCTAGAGTCTTTACCTCACCTAGCTCACTCTTCTGATCCTCAAAACATGAGCATTTGGTTCAATATTGACTGAAAATAGATTGCACCTACATGCTCCAAGAGAATCATTTAATTATAAAAAAAAAAAAACATAAATTATGGCAGAACGTATTGTGGATTGCTATTTGAAATAAATCAGAGCTAAATTTGTGATGCAATCTTTTTGTATTTAATTATGTGCTTTATCCTTCACTCTGTTATTCCTTTGTCTTTCAGGTTTACACCATATGAGTGGTACAACCCACATGCTTGCAACCCATCCTCAACTCTAGTACAGAACAACTTCACTTTACTCAACAGTTTTTGGTTTGGCATTGGAGCACTAATGCGACAAGGTACAGATCTGACTTTTTTGGGTTATTTGTAATCAGAAGATGTATGTGCTATAGGGCAGGACAGAAATATTCATTATGTTTTAAGCATTGTGAAAATTATGTTGAATGTTATGGACATTATATTTAGGTCTCAGCAGACAAAGTCTGAGATGCCTGATAATATCAGTACACAAAACAACTAGTGTAAGAAGGCAACATTGTTAGCTTGTCAGAGAGTCAAAAAATTTACAAATTAAATGTTTTTATTATTTGCATTATTTCTTTCTTTTGGGTTTACACAGCAAACTTGCAGTCGTGAAAAACATTGACACCCTCTGAAAGACTGTGTAACCCTCTGAAAACATATTTGGAGGCATGAATATTTCATTAATATCGTAAATCATTTAAGTAATATGTCTTATAACAACAAACCATCAGAAAATACCATTAAGTGTGTTTTGTAAAATGTAAAAAAAAAAATGGCATAGCTGGTAAAGGATAAATTCTGACACTTCCAAACACAATTTTTCCATGTAAAATGACTCAGTATTCAAATAGGCATTTCACATCAGGTGCACATCCTTATTCATCATTTTGAAGCAGGTTTGGCCTGTTTACACCTCATAAATTTATTTTGGTAACCACTGACTTTTAAAGTGAGAGTGAACACCATAGTGAAGGGGAAAGAGCTGTCTGAAGCCATCCGAAAGAGGATTGTAACAGTTTAAGCATCTTGTAAGGGATTTAAAAAAGGTCTCAAGAGAATATGAGATCACCCAGAAAATATTACATGAGAAGAGGATGTTCTAAACAGCAAGCAAAATGTTTAGGTCTGGCTGTCTAAGCAATTCACCCTGAGAGCAGACCAGGAGACACTAAAAGACGTCTCCAAAACCTTAAAATATTATTACAGGACCTAGAGCAGGCTCCTGATACTGTTTACATGTCTGTACAATCAGAAAGAGACTTAATAAGTGTAACTTTCATGAGAGGTGTGCAATGAAGATACCTTTGCTCTCCCAGAAAAAAGCATGACGGTCAGAGAGAACATAGGCAAAGACCAGGTCTTCTGGAATAATGTTCTCTGAACAAAGTACCCTTATACTAAATAATCTGGACACCAGAACAGAGGAGGTGTTTGCGGTGCCTAAAACCAACTGTGAAGAACAGAGCTTAAAGTGTAATGGTTTGAGGATGCTTTGCTGCACTGTGAATTCTGCCATATATCAGAGGGTGCTCAAGGAAAATGTGAGACCATCTGTAAGAAAAACTTTAAGATGGAGTAGAACTGGACCCTGCAACATGAAAATGTCCAAAAACATTGCTACAAGAAGTGTCTCAATAAAGTTATTTCAGCCAAAAGAGGATAAACACTAGCTATTATGGAGCCTGGCCTTGCCTTTCTGCTCACTTCCGCTCGATTCAAATCTCACTTCACAGCACAGTCTGGGCTTTCTCCCATTAACTTGGATTTCTCCTGTAGAATTTCAACTGGGCCAATCAGCCAGCAGAAGGAGAAGTTGTTAATGATGACGTTGATTTTCTGCGCTTCTTTCAGAATTGTAGTCTGCCTGTATTTTTAGCAATGAAAGTGGAGAAAGTGAACGAAGCCGTTCAGTTCATGTTGGCGACACTTCCAAAAATTGAATTAACATTAACAGTTGCCTCATTCAGCTCAGCACTTGTGTCTTCTCAGGGGAGGATGGTTGTTTACAGCCCTGGCAATTTCCATTAAGCTTCATAGCGTATTTCATGTGTCACGGGCAAACATTATCAATTGGGTAAAATTTAAAATCTCAACAGAGTCCACGCTTTCAGGAAGCAATTGTTTCTCAATAGCCAAAAGCCCAGACCTCTGTACTAAGCAAAGCATAGAGCAAGGGGCTTTTTTTTTTTTTTTTTTTTTTTTTATACCAGGCTAGCTATTATGGGGGTTCCAGGTAGTTTTCCAACTACCTGGAAAACATTTTTGTTGATATAGTTTGTTAAATTGGTAAAACAGGGTGAGTTTTTGTTGTTTAAGTGCAATTCTTTTTTTTCAAGAGATGCAGTTCAGATTAATGATAAATGAGATTAGACATCCATATGTGATCATTCAAGGGGTGTCCTGTTTTTTTCAAATGGCTGTTTGCACATGTTTTATGTTTTGTGAAATAAAAAAAAAAAAAAATGACTACAAGTTTTTGTAAATAATTAAGTTTACATGCCTTGAATGTCCTATTTTTTTCTGAACAAAATACAAATAACATATAGTATCTACAGTATAGCTTTAAATTCTGCTTGTATTTTGTTGCATGTTTTATTTAATTTAAGAACAATTTTTTTATTTCACCTTGATTGACTTGTCAAAACAACATTTTGAAAAAAGGAAAAAAACCCATCTAATTACACAAAGAGTTGAGCATAAATGAATAATCATCTGAAGCTGTGGTATGCTAAATAAGTATACATTAGTGTATTTTCAATAAAAAAAAAAAAAAAAAAGGTCATTTAAATGCTTATATATGTTTTGCACACTTATTTGTTTCCATTCCGGTTATACTTTTAGACCTTAACCCTTTAAGGTTGTGTATAACTTTTTTTTTTTTTTTTTTTTTGCAATGTCTCCAGGCTCTGAGGTGATGCCTAAGGCTTTGTCTACACGTATAGTTGGGGGTATTTGGTGGTTCTTTACTTTGATTATCATATCCTCCTATACGGCCAACTTGGCAGCCTTCCTGACTGTTGAAAGAATGGACGCCCCCATTGACTCTGCAGACGACCTCGCCAAACAAACAAGGATTGAATACGGGGCAGTGAGGGATGGATCCACTATGACATTCTTTAAGGTAAGTGTTAGGGTTTTTTTCTAATCAATGATAAGGTTTTTTAAGAAATTAGATTTTTTTTTTTTTTACATAATAGTGGTGCAAAATTCTTGTTTAAAGAATATGCAAGCCACTTGCATATTCAGGTATTAATATAGCATTCATTAACATTCCTTCATCCTTTACGTTAGATACCTGGAAAAGTATTGTTCAGAGACTTGTAAAGACTGGTCTTCTGGGTCCTTGGAGGAAAAGAGTAAAGAGCAGGGAGGCCAGTCAAGTCTTTTGAATAGTACAGTATTAGTGACTTCAGGCAGGACTGTCACTTCCTTGCGTCGCGACATTCACCTCTCTTCACATGCTGTGGCTCAGTGGGGTTGATTCATGCTGAGCTTTATCCTCCCAGATTGCAGCCAGTGATTATGGCTGCCTGCATGGGAAGAAGCTGACTGGGTGGATGGCTTCAACAAATTGAATCAGCTGGGGGAGATTTACAACACAGCTGTCCCATTATTCTCTGGCAGAGCAGGAAGAAACATTCACAATAAGCCATACACTTTGCAATTTTACAATTACGTTTGTTGTTGCATATGAAATCTAGTTAATCACATGTGGCATGCATACTGCATGTGCAGCTAGAGTAATTGATAGGCTTTCTTAGATTTTCCCTCAAATCTGTAACATTTCTTACCAGCTCACATTTTTTTTTTTTCACCATCTTCCAGAAATCAAAGATCTCCACCTATGAAAAGATGTGGGCCTTTATGAGCAGCAGGAAAACAGCTTTAGTAAAAAACAACAAGGAAGGCATCACCCGTGTGCTGACAACTGATTATGCCATGCTGATGGAATCCACAAGCATTGAATACATCAGCCAAAGAAACTGTAACCTCACACAGATTGGAGGGCTTATAGACTCCAAGGGCTATGGAGTGGGAACACCTATTGGTAAGAGGAGTTAAAGCATTTTCAGTTTGACTGCTCTCAGACTGTATGATACTCAAATCAATGGGAAAGTCCAAATAATTTCATGAACATCTAACAAGGAGAATTAGAGTTACTTCTGAACAGCTGCAGATTCCAAGATAATTAAGAATTGAATTTGTCATGATTTGTGGTGGTTGTTGAGGACCCAAAAAGCAGAGGCAGTGAGTGGTGTTTGAATATTTAATGAAAACAATGAATGACAAAGACTTACAAAAAAAAAAGACTGGAGATTGCAGGAAGCCAGAACAAAAACAAAAGCATGAATTCAGGGAGCAAAACAGTATACACAACAGGAAAAAACTGAGGCGAGGAAACAACAGGGAGCTCTCAGGCAGAATAACAGGGTAACAAACAGCAGAAACCAGCAAGGAGTGGGAGAAGGAAAGGAGCTTAAATACTATGCGGGTGACCGCTGGAACAATGACTGGGGCTGATTGGCTAAATGTTTGCAGGTGTGGAGAAAGAGCAAGAGGGAGACTGAAGAGAGAGAGAGAATGGCAACGGGGCGAGGGAGTGTAACAGGGGAGCAAGGAAGAGAATCAAACAGCAACTGAGGATAACTAGACACAAGGAAATAAACTAGAATAACTAAGAAAAGACTGAACTAAAGTAAAAGCAAAAACAAGACTGGTCTAATCAGAACACAGGATCATAAACCAAATCTAAAAATAACCGAAATACTCAGATTAAGAACTGGATAAACAGAGAAAAGACTAAGATAAGGGAAAATAATGAAAATAAGAGATCAAAACAGAGAAACACAAGTCCAAACGGTATAGAACATGACAGAATTATTCAAACTTGTCTCCACTTTGTAATGGTCAGGAAGACCATGATCTTGCTGATCCTGCTGCACAACTGATGCAAAATGTAAAAGTATACTCTCTTCTTGGCAGAGCTAGAGTGGACTGGTGTGTTACAGCCAATCTGGTGAAGTGATACAGCCAGCAGGTGCAAACAACATAAGTCCACATAGAAACACACACATTGGTCAGCTTGACAAACCAGCACCAAGCGTAACAACACTTACTGTTGGGAAAGTGTAGACTGTTAATATCTGCTAACATAGCTTTGTGTCCCACTGATATGAACCTTTTTATTTTGAGTTGCTTAAAATTGCTAAAGTCAGTTAAAAGAGATGGCGTACATCTGACAAGCTGTTGACTTCCATCATCCCTGGACTTGTTTATTTTCTGACGTCCCACAGTGATACGACATCTTTCTAGAACATATAAGGCACTTATGTCCCAGAACTACAAATAAAAGAAATCTGAATTAACCTTTAAGGAATAATCTCTCAAGAGACAAACCATTTATCAATTGAAAACTAGTCAAACATTGTCATTGTTCATAGTGAAACAAATTTTACGTCTATGTACTGAGGGTTTTGACCATGAAAGGAGCACCTGCTTTAAAAACTGACACCTTTAGTTTGATTGAAATTTTAAGGTGCACATATTGATAAGCCGTATGGACAAAGATCATATGGTCAGACAAAACAAAGATTGAGTTACAAGGCCACAATGACAAGAAGTATGTTTGGAGTAGTTAAGATCAGGTTTCCAAACATAAGAACAAGATGGTGGCAGCATCATGATGTGGGGCCATTTTGCTGTCAAAAGTACTAATGCATTGAACAAAAGCCATGGAGTAATGAAGAGGAACAACTACCTCCAAAATGTTTAGCTTTACCTCAATTCAGGAAGCTGGACTAAACTTTGACACAGTTGACTGAGTTGACCCAAACTATTTTTTTTTTTTTTTTTTTTTTTTTTTATGAGTAAAGCAGGCTAACATTAAGCTTCTGGAATGACATGGTCAAAGCGCAGTTTGAACCAACTTTGTCAAGAAGAGTGGTTATAACAGCACCACAGTATGGGTGGTTTATAGATGAAGGCAGCTTAATTCCATAAAATTCTTAGGAGTTCAATTCTAAAAAGACAGGAAAATACCAAAAACCAAACTGAGAAGTCTATTGTGACTTTCCTTTCTCTGTAATCATTAGAAGGAGTAAAGAATAAGACAAGCTTTGCATAGTTTTACACACCTTCAAACTCAGCTTTCATTCATGCCAGCATGCCTGTTTGATGAGGCAGTTAATTGTTGTGTTGTTTGCTGCTCTCATGCTGCTCTCCCTGCTGGAAAAGTATAAGAGTGCTGAAAATAATGAGCACCACAGGATGAAAAAAAACCTGCAGCTTCGTAACTCAGGCAGAGCTGAAAGCTGGAGCCTAAACTTAATTTTGGAACTAATTTGGACATGATTACTTTTGCACAGGACTTCTATGCAAATCAAGTCTAATTTTGTGTTGATCAAAATAATTGTTTTCATACATTAGAAACATTGTTTAAAAAATTATTCAAAGTAGTGAAATCATGAATACCTCTACTAATGTGATGCTGGGATGTATACAAGTGTTGAACATAAAAAAATGTCAACAATATATCAATAATTTAATAATTACTCTGTAAATATTGCGTCTTTTTTGACAGGTTCCCCCTACCGGGACAAAATCACAATCGCCATCCTTCAGCTGCAGGAGGAAGGGAAGCTACACATGATGAAAGAGAAGTGGTGGAGGGGCAATGGTTGTCCAGAGGAGGACAACAAGGAAGCCAATGCTTTGGGCGTGGAGAACATTGGTGGGATCTTCATTGTTCTAGCTGCTGGTCTCGTGCTTTCTGTTTTTGTGGCAATTGGAGAGTTCATCTACAAGGCCAGAAGGAATGCTGACATAGAGGAGGTGAGTGAGGAAGAGCACAGTGGTTCATCAAAACAATTTAGGAGCACAGAGTACCATTCGGAGGTGGAAGAAAGATTGAAATTTTACTTCAGACCATTTAAATTGCGAGAAATAAATGAAATCTAATGTTGGAACTAAGCCGTAAACTTCTTTTCATTTGCAATTTAAAAGTGGATATATATATATATATATATATATATATATATATATATATATATATATATATATATATATATATATATATATATATATATATATATATATAGAGAGAGAGAGAGAGAGAGAGAGAGAGAGAGAGGTATGACTTTTTTTCTCTGTCTGACATTAAATTTGACTAAACTTATTCCATTTTATGTCAGTTACATTTACCACATTTTTTTCTATTTGCTAAATGCCACAATAATTATAGAGAAACCTTTCTTCTTACAGATTTTTTTAAACTTACTTTTAAACTGAATGATGTAAATGATCTTTTTGGGTGTCCTTCCACAAGCTTCTGACAGTATACAAATTTGTTGGCTGTCTTGCTCTCACACACCTTTTTAGCTCTGCCCAGTTATTTTTTGTAATCAAGATCAGGATTTGTAATGGACACTTCAAAACATTGAGTTTGTTGACCTCTTTTGGTGGTATGCTTATGGTCATTGTTTTGGAAGACCCATTTGTGCCCAAGCTTTAACTTTCTGACTCATGCCTTGAAGTGCTGCTCAACTATTTTCAGATCCTCTCCTGAGAATGCCATCTACTTAATAAAAAAAAAAAAAAAAAGAAAAAAAATCCCCCTAGTGCATCTGGAAACTGTAATCTGAGTTTTTATGTTGCTTTTTAGAGTAATGGCTTCTTCCTTGCTAACCTGCCTTTCAGCCCAGTAAAAGTTTTGTTTAACTGTGGATAATGACAGTGTCTTACGAGCCTCAGCCAGCTTCTTCACAAGTTTTGTTTTTGTTTTTCTTAATGACATAACTGGACAATTCCTTGGTGTTTATATTGATGTATTATTGTTTGAACAGTTGAATGTGGCACCTTCAGCCACCTGTAAATTGTATCCAATATTGATCCAGGTCCACAGTTATCTTCCTGATATCTTGATTGATTTCTTTTGACTTTATCATGATGTCACACAAGCAATCAATGTGTTTGAGGTGTCCTTTCCACAATTGTCCCTGCATTTTACTCAAATGTTGTGACCAGTATTTTACAAAGCCTCATCCTGGTATCCTGAATTGTTTAAAGGGGTAGTAATCTTAATGTCTTCCTAATTTGGTGAGTGTAATCACAATTTTACTGTCATTATTCTGGCATTTAGCAAATGGACATAGTTTTAAAAATCCTAATGGACATAAAACAAGAAATGTTAAGCCAAACAGTGAGAAAAAAAATTTTTTTTTTTCATACTATGCATATAATTATTTATTTTCAACTCTAAGTAGCTGTTTTTCATTTCTTTAAATCTACTTTTTCATCACTGAACCCACATTACAGTTTCTTTATTCATTTTTTTCTGTTTCGCTTATCTTTGTGGATTCATCTTATTTTTTATTATTTTACTTCTTTCTAAATATTTCCACTCTCTTTCAAGTTTGTTTATCTTTTGTGTTTTCTCCTCCACCCATTTTTATTTTATTTTAATTTTTTTGCATCAGGCCTTTTGTTTCTTTTACGGGATGCAGTCCCGTCAGTTCCAGCGCCGTGGCTCCACCTCCTCCTCTGGCAGCTCTTTATCAAATGATCTGGAGAGCGGCAGGCTACTGGGGGATGACACAGACTAGCCATGGCAGCTCATACATAACTCATACTCGCTGTAGACAATAGGTGTGTAAAACAGATGACCTTCTCTTTGTCTCTTGCCATAGTGTCCCAATATACCCTTGTCCTCACATGCAACAACAGCTTTACTCCTTCATGGTCCACCCTCCCCCCCCCAAACCGAGTCTATCAGTTGTACCTTGTATTTCTATTCTAAGAAGATGGATTAAACAGTGCTTTGTGATATTCTTTTTAACTTAACCCTGCTATAAACATCCTCATAAATGTCTCCCTGACCTGTTTGCTTTGTTCCTTGATCTTCTTGATGCTGGTTGTTCACTAATGTTCTCCAGGAGCCCCTTAAGGTTTTCTCAGGTCAAGAGATTTATACTGAGTTTTGTAAAACATGCGCAACCTTTTCATTCCTCTTCAGAATTATGCACTACAATATTTGCTGGTTTATCACATAAACACCAATAAAACACATAGAATTTGGTGGTTGTTATGTGAAAAAATCTTAAAAAGTTCAAGGGGTATGAATACCTTTACAAGGCACTTTGAGCTAAGGAATTTTGCTTGATTTATTCTGCGTTTCATTGGGTCTAACAATCTTTTTTCTGAATCTATTTCTAAAAGCAGCGAGCTAAAGGGAACACTACAGCAAGTATAAAGTAAAACAATCCCCACTCATAGAAATACTCATAAACTACAGTAAAGACAATAAAATGAATTTTGCAGCTAATTTAATCACAGAATGCATTGCACGTGGTGAATAATAACACACTCTGGGTCAGTTGCCTGTCCATGAACCTGAGAACTGTGAGCATTAAATTAAAGGGTCACACAAGAAACCTAAAACTTTATCTGGATAATTTAAGAGCAGATTAAAGAATGTTTAGTCCTACACAAACTGAAATGGCAGATTTCTATAGAATGAATGAGAATCCAATAGCTGAACTGTTGTGCCTGATGGACCACTTGAACAGCAAAATATGTTGTCCAAAATACACAGAGGAAGAAAACTTAAAAAGTGCATCGGTGGCACAGTAATATTTGAACCAAGACTAGAATAAATTTCGTTCAAAGATTTTTTAAGTTTGTTTTGAGAATGAACCAAGCTAAGTTTTCTTTACTGAAGCTACAAGTCACTGGTATTCATGGGAAATCTCTAAGGATGGCATGTTTGTTTGGAAAGACTTTGGCAAAGCCTAAGGATAAAAGAAGTTCTGTTGGCCTTGAACATGAAGACAAACACATAATAGAAGAAATACTTTGTGCTATGAATTATGATGTTTCACATACCTGCCAGAGAAGAATAAAATATAAAGAAAAAATACATAATTGAAGATTAATGTGTTTTTAATGGGATCTAATATTCTCCAGCTCCAAATAAGCCTGAGGCTTTCCATCTCTTTGATCGTTTCAAATTATTACCAGTCCATTAACTTGCTAATTGATTTTGGTTTGGTGATTTAAGATGTTGCAGAGCAGAAATACATTTTGTGATGAGAAAACAGAAATCATGAATCATTTAACTTTCATGTAGAAAAATAAAAGTAAAATTTGAGTCTTTTTCTTTATAATTAGCTTTGCTTACATTGGGGTGCAGCTTCAGTCTTGATTTAAATCAATACAGCATCATTACACATAATATTACACATTAAATAATGCTGATTATTGCCTTGGATTTTTGAATTAAAAAATAAATTAACATAAAAAACCTAATAAAATATAGTAAAATATTGTCTTTTTCTTTGCAGTGCATGTCTTTTAGCACTGTGATGGAGGAGTTTGGTAGATCCCTGCAGTGTTACAAAGGTGTCCGGAGAAGGTCGCGACCTCAAAGTGCAGCAAGGTCTCCTTGCGTCTTCTGTCAGCCAAAACGCCCTGCAAAGAGGGAAGGAGGAAGACGAGATTCCAGCGCATGAGCCTTGGATCCAAAACTTGGTGTAATCTACATCAGAGACTAAAGTTAACTTACTTTTTAACTTCTCAGAGTTTTTTGTGAGCCATAAATTAAAAAAAAATAAATTTATATTTTTTTCATTCCTTTTTCTTTAGATTGATTGTCTGTGTGAAGCACTCTACTGTAGATGTAGTTTACAGCATCATAGCCCTGTAAAAATATCAATAGTGTCAAAGCAATTGATGACTGTAAGAATTACATCACTCTTACACTCTTATAAGTTATTCATGGTCCCTCGTTTTTAACTGTTAGCAGTTTGTAGAGTTGAATCTACAAACTTTATAAAGTGTCCCATGGTGTAAATGTAAATGCTTTACTGATTTTCAAAATAAACACATTTTTTTGTTGCTTTTTTGCATTCTTGTTGGAAAATGATTGGTTTTGTTGACAGTGGTGTCTTTGCACACGTCTTTATTTGTCTGCCAGCACCCTGCGAAGTGCTTTACTGAGCCAAGCATTGCCACAGAAAGGAGATAACGACCTCTAAGCAAAGACAGGAACACACCTGCTGTTTTATATCCCGCTCCAACCAACATCACAGACATCCATCCAGAAACTTTCACACATATACACAAACTGGAGCCCCACAATGCTATGAGATGCTGTGAGGGGAAGGGTAAAAAGAGAAGGAGTTTTAAATGCAAGAATACAATCTCCTGTTCACCTGAGAGTACTGTAGCAGTTTTTTTCTTTGTTAAATTTGAAAGCCTGAGGGGACGTCTTTTCTCACTGCTGTCACAGCAGGTCCTAGTGAATGCATGACTTCTGATGTGTTCAAAAAGTGAATACCTTCAACTACAGTGAGAAATACTATTTTATATTTCAAGATCTACTATGTGGTGTGTTGATTTAAAGCTTGTCATCTAAAGAAAGAATTTCTCAAGTTTGGCTGCATTAAATGAAAGACTTGTAAATTAAAAATGTTCATTCTTTTTGTTTTGCTGGAGGAGCAAACAAACACTTTGTGACGTTTATTATCAGCATTAGTATGGCTATCTTTACGGAAACCACAGTCTTGCGGTATTTTCCCTAGAGAATGTAGAGCCTTGATTCTGAGATTTCAGAAAAGCTGTTTATATTTCAAAATACACCATGTTTCATAACAGAGGTTGAAAGCTCAAAAGGATAAAAGGACTGTTTGCTGTATTCCACTCAGCCTTCCTGTTATCTGCTTTAGGTCTATGTCTCTTTACTCTCTAGCAGCTTAAATAAACTACAGATATGTCTCAATTTGACATGTTTTAAAATAGAGTCTCTTTTTAAATAATTTCTTAAATCTCTCTGGACAACAGTGACTTCGAGTTTCCAGATTTTAACTCACACTGTTTTGGTAATAGTATGTTCTTATGAAAAACCACAAATGATAAACAAACAAGGTTTCTCCTTTTTAAGATACATTAAAGACGGGTGGAAATTTAAGCTTGGTTGCATTTTCTTTTTATGTTTAAAATAATAAAAAACAAAGCCAAGCCAGCAGTGAACGGAAAAAAACAGATTTGGTCTGTCTTCCCATATTCCTAGCAATTCTATGACATTTGTATACATTAACTGTTTCTCTTAAACATCTTAAAAGTGTTGTCATTTTTGTTTTGTTTTTATTTTGTACCTAAAACCAAATATAGATGAACAAGAACATATAAATATGCATCTAAAATTTTGATGAGTTTGGATTAGGGTAAGTATTTTTAAAAATGAATTGTCACAGTTTTATTGTGCTGTGACCCCAATGTTGGAAACAGTCACTCCTACCACCTCATGGGATGAAGCTTGTCATTTTCTTGCACAAGTCAGATCATGTTAAGAAAAAAAAAGAAAACTGGAAAAATTGCTCTATTCTCTTAGTAATTTCTTTTCTTTTTATAATCATTTTAAATATGAAAATAACATCAAGCCAAATTTATATTTCTGTTGTTTCATTTTTGATCATGACAAAACAAACAAAAAGAAAGATACCTAGTATTTATTTCAGCATTTTTTTGTTTTTGTTTTAATGAAAATCAAATCTTATTTGTTGTTTATATAGTTTTGGGGGTTTTTTTATCCCTGATTTCTGAATACAAAATGCAATCGAACAAACACTTAATGAAGTGACTTTTGAAACTAGAATAAGTGTGTAAATAGTCTCTAATTCACTCAGGTCAGGCTTTTAACTCTGGCATCTCTGTATGTAAACTGACTATTCTGTGTACTTCTCAAGAGAATTGGACCATGCTTTACTTAATCTCTTCATTTAATGAGTTTTCTCTCTTTTTTCTATTTTTTTTGTATTCAGATTAATTCAAGGATTGGGCTCAGTCCAGTGTAATAGCATTTGGTTGCCTCTAATCTCCTAACCCCATAAATCTTAATCAAAACCAAATGCAGTTTTTATTTTATTTATTTTTTTTTTTATCTTCCTCTAATTCCCAATGAACAAGGCCAGGGATTACAATTCAGACCTTGGCATTCTGCTCTGCTAAGCAAGAACCCCTGTCCAGCTTCATAGTGGGGATATTACCTGACTAACACTGTTGACATGTTTGTTTGTTTGTTTGTTTGTTTGTTTGTTTGTTTGTTTTACATGCTTTAATGTCTCTGTGAAATTTATGTCAGGAAAAAAACTTTTTTGTATCACTGGTCTTGAAACGAAAAAAATAATTATTTACTTGTTTCTGCTGTTCAAAGATGGAGAAGCTGCAAATGGATGGTGGCATTTACCTGTTAGTGGTTTTGATCCAAAGATCAGAAATTATTTACGCAGAAGTCTTGCAAAAATGAAGAGGAGATTAACAGGGGGAAAAAAAACTAATTTGAGAATGGTACATAGCTTTGAAAAACCGTGCAAGATAAAATTTACATTACATAAAATCAATGGCTTTATTGTATGGAATCAAATGTCTCATTAAAATCTAATGGACAGAAAAAAGCTTGTTTCCATTATGGATCTTTCAGACTTGTCAGCCTCAGTTTGTGCATCAGCATGTGACGTTTCCAACTGTACAAACAACAACAAAGGAATTAAATTTCAACTATGAGTGCAGCATAAAAATGGCAGATCTCTGAGTGTGTCCCATCCATCACAATGAAATGAAGACTCCCTGAGGCTGATAAGGCAGGTCTGTGTCAACAGCCTGTCAATGAAGACAAATGAGGAGGAAGAAGAGAAGGCTTTCAGAAATATAGAGTGTCTTTTATCTCCATCTGCTCCTCTCAATGTGTCTCTTCCCCCCTTTCTTAATGTGTGAAGTCCTAGCTGTAAAAAATTCAGGACCAATGCTGCCATCTGCTGGTGTACACGAGAAGTGACTTCGTAGGTTAAAAAACACAGCCCTACTAATAAACTCCCCGTGTTCAAGCTCTCAAACGGTACGTCTTAAACGTTAGGGGGGATGGGGAGGTATTAATGTATTTATCTTATTATAGCACAATCAAGTAACTATGTTACCTTCAGTTATTACACTAATGCTGTATATGTCAAAAATAACTTAAAAGAAATCTGACTTGCAATTTGTGGAGTTGAAACTGGCCTCTGTCTCTTTAAGAAGCTCCTACGCTTTCCGACACTCCGCCTTCAGCACCTCATCACAACAATGCTGCTAAGTTAAGCAGAGGCGCAGTTCCACCAGGTGTTTGCTAATTTCTGCTGCCACTAGTCTTGGGGAGCTGTGTGGGGAAGGTGTGGGGGTGGGGTGCTCTGTGAGGCGGAAGCTCCGAAGAGGAGCACCGGTAAATCGTGAGAGCAATTGTCTGCCTAAATTGAACAAGACACATACACAACTTCAGAAGACACCATCTGTTCATATATTAAAAATAACTTCTGTCTGGTGTGGTTGAAATTAAAAGCCCTGTCACTGGTTCTTCCATGTCTTTTCCATGTATTTAATTACAAATACAGTTTAATGCCATATTAAATTAGTAGCAGCAGGAGTAAGCTGTGCAAACAAATTATGTATCATAATATTCTATTTTGCATTATTTTCCCAATGTAGATTTTCATATTCATTTGCAACCATTTTTTTTCCTTATATTTTTCAATTTACAATAAATCATCACTGTATTAAATTTTTTTTGTGGTAGGTAATTAACACCACCTATGTAACATTCCTGGAAAATATTTTTAGTTTTAATAGATTTTGCCATTGCTGCTCATTGTGCACCAGCAGCAAAGAAGTCAATTCAGGGAAAGATCATGACTGCTGGTTTATTGCAGTTTAGAAATGGCTGAATGTCCCAGAGTTTTCCTACATATGCTGAATGAACAACTTTCTTGATAAGGACTGTGTTTCCAAGGATTGCAGTCCTAACACCACTAATTGGACCAAGAAACTTTATAAATGCAACCCCATGGCTTTTTCTTGGTCATTCCATAATTCTTTATTTCTTTTATTTGAGTCTCTTTTCTAAAGAGCATGGAGCTGTGGAAATGATCACTTTGTCCTCTGTTCTGTGAAGTGAGCTCTCATCATGCTGAAGTATTATTTTATATGATGCATAGTTTATGAACAAGTGACAGCAAATCCTGAGCTCCCTGAGGCAGCCATGACATTTACATCTTTATGATTCAAGGCTGTATCAGGTTTTTCTATTCACTCTTTGCTCTGCCCTCACATACATGCAGTTGCTGTGGTATGATCCCTCCTTTTACGATCCATCTGTGCTAAGCACCGTCGTGATCTTGGTAAAGGCTTTTTCCTGGCAAAGCTCCCTTGAAGATTAATTGTGAACAATCTCTTTCTAATTATGAATGCAAGACTTACATGAATGTAAAGACATTTTGAAAGGTTCCAAACTGCTAGTCCCATCAAAAGCTCTACTGTCATACTGACTTTGATGATTTATGAAAGGTCTTCACATCCAACTTCAAGTAGCAACACACAAGGAACTCACAACTAGAACATCAGGTCACAGAGGTCAGAGTTTTAAATAAAACCAATTTGACTTGTCAGTATAGTCCATAAATGAACTGTAATAATCACTGATAATAAAAAATGAATTCCCTGATAATAAATCTACAGCTATGACAATATAATAAAGGCTCATAATGTATTTGTTTGTTTGCCTTTTCTATATTTATTAATGGACACGTGACTGTAAGGGATCTATTTTGCAAGATCAAATAATTGATTAAATAAATGTTGCTGAACCACTAAAAGAAAAAAAAAAGAAAAAAAACTAAACAAGTTATTTGTAAACTCATGGTACCTCGTTGAGTCTTTGATATAATGTCTTGTTAAAGTATGAAATCCCTTCAACATTTTCCACATTTTGCCACATTATACATTACACACATTACACAAACATTAGTGTATTTTTCATCCATCCATCCATCCATCCATCCATCCATCCATCCATCCATCCATCCATCATCCTCTCTCACTATATTTTGTTTGGATTTTATTTAATCTAAATGTGAAATAGAAGAAAATGTATATTTCCATTATTTTACAAAAATAAATCTGAAGAGTTTGGCATCCATTTTGTATTTAGCCCTCTGAATGAAAACTAAGTTTTACTCAATGACGAACTTAGCCATTTTGGGGCTCAAGGCGAAACTTTGTAAAGGGGCTCTCCCCCAAGTCTGCCTTGATGTACCACTAGGCCCCAAGGGTGAAAGATCCTGAAGAGCTGCCACACTCTCATAGGGTGGGGTGTCTGCAGCAGTGGTATGCTGTATTTTATTCCAGTGTTTTTTTGTATAAAGTAAAAGTCTTTAAAAAAATGATAAAAACAGCTACTCAACTACTGAGTAACTGATCATAACACCTGATTTAATATTCTAAAATTATATCATCAGACAGCCAAAAATAAAAAGTTATGTGTAAATTCTGGTATTTTAAACAGTAATAGAAAATAATGTATACCAATGTATGGGTAGGGTTAGGGGCTGTAGGACTATGTCCAGTGTGCTTTTTTGTTCTTTATTCTGTGAAGTTACTCACAGTGGGTAGAGGAGCCAGAAATTTTACTCAAGTAAAAGTAAAAAGTATGTTGTAGTAAAACTACACTTAAAAGTGTTTTTTTTTTTTCTTTTCAAAACAGTTACTATCCACTGCTGGTCACAAAAGCTTGAAGAAATTGGAAATTAAATTAAACAACATTTTTTCTGCTGCCTGTCTTGGCTTGATAGAAAGTCAGGTTATCCAAACAGTTAAACCCTGTTATTAAAATAAAACAATAAAATGTATAAAATAATCACTGCACACTGTATTCCTTAAAAATATTAACATTTCTAAATAAAACACAGAGAGCTCTGCATTTTTTTTTTAAATCTAGGCACTGTATAAATATTTAAAAAAATAAACTTTTCTCTTCACATTGTTTACTGTTAATCTATAATCTATTGACATGAGTTGTTCTTTAAATGGATACATATATTCATACTGGCTAATATTACTGTATATTAAATAAATTATCATTTAAGCTCAACATCCTAAACAATCAATCAAACCACAATAATCTACTAAAAGCTCAACAGGAAACCGAATCCATCATAACACAACGTTCCACCATATCAGTTTTAGGAGATGATTGAGGCATGAAGAAGTGTGACACAGATGCTGGGTCTGGGTCCATTTTGGTTTGTGGAAAGGGGGGGCAGAAGTCAACTGTGTGATTATTGCTTTTTTGGTTATTGTTTTCATTGTGAAATATAGTTATTTTATTTCAAAACATACATTAATAATGCAGGGTCAATGTTAGGTCAATGTTAGGGTCAATGTTAGGGTCCCCCAACCTTACTGGTTGGGGGCCCCAGGCAGTTGCCTACTTTGCCTCTATGGTAAGTCTGCCCCTGCTTTTACTGCAACTGTACATCTCTACCATCTTTTTACATAAAACGACTAAAATGTTGGCCAATTTTCAAAATAGCCAAAGCTCATTCAGATGACAATGAGAACCCATATGTACAATAATTTTAGATGCAGTTTCTTATCATATTTAGGTCTGGAGTTTGATTATATCCTTCTAAAATGTGAACATGCCTTTATCTAAATGATTGCAATGCAGCTCTTGCTTTTTGTTCCAGGATTTCCCTGTATTTAGGGTCCTTCCATCCTTCATTCAACTCAGTCAAGCTGTCATGACTCTGTTTAAGAAAAGCACCCCCACAGCATAATGATGCCTTAACCATGTTGCACAGAAAGGTGGGGGGGTGGGGCTGTTTAGGATGATGTGCAGGGTTAGTTTTCTCTCACACAGAGTGTTATATGTAGAGTATGTTGGAAAGTTATTTGACCAGAACACTTAACAAACCTGCTGTGTTTCCTGTATGTTTATGTTTTGTTACAAACTACAACTAAACAGGACTTACTATAGCTTTCATTAAACAATTACTTTCTCTTAGAAAATTGTAAGAGGCCAATTTGTAGAATGCACAAGCAATAATTCTCCTGTTCACTGATTCTCCCACCTGAGCTGTGGCTCTCTGTACCAGGAGCCTCTTTGTCACTCTCTTTGCCATGGCTGGCAGCTTAGGTGGCAAGCCATATGTTGGTAGGTTTGCGATTGTTTCAAACTCATTCCATTTTGAGATGTTGGATTGAACAGAGCTCCATGAAATGTTTAACGATTAACTTTACCCTGCTTTAAACTACTCCGTGAGTTTCACTGACCAGTCTGATTTGTTCCTAGGTCTTTATGATGTTTGTTCAACAATGTTCTCTGACAAAACCTCATTATTTTGTTATGTTATTGTTCTGTTAGGTTATTTCACATAAAGGGCCATAGGGACTCTTTTTTCCTCCACAAGAACATACATGAGATGCTTACTCTGAACAATTGCCTCATTGCAGTGCTATTGCAAAGGGACCATCCCGTCGGGATGACTGTGTCACTCAAAACAGAGCAGGAGCTGTGGGCATTTTTGTAGGCTAAAGTCATGTCATCTGAGACATTTAATTGGGTCTGAGCCGCCACAGGGGGACAGTGAACAGCATTCCCGCTCCGCATGCCAGGGAACTGAGTTTACTCCACTCCGCGTGGCTACAGTCTGTGGATAACACATGCATGCCGAGGCAAACTTAAGCTGTGGGTGACATTAACAGCTGAGACAAGCAAAGTGGACATCTTTACTTAAATCTTACCAACATAAAATAATGACGTATTTTTAGTAAAAGTACAGATCGAAGTAAGAAGACATTAGTTGTGCCATTTTTGCTGATCTGGAATTGCGCAGGAGTGGCAACGGCTGACATAAGAGGAGACAGGGAAGACCCAAATCCTTCCGCACAGAGGACTTAATCGACTGCTTGGATTTGAACTTTGCAGTAGGCTACAAAATTTTCTGGCTTAGTTTGGATCTGCTTCAGGTAACAATGCCCTTTTGGAATTGATTTCTGCTTCTGACCCCTCATAAAAATACTATTTAACACTGTATCCATTATAGTGTTGATGTGTAAAACTATGTATGGACATCTACAAATTCCACTTCATGATAGTGTCATCATTAAGGCATTTATTGTATTTATGAAACTTTTAAGAGACACCTTTGTTATAGAAGGTCGTTGGGGGAGAGTGGAGTGAGTTGAGCAGGGTTAAAGGAGGCAAATGCCCAGATATAAAAAGCCTGCACCTCCACTGAAAGGGGTCATGCAGCCCTCATCACCAGTCTGTCAAAGCTCTGTAATTATTTAATCCCTCTGCAACTCCAAATGCATGATGAAACTGGTGGTTGTGTGTGCTGTGTGTAGTTGGTGTATTTATAAGAGCCCACAGAGCGGTTTCATCACATGCCTTATCAAATGATCTGCACTGACTCTCATTCCAATTCAAAACTACACCTGCTGAGCTCAGTATTTATTTTACCTTGCTGGTTGAAATCATGAGAATAGATATAGTTTAAATATAGTTTACAGTGGCTAATTGGAATTCAACACATGCATACATTTTTAATAAGAAAAACTGCAAAAAAAAAAAAACCTCTTAGTAACACTTTCAAAATCAGGAAATATGATGGTTTTTAAGATACAAAAAATAAGGAGAACTTAAAATAATACAATAATATAACAAAAAACAAATCTAGACAATCAGAACAAAATAGAGCAACAGTTTACATTGTTTCTATATCATCATGTTTGCATTTCAGGACTGCTGGTAAACTTATAATAAAACAAAAAGCAGATAATATGACATAAACCTTCTTTTTAAAATAAAAAAGCAAGGAAAAAGGAAAAATTGTAGGAGTGTACTAAAAAAATCTGCTGTTGACCAAATGGACGATTTTGGGCCTAATCAGATCTGACAGGTGACTGCCTTGTTGGAAACAAAAAAAAAATATATTTGTTTTCTGATCAGTTAATTGACCATATGTAAGTGCTACCAGGTTGCTGTTGGATTAAAAACACTTTACTGTGTAGTTGTTGTTACTAAGTGAAAAAAAATTAAAAGTTAAATACTTTTAAGATCAGTAAGGTGTTTAACACTGAAGTAAGAGGAAGCTTTCAACCTCTATCTGTTATGGAAAGTGCTTGTTGTGGAAGTGTTGAAAGCATTAAAAATGCCAAGTATAAGATTCTACATTGTTTACAAGTCTACATTCTCAAGAATACACACACAAACACTGCTGTAAAAGTAACAATGTTCTAACTGGTATTACAAAATGTTAAAACGACATTAAAATTTCAGCTCTGTGTTAATGTTGTCTCTGTTTTAAAATAAGAGCAAAGACTTGTTTAACAGCGGCTGCTCTTTCACTCATGTAGAGGTACGTTACAACCCCTCCCTTAAAAAAGTAATGATCAATTGTAGCAGGAAGGCTAGAAGAAAGTCTTTTGAATATTGTCCTTATATGGTATTTATAGTTGTTAAAGAAAAATTGGAATAGACTATAATCTGTATTGGCAGGTCAAAGCTTCACAAAATCCAGAAATAAAAATCAACCACAGAATTTTGATCTGTGCATATCTAAAGAATTGCATGTTCCATGATGTGCTTTGGATTGTTCTAACAACCCCTTTTTTTCTCCCTGTGGCCCCATGAAGGGATAAATGATCACCTCAACAAGAAGAGTGTCTCCTGATAAATCTGAAGTTAGAATAGCTTTCAGCCTTGATGACACATCAGGTAAACACACATACACATACAGTACATACTGTGCACACACACATAGCCAAATACCTTAACAAACAATTCCCTCCCTGCACCTGTGCTCCAGGATCTCAGAATGATTAGAAACAAGTTATTTTTGAGGTTGGTCTGGTGGTCAGCTATTTCTTAGTAGGTTTGCCTTTGTCCTGTGACTGTTTTATGGTGAATGGACTTTATTAAGTCCAGAAGACCCCAAAACGCTTCACACTACATTCAGTTATTCACCCATTAACATGTTGATGGTGGCAAGCTACTGCCCTGGGCAGTCTGACAGAAGTGAGGCTGCCATGCACCAGCACCACCGGGCCCTCTGACCACCACCAGCAGGCAATGCAGGTGAAGTGTCTTGCCCAAGGACACAATGACAGACAGAACAGGCAACCCACTTATTATGGGACAAACTCCTACCACCGTCGCCCCTAACCCTTTATACCCTAATCCTGCTGTTTGTTTATTAATGTTCTCTAACATACCTCTGAAGTCTTCACAGAACAGCTCTATTTGTACAGAGATTTAATTAAATACACGTGGGAACTCTACTATTTGAGCGACTACTGAAGGCAATTGGTTGCATTGGCTTTTATTTAGAGGTATCAGAGTTAAGGGATTGTCACATTGTTATTTGTAAAAATATTTAAAACCATGTCTCAGTTTTCTGCTACTTTAAAATTAGGCACTACGTTCATATTGGTTTATTACATGCAATCCCAATGAAATAAATTAAACTGGTGAATGTAATGTATGTGGAAAAGATCAATATAAATAAAGTTTTGCAATGCACCATATAGTCAGTTTTCTTAATCACTCTTTAACTACCACCTATGCACATATGTTTAATCTAAAGAGCATACTTCTCAAGCTAGGTGCCAGGATGTGTCAGGATGTTTTACTGCAGTAAGGTCAGGCACTGGGACAGCAGCTGCAGCTTTGCAATGACAGAGTCAGGTTTCTCTTATAATACTAACAGTGTCTTGCTGCCTGATTCACCGTTCAGCTTTTAGAACACTGGCCTATATTTATAACCACTTAACACTTCCAGCTCAACCCCACCCATCCTTGATCCACCCTTGTCTTTCTTTCTCTGAGGCAGCAATGTAAGGAGCTATACCAGGAACAACAACCTCAAATTTGTATCTGAGAGGTCATTTGCCAAGCTTGTTTACTGAATGTAACTCTCTCAAGGCAATTGTGTGTAGACCGTCAGAGGCGCTTAGGTACAATCTTACCCACGAACCAAAACTAGACATTCCTGATCCTCTGAGATCATGTTATTGTCTCTTTGAACTCATGTTTCACAGCAGGAGATGAGCTGTGCTCCATCTGAGGATCAACATTTAGACCCTCCATGACTTCATGCCTGACATAGTTCAAACCCAACACTGTGTCAATCCTAAGCATGAGAACCATATTTATTCCTTTTCATAATTGGCTCAAGGCTTGCCCACTAATACTCCTGCTTTTAGAAGGTTGCATCACCCCAGGATTCTCCACATGTTCCACAACTCTTGGGAAGGGGATACATCACTACCGAAGCAGAGGAGGGTGCAGACAACCTGTCTGTTTCTGTCTGGCTGCCTGTCCTGAATCCCTGTTTGACTTTACATCTGGCCTGGATGATCTTCTTGTCCATTGCAGACAAGTACAATGACTGTCCCTTTGTATTCTTAACCTGCATGTCTTTCAGCCTGGCAGCTCATTACTGCTGCTCAGTCAGAGGACATAGCTCATTTAGAAGTGCAGCATTGTGTTACTATGTTGTGTTATACAAGAGGACCTATAGTGTTACATTTTCGTAGAAAAGCATTGAGACCAAGTTAAATAGTTCTGTGACACATGCAGCAAATAATAGGTTTGCTGAAACACAATTATTCTGTATTAAAAGCATGATTTATTTTGATTAAATACACATAGCAGATGTTGGCTTGATATCTTAAATATGAACACAAATTTCAGTTTTAACTCATGAAAACTGCAATACTGATGTGTGTCCCACTTTATCTTCTGTGGCTTGATTGTACTGTTTTTGCATAAGAGATTGCATTGTGAAGTGAGTTATTTTTTTTAAAGGAATTCAAATACAAAAGTTCAGACCATTTGAAAAAAGTATTGTATATGCATCTCCAAACATACATCAAGATGTACTAAAGAAGACTTGAAGCCTGCTATTTGGATCATGAATTCTGTAGGAAAGGGTCTAAACCCATTTGGTTTTGTTGTTTTTTTCTGTCACAATATGGACACTCAGAAATCTGCCTTTTCTCACACACAGACCCTGCATGTATTTTTATCAGCTTTCACATTTTAAAGTAATTTTGTTGTTGTTAAATAGAGCTAAAATTACATTTATATCTTCAATGTGTGTTCTTAAGACTGCTATAATATACACTTTTCATTATTAGAAATTGTTGATTTCAGTAGCTTGTGTGTACATGACAAAATAGTTCTGTTTAAAGTAATGAATTTTTTCTACTAGTTTATAACTCAAAAAGCCTTTGAAATGAATGCATTTTTGTCTGTTTCATTTTAGAAGTAGACCTTGAGTAATCAGCTGTGAGCCAGAACATATCTTATCTAGTTTTGTTTTGAAACGGTCTCTTACGCTGAAAGGTAAGCAACAGAGTTTTAAAAAATAACCATCGAGTCTGTTTTTCTATTTCAATCGAGATGTCAATATTGTCAAGTAAATATATTTCTACAGCATAAAATTCTCATTCATTTCTATAAATTGTGCAGAGACTTATTCTTCAGGTACCTTTCATATTGATGATAGAGTTTAAAGTGATAAGAAAATAAACTTCATTTATTAATGAGAATTATAAGAATTACATAAATATAACTGACATAATATAATTTACATAGATTATTATTATCTATCACTGTTGTTCCCTTCTATTGGTGTTCCCTCATGTGTTTGGACCACAGTATAGATTGAAAAGCCAGAGAGGCAGTTAGTCTCAAAGCCCTATATAGATATAGAGATATAGAGATAGAATATAGAGAGTATATGTATCGAGATCTCATGATATATATATAGATGAGATAGATAGATATATAGATATATAGAGATAGAATATATGTATATAGGATATATGATATATAGTATATATATATATATACTATATATATAGATATATATTATATATATATAATTTTTTTTTTTTTTTTTTTTTTTTTTATTTATTTTATTTTTTTTTTTGTTTGTTTTTTTGTTTGTTGTTTTTTTTTTTTTTTTTTTTTGTCTCATGTACCAAATCAACATGAAGCATATTAGAAAAAAATCAGCCTACAATTTCAGCTTAATGTAGTTTACCAAAAGGGTCCAAAAGGTGCATAAAATGTAGAAGTTTGTAATTTAGGGCAACTCCACATGCATCATGAAATATCTCTTTGTCAAATGATCGATAAAGTGCTGCAGGCCAAGTCGAAGAGAAAAGAAAGGACATCTATTTGTGAATCTTGAAGGTATTAATCAGTTTGAGGAAGCAGAAATCTTCCCTATCCTCATGCTGTTTCGTTTATGTACCACTAGAGGGAGCTTTTGAACCTGAATTGGTGCTTTATAAATCAACATATAATGTTGAAATTTGTGTAATTATCGGTTGTTGTGATTCCCAGTTTTTGTTTTGTTTTTTGTAGCAGGAATTTCTAACAGATGTATTCTGTTTCTTTAGATATAAAAGATGTGGAAGATCTTTCACAGACCTTCCCTGACCTTGAACAACGTTTAGAGGTATGTAGTTCTTTGCTGCCCACCACAAAAAGAAAAGAAAATATCAAATATCGAATATGTCTTGTGGTACTTTTCTGTTGTACTTTTAGCCATGAAAAAGTAATTTACATCTTGCTCTATTGTTTTGTCTTTATAAAAATTCACATTTTAATTCTATAGTCACAAAGTGAAAAAGAAGCTAGATGAGCAAAAGAAAATGTTGGAATAAAAAGGACCAAACTAATATTTCATGTATAAAAATATGTGTCCTAATGCTTAGTTATATTTGGAATATTACTTGGATCCACAAAGCAGTAGGGCTTTAACTTATCAATAATAAATTATATTTTATGCTCTCACAATGCTCTTGGTGCCCATAAGCATACAGCAAGTGTACTGCTCTGAGTGTGCACATTACTCTATAACTCGTTGAAGAGATTTTTGTTTTGATTCTGTACATAAATTTGCTCCTGTTATGTGACAAAAATGAAAATTTACTGACATCCAGAACTCCCCATTTTTCTTAAAAACCATGATTGATTTGTTTTGGTATTTTGTGCAATCTAAGATAAGAAAGTATTATATGGGAAATGTGTGTCAAATAATGTTACATTAATCTTTAACTGAAATATTTTAAAGACATGAAAACACAGAATAATATCAATATTAGTGGTGCAAATATAACTATAATAATTCACCCTTAGCTACCTGTATTATAGTAAATGCAAATGATAAACCCAATGTTTAAAACAATAAATTTTAAGGAATTTTTGAAGAATGACTAGTCTAGATGACTGCATGGTGGTACAGATTGTAGCACTGTTGCCATGCAGTAAGAAGGTCATAGGTTTAAATCCCAGCCTGGGGTCTTTCTGCATGGAGTTTGCATGTTCTCCCTGTGCATGTGTGGGTTCTTTCTGGGTACTCTTCCTTCCACAGTCAAAAAACATGACTGTTTGGTTAGTCTCTCCAAATTGCCCTCAGGTGTGAGTGTGTGTGTACATGGTTGTTTGTCTTGTGTGTCTCTGTGTCACCCTGTGATCGACTGTTGACGTGTCCAGGGTGTACCCCAGCTCTTGCCTAATGACTGCTGGAGATAGGCACCAGCTCTTCAAGGATAAGGATAAGAAAATGGATGGATGGACTAGTTTAGATTTATATTGATGCAATCCTATGAGACAATTTGGCAGATAACTCATGTTTACATTTTTTTTTATTGCATAAGACGGGAAATTACAGTGCTTGGTGAAAAAAATTAAGGTAATTTTAAGAATTTCTACTATTATCAGAGATGACTGAGACAGTCAACCTGGGGCCAGGAAAAAATCCAAGATGTCAGGGCCACGGGGTACGTTGACGTTTGGTATTTAAAAAAAAAAACATGAAAACACTTTTAGGAAGAAAGAAGAACTGATCTGCATCAATGACAAATGCAACAAGGCTGAGGTTTTAGACCTATCTTTTTTCTTTAAAAGTTCTTTAAATGTACTTTTTTCAAAAATGTTTTTTGTGTTCTGATTGTGAAACTTCTTCTGTTAGTGTTGGGGATGAACTTGAGAGTTGAGATTTTGTAGTTAGACTGGCCAATAAAAAAACAAACAAAAAAGTTCTTTGCAGTTTTTGTCAATAGACAAAAATCAATCTCTTTCATATTTCTTCATCTGTCTCTCCAATGTAGCCTGTGCCACCTTGCATGTCCCTAAGAGAGAGTGTCCAGGTGTACAAGGAGCACTGCAGGATGGCCAGAGAGTTCCACCATGTAAAACATGAGATCTCTGTCCTCGAGGAACGCAAGTAAGGCTTGATGATATGTTCAAATTATTTAAATGTTCAATTAAACAAGGATGGCTAAATACATTTGATACAATTCTGAAAGCTATTGAGCAAAATACACATTGTTTGGTTAAATTTCTAATGGGTCCATTGCCAGCACTCCTTAACCAGAAGCTCTGCTGTTTGATTCATGGTTTCTCAATTCGGGGGATGCACTGAGATAACCTACACTACTTCACTATTCCTAAATAAAGAAAACCATGATTGACTCTAGATATGATAAGACCTGATGAGTCACATTGCTACAGTCACACTTGTTCCTGTTGCCAGGATCTTCCTACGCACACACTTTACATTTGTAGTAGCTATAACACAGCAAACAAGCAACAGAAATACAATTACACAATGACAAAATGCTGTTTAAATAATGTGCCTTCAAAAACTGTTTCAATTAAAAATCATGTTTTTGACTTTTGCTCACAACCATTAAAAGAAATTCATTATGTAATACTGAGTCAGTTTTGTTACTTCTCATATTTTAGACACACAGTGTGTTGTAAGGATGACAACAAGAACATTACTTCAACACAATGATAGGATCATTTCTTAAATGCTTCGCTGCTCTTAGTCTGGATGGAAACAAAACACACTGAGGACTTCACAACTTTTTAGTATTTTTTATTATTGTGAGGTGATTTAATATTTCACCAAAATAAAGTAAGTCACAATATATTATATCTTGATAAGATCTTAAAAGATCTTTTCAGAAAAAAAATATTTGGTCATGTACTGTATGCGTACACCTAGGTGATAATGATATAGTTCCTACAAGAATCAGGTGTTGGAAGAATCTTTATTGCTATGATATGTTAAGATTGCAAACAAAAGTAATCATATACAGTATTACTGGTTCAAGAACTATTTAAAGAAGTAGTTGTTTATGGTCTATATTATTTTTTTAAGTCCCATGCATCGAAATGTGCTTTTGAAAAATATCTTCTTCCTCTTTTCCGCTACTCTCTTTGACAAAAATAAACATTCACTTAAATACACCCACATACATGAACACATGATTTTCTACTTACTTCCATATTCAAAAATCACAAATACTTCAGCATGAAAGTTGTGGCCTTTTAGTGAAGAACAAAACACTGTGCTTTGTTAGAAGTTTAAAATTTGGAGTTAAAAAGAAGACTTTCATTTGATACTGAAAGCAAAGATGTAATATCTAAATCATAGGCCAGATCACCACAGCAACCACATTTATGAACAATAAATTAATTTGCTGTTGCCAGTGAAGACAATATTGAGATCTATCTGGTTCAGGCACATAGAGTCATAGTAATCAATTAGAGTATTATTGAATAGTTAATTTGTTTCAGAGCCCACAACCTCTGCATACAGCATTCTCCATTGGGTTTGCTTGTGAAATAACATTATGTAGCAATTCATTCATTTCATGTCAAGACAAGTGTTTGTTTTGGGAAATTAAGAATTTGAGATATGTCTTAAGAAGATTTGTCTTTCTCTTTTCTTTAGGCGAAAGCTGCTGGCAGAGCTGGTGGAGGATGAGAAGGTTGCTGCAGAGATCGCCCGTCTTGAGGAGGAGTTTCAGCGTTTAACAGAGGAGAACCACACCTTGGTGACCCTCCACAGTGAGCGCAGGCAGCAGCTAGAGCGGCTTTGCCTTGCCAATCGAACAAGGCAAGACTCCTCGTGACCTCTTACCTGCCAGAACCTGAGTCCACCAGACTTTCAGCTGACACCAGACCAGCGACCAGACTGTTTTCATGTGCAGTCTTTGAATTGTCTAATTACACAGACAGGACCTGTTTCTGTGGATGATCTGAGTCATTTGTGTGAATCGCAGATGTACACTTATCATCACTGAGAAGTTGTTAGAGTAATTCTAGTCAGCAATGACACATTTTTCGGGTGCTATTTTGTTTTTTTGTTTTTTTAATTTGCTGAACCATGCTGGTTAATATTTCAACACCTTACAGTGAACAGTGCATTGCAAAGGTATTCATACCACTTGAACTTTTTTACATTTAGTCTCATTACAGCCACAAAGTTCAATGTGTTTTATTTATACTTTAAGTGATAGAACAACCTATTCAGTTTGCATTCAGTCTACTTCACTTTCATAGTCCTAAATAAAATAGTGTATTCAGCTGGCTCCAGGTGTCATCTAATTAGTAAATCACAGTTAATCTGTGTAATGTGCCTTTGTATTCAGCCCTTCTGAGTCAGTATTTATTCTGAATCATATTTCAGTGCAGTTAAGGCAAGTCAAGTCAAGTTTAATTGCATAGCACATTTCAGCAACAAGGCAGTTCAAAGTGCTTTACATCATGAAAACATAAAAACATCATAAACACATCAAACAGCCACTGATTGTGAAACCATTAATAAACATTACATTTTATGAAGTCCCATCATTAAAAACATCAGTCCACATCAAATATGTCAGTCAATGTTCCAGTTATTATGGGTCAAAGCAGCTCTAAACAGGTGGTGTTTTAGCCTTGATTTAAAGGAATTCAGTGTTTCAGCTGTTTTGCAGTTTTCTGGAAGTTTGGTCCAGATTTGTGGAGGATAAAAGCTGAATGCTGCTTCTCCATGTTTGGTTCTGGTTCTGAGAATGCAGAGTAGACCAGAACCAGAAGACCTGAGTGATCTGGAAGGTTGATACAACAACAACAACAGGTCTTTAATGTATTTTGGTTCTAAGCCATTCAGTGATTTATAAACTAACAGAAGTATTTTAAAGTCAATTCTCTGAGATACAGGGAGCCAGTGTAAGGACTTTGGAACTGGGGCGATGTTCTCTATCTTCCTGGTCTTGAGAATGCAAGCAGCAGCGTTCTGGATCAGCTGCAGCTGTCTGATTGATTTTTTAGGCAGACCTGTGAAGACAATTTTGCAGTAATCAATACGACTAAAGATAAACGCATGGATGAGTTTCTCTAGATCTTGTTGAGACATTAGTCCTTTAATCCTGGAAGTGTTCTTCAGGTGATAGAAGGCTGACTTTGTAACTGTCTTTATGTGTCTCTGAAGGTGCAGGTCCGAGTACATCACTACACACAGATTTTGGGCCTGATCACTATGTAGTTGTAATAACTGAAGCTACATGCTGACTCTAGATCACTCCTCTTTAGGTCCAAAAATAATAACTTCAATTTTGTTTCTGTTCAGCTGGAGAAAGTTTTGCCACATCCACACATTGATTTGTTCTAAGCATCTGCTCAGTGCTTGGATGGGTTCAGAGTCACCTAGCAACATTGTAATGTAGAGCTGTGTATCATCTGCATAGTTATGGTAACTAATCTCATTACTTGTTATAATCTGAGCTTGTGGGAGCATGTAAATATTAAATAGGAAGGGTCCCATAATTGAACCTAGGGGTACCCCTCATGTGACTTTTGTCCTCTCTGATGAGATTACTCCCAGTTTGCTCTTTTTTATCAGTGGTTTAATAGCTGCTGTTTTTAAAGCCTGGAGGAAAATACCCAATGGGAGGGATGAGTTTACTATTTGAATCAGGTCAGATGCAATGACAGGCTGAACTTTTTTAAGGAAGGTTTTAGGTAGGATATCAAGACAGCAGGAACTGATTTATAATTTCCTCTAAGCTTTTATAGTTGAGTGGTTAAATGTGGCTATTTTCTCTGCATTTGTTATGTTTGAGCATACCATTGGTCGTAGATTTGGTGTGGATGTGAAGATTAACTCTCTAATTTTTTTTAAAAATTTTCTCTGCAAAGATGTTGGCAAATTCATTGCAGGCCCTGGTAAAGTGACGTTCAGGTGGTAAAATCACAGGAGGATTTGTGAGCCTTTCAGCTGGGGTAAATAAAGCTTGAGCATTGTTGATGTTTTCCTTTACGAGTTCTGCAAAGAATGTTTCCGTTGCATGTTTTAGTGATGAGTGACCGCCTTTCTTTGTAGATTTCATAGTAAACGTCGAATTGAGTTTTACACCATTTACATTCAGCTCTACAACAAAGGTTTCTTTCACATCTCACTACTGGGTTGTTTCTCCATGGAGATTTCTTCCTACCAGACATGACCTTCACTTTAACAGAAATCTACTAGCTCATCTACTGGGTTACATGATAGAATTGAGGTTAAGGAGTAGATTTGATTAAAAGCTTAAGTTGTGTTGTGTTGTGGTGTTTTTGCGCCTCTGTCTTCCAGCTTGTAAACATGAATGTTGAAATCTCCTACAATTATTAAACAGCTCATTAAAGTCCATGAAAAAAGTCCATGTGGAAAAATTTCCCACATATTTTGGGGTTTTGTACAGAGTTAGTGTCAAAGTTCATTTCTGACCTTTATCTCAATTCCCACATATTCAAGAGTCAAATTTGCCAAAGAAAACCTTTTTACAGTTTAGTGAATCATGAAATATTGTAGCAACCCCTCCGTCCCTCTTATGTTTTTGATTCTCACTTAAAAAGTTGTAGTTAAGAGGTGCTGATTCAGTTAGTACAGGTGATTCTTTATTGTCATCCTACCATGTATTTCTTAGAAATGTAACATCAATATTATACTCAGTGACGAAGTCATGAACCAGAAGTCCTTTTGTTGATAATGACCTTATATTTAGCAGAACCAGTTTAAGCGACTTGGTTGGTAATAGATAGTTCTTCAATTAGAGGTTGTTACAGACAGGCGAATAATCTGAGATTTGAATTTAGACCATTGCATTTAATTTGTCTGTTTTCTGTGAATTTTCTTGTAGTGATCCAGACAGGTATATTCCTGCATCATACTGCCAGGGGGGCCAGACGAATTCTGGAGAAACATAGGTGTAACGTTAATGTCTGGTCCCCTGTTTCAGACTTCAGATATGCAGAGTGGAGGTGGTCCTGGTGCTTCTGTTGAAGTATAGCAACTATTAATGCTGAAGGTCCTTTGGGCTATGTCTCTTTGCACAGGTCGAGTACATTCTACCAAACAAAATTAATTTAATTCAATCTGATTAGACATAGAGCATTTAAAGTCTTGCTCCAGATTATCAATTAGATTTAGGTCTGGACTTTGATTAGACCATTCTAAACCATAACCAAGCTTTTATCTAAACCATTCAATTTTTGCCATGGCTGTATATTTAAGGTGCTAAAAGGTCTTCTGCAGCCTCTACCAATGTTTTGAGTTTTTTTGTTTTTTTTCTAGGATTGCTCTGTTTGTAGTTCCATTCATTTCCCCACCAACCTGTTTACCACAGTAAGGTACTGCCACCACCCTGTTTTACAGTAGACAAAGTGTGTTGAGGTTGATGTGTTTCTTCAGACATCTTATGGCTTTCTATAAACAATAGCTTTCTTCCCACCATTCTATAAGGGTTCAACTTGTGGAATGCACCACTTGACTGCTCAACTAATTCTTCCATTTAAGCTGTTGATCTCTGGAGCTCTTCCTGAGTTACCATCAGCCTCTTAGCTGCTTCTCTCAATTATACTCTTTCTTCCCATGTCTCAGAAGGTTTGCATTTCTGCCAGTCTTTCTATTTTCAGATGATGAATTGAACAGTGCTCCATGAGATGTTCAAACCATGTAATAGTTTTTATAACCTAGCTTTGCTTTTTACTTTTTCTCAGCTTTATCCCTGATCTGTCTAGTGTGTTCGTTGGTCTTCATGTCTTTTACTCAATAATTTTCTTTAAGAAACCTCACAGGCCTTCACAGAAGAGCTATATTTATGCTGAGATGACGTTACACACAGAGAGACTATATTTTTCTAATTTAGGTGAGTTTGACAGTCATTAAATACACTGGATTTTGGTGGGTGAGGGGGGTATTGGAATAAAATGGGTTGAAGATAAATTTTTATAAGATTTTTATTTCTAAAAAAAATTTCAAAACTGCACATCAGTTTCCTTACTTTTTACAATTATTAGCTACTTTGAGTTGGTCAATCACGTAAAATCCCAGTAAAATATATTATTGTAACATGACAAAATGTTAATGACATAAAGAGTTAGGCATACTTATGCGAAGTACATATTGTACATTCATGAAAGTTTCAGTGACTGTGTGCTGATGTTGTAAACAAGTCTCAGGTCTTGTGGAAAGTCAGATCCTTTATTTAAGGAAACTAAAAGCGGTGGGATATGGTCCAAATGCTGTCACACAGATCAGTGTTTAAAACTGTCAGGTAAATTAAATAACCAAACCCTTTGGAAAGAAGTGCAAGAATGAATAATTATCTATTAGTAGTACCTGCTGTCAGAGTTGTAAATTATCATTAACATTTTGTGATCAGTGGTGTAAGTGGAACAGTGTTATCCTGTAGATAGGGAAGTACACAACATGAACTGTTACTTTTTCCCTCCTCTGATAATAAAAAGGCATTTTATTGTAACAACAGCATCACTTCCTTAGTTTCATTTCTAAAAGCCCACAATGTTGTGTTGTGTCCTTGTCACTCTAACAAAGAAAAAGGAAGAATTTTTTTTTTTTTTAATGACGAATGAGTTTTTTTCTGAAATTACACAACACTCACTTGATTGGCTAGTTATAACTGTGCTTGGCTTCCTTCCTCTTTTAAATCATGTGACACTTGCAACCTCATTTGGTAATGATGATCATAGAACGTGTTGTAGTTACTTTAGGAGTTGACTTTAAACAGCAAGGATTATCTTCATGTAACAGTTACTTTGCAAACAAACCATCTTCTACTCTTCTTTTAAAACCTCAGAGTTCAGTGGACAGATAAAGTTTAAATAAATTTGTTGACATGTATTGCACCATTTTGTAACCAGTCATTCAAAAAGTCCCACACATACGTTATGTTTGTCTATCTTTGTAGAGATTTCCATTGACTTCCATTCATTTCTACAGTCAACTCTTACGCTAAACCTTACCAAAACTCAATTCACACCTTAGTCCTAAACCCAACCCCTAACCCAGAGACAGCACCTTTCCTTGTGGAGACCAAAGCCTGGTCTCCACAAGGAGAAGTCGGTCCCCACAACATAGTATGTCCTAGGAAAATGGTCCTTACAATGTATCAAATACGAGGCTACACATTACACCCACCCACACACACAAAACTCGCTACCTAAAGAAACACCTTTAGCTGAGAAAATCCTTGCAGTGTTGGAAAAAAAGTGTATTTTTCCCACTTGCAGATTACTTCTCTTTTTGCTTTTTTGTCAAACTTAAATTCCTCAAATCATCAAATAACTGTTAATATACGACAAAGCTAATTCAGATCAATACAAAAAAAGCAGTTTCAAACCTGATATTATGTTAATAATAATAATAATAATAATAATAATAATAATAATAATAATAATAATAATAATAATAATAATAATAATAATCTCTCTTGTTAAATCATGAATGAACTGCAACTCAATGACACTTTTGAATGACAGGAAAACCATGTTTAGTTTCACTAACCACACCCAAAATACCAAAATACAACTTGTTTGGCAACATGAAGGAGGAAGCAACACATAATGGCCTTATCTGAAATCTAATAGTCTGGAAAGCCATTTCTAAGGTTTTGGGACTGCAGTCAGAGCCATTATCCACAAATGAACCAAACATGAGACTGTGCTGAATCTTCCCAGGATACGGGGGATGGCTACCAAAATAATCCTAGAGCATATCAACAAGTTATCCAGGAGGTTACAAAATAACACAGAACAACATTTAGAGCACTAAAAATTGCAGTTGTAAGTTGTAAGGTCATTGTCAATGATTCACCAAGAGAACAGGCAAACATGGCAGCCATGGAAGCGTTCCAAGCCCAAGACCACTGCTGACCAAAAAGAACTAAAGGCTCAATTTAAATTTCCAACAAATATCTTGATGATCACAAATATTTCTAGAACAACATTCTGTGGACTGGTAAGAGAAATGTGCAACATTTTGGAAGATGTGTTTACCATTACATCTTGGAAAACTGACATGGCATTTCAGAAAAAGAACATCAAAACAGTCAAAAATGGTGGTGTTAGTGTGATGATCTGGGCTGCTTATGCTGAAAAATCATGAAGAAGAATATCCATTTATGAGTTCATAACCTCAAGTTCAAGCACATTTGAGTTATGCAGCAGGGTAATGATTTAGACAAAACCAACAAAATTAGGATTTTGGAGAGAACTAGTCAACTTTTGGATTGAGATGCTGTTCATGCTAATTTCAGTTCATGTTTTTATGTTTGTGTCATTGTGAAGTATGTTGTGATTTTAATGTCTGAGATAGGTTCTATATGAATAAATTTTACTTACTTACTCAAAAACCTACCATTGTGGTTGGATTAAACTTTTCTACAAAGAGTGGGCCAAAATTCCTCTACAACAAGGTGAAAGAGTGATTGCAAGCAATCACAAACACTTAATGGCAGTTGTTGCTGTCAAGGGTGCCACAACCTTCTTCACATAGGCTTACTTGGATAGCTCTTTTTCCCATAATAAATTAAATCACATCCAATCTGCATTTTTTTTATTTACCGGGGTTATCTTTTTCTGATATTGAAATTAGTTTGATTACCTGAATGTTTATTTGTAACAAAAAAGTAATAACAGAACAAATATGAGGAAAATCTTTTGTCTTCTCTGTATCACCTGGAGCAAGTCATTATGTGTGTGTTGTAGTTTTTCTGTAGGATGCATTCTCAAAGCGCTCTGTCTGATATTAGTTAAGTCATCTTCTTGAAATACGGACTTTATTCCCTGCATTGATCTCAGACTCCTTTATTGTGCTCATGGTGGATTTCCAAAGAAAAGTCTGTTAGTTTACCAGACAGATCCAATGAGGTAAAATGTGCTAGCTCATCCTTTATCAGGAGGAGTGCATGAGTCAGCTATGCTTTGTTACACCCATGGTGGTTGCAACACACATATGCACACACACACACACACCCCCACACACCCGCACACACACACACACACGCACACACTATTTCTCCCTCCCTCTCACATACGCACTCACAGGCCATATGACTGAGTCAAGCTCAGTTTTTAGTTTGTAGCTGAGTTGTGATAAGGCGTTCTGGGAAACAGCCTGGTTAGGTGGCATTCCATTGACCAAAATCCATGTCTGTGAGATTACTGGAACTTTCTTTAACATCTTAAGAGATGTGAACAAGGCCAGCTATCTAAGGTAGGCACATTTTATTTTTTCTATTTCATATCTATTTTTAAAATATGTTTTCAATAGTGTGGGAGTATTTAATCTGTGTGTGCTTGTATTTTGTGTACACACAGATGTCTGTGATGGCTGGGCTTACCCCGCGGTCGTCTGTGTTTACATTCGAGTCCACAGCACATTCCTCCCAGGTACTGCACCGCCTGAATGAGCAGCGTTGCCGGGACATGTTTTGTGATGTGACGGTGCTGGTGGAAGGTCAGAGTTTTAGAGCCCACCGCTCTGTGCTCGCTTCCTGTAGTGAGTACTTCTTGCAAAAGATCTCTTCCCTCACACAACATGGAGCAGTGATCACTCTGCCAGAAGAGGTGAGAAATCTGTTCAGGATGCCGTATTACAGAGAAAAAAAAGTCACACAAAAAACTCTTTTGCCTCAGAAACCACAAATCTTTATAAAAATGAAGTGAGAAACATAACTAAAACCCTTATTTCCTCAAGTGCCGATGCTGGGGATTTTTTTTCCTTCTGATGACTCATGAACAGTCAGCTGGTTAAGCACACAGTAAAATAAACTTACTCTTGTCAAAAAGACTTCTTCACTTCACAACTTCACTTAATGTGGTAGTGCAGCTTTGCTGCTAAACATTAATAATTACACTTGGTTATATTTTGAACATTATCACAGCATTTGTTTGTTGATCTTAATGGATTAAATGTAAACGAATGTTCAAACACTAAATTTAACAGTTTTTGGTATGGCAATTTCAGATTATTATTATAATCACAGAATGACTAATTGTTATTCTGGAAATTTATTTTTTTTTCAAAGTAAGTGATATAATCACAGATGTGATCATCCACTGTGCAGATACAGTTAAAACCAGAAGTTTGTATATACTATATAAAAAGACGCGTGCATTTTTGTTTTTACTGTGTCTAACATGAAATCAGAATAAACTTTTCCCATTTTAGGTCAATTAGGATTACCAAATTTTTTTCTATTTGCTAAATGCCAGAATAATGAGAGAGATCATTTTTTAAAGGCGATTTTATTACTTTCTTCAAAGTCAAAAGTTTAAATACACTAAGATTACTATGCCTTTAAACAATTTGACATTTGATGTCATGTGTTTAGAAGCCTCTGATAGGTTTATTGATAATATCTGAGTTTATTAGAGACACACCAGTGGATATAATTTAAGTCACACCTGAAACACATTGCTTCCTTATGTAACATCATGGGAAAGTCGAAAGATATCAGCCAACAAATTAGGAAAAAAAACTGTAGAGTTGCAGAAGTCTGGTTCATCCTCGGGTCCAATTTCCAGATGCCTTAAGGTGCCTTGTTCATCTGCATAAACAATTATATGCAAGTACAAACAAGATGGGAATGTTCAGCAATCATACCTCTCTGGAAGGAGATGGGTTCTGTGTCTCAGAGACGAATGTGCTTTGGTCCAAAATGTGCAGATCAACCCAAGAACAAAAGCAAAAGACCTGGTGAAGATGCTAGCTGAAGCTGGTAAGAGTGTGTCATTATCCACAGTGAAACGAGTTCTGTATCAAGATGAGCTGAAAGGCCTCTCTGCCAGGAAGAAGCCATTACTTCAAAAGAAACATAAAAAGCCAGATTAATGTTTGCAAATGCACACAGGGACAAAGACCTTAATTTCTGGAGACATGTCCTGTGGTCTGACAAAACCAAAATTGAATTCCTTGGCCATAATGACAATTACTATGTTTGAAGGAAAAAGTGGGGCGCTTGCAAGCCTGAGAACACCATCCCAATTGTGAAACATGGCAGTGGCAGCATTATGTTGTGGGGTTATTTTGCTGTAGGAGGGACTGGTGCACTTCTCAAAATAGATTGCATCATGAGGAAAGAACATTATGTGGAAATACTGAAGCAACATCTTTAAACATCTGCCAGGAAGTTAAAGCTTTGGCGGATATTGGTCTTCCAAATGGACAATGACCCGAAGCATACTGCCAAGCTGATTACAAAGTGGCTTAAGGACAACAGAGTCAATGTTTTGGAGTGGCCATCACAAAGCCCTGATCTCAATCCTATCGAAAATTTATGGGCAAAGCTGAAAAGGCATGTGCGAACAAGGTGGCCTACAAACATGGTTCAGTTACACCAGCTCTGTCAGGAAGAATGGGCCAAAATTCCTGCCAACTACAGTGAGAAGCTTGTGGAAGAATATCCAAAACATTTGACCCGGTTCATACAGTTTAAGGGTAATGGTAACAAATACCAATGAAGTGTATTTAAACTTTTGACTTTGAAGAAAATAATAAAAATAACTCAAACATAGTTAAAGCGAACAACAACAAATCAGTGGGCCTAGTTTCACATGATGCAGCTGCTGAAAGATGACTAAGTCTAAAGTAAAAAGTCATAAAGATTAAAAGCAGAGCTATGTTACTTTTATCACTACTACAATCACTTTGAGCTGTTGTATTCTAAATAATGGTGCTTATGTATTTTATTTCATCTTTAACAGGTGACAGTGGCTGGCTTTGAACCATTGCTGAAGTTTGCCTACTCATCCAAACTCAACTTTGGAAAAGACAATGTTTTAGAAATACGAAACTCAGCCTCAATCCTTGGATTCAGGGACCTAGACGAGGCATGTTTTGATTTCCTCCTGCCAAAGTTCTTCTTGAGCCGCAATGGCTCTGCCCCCATTGTGCGAAAGACCTGTTGTTGGAAGGAATGCAAGAGGCGATTATCAAAGGAAAATTGTGGCACAGACTCTGACGATGTGTTATTGGATGACAAAGAAGTAAAACCAGTCGCTGACTCATCACCAAAGCAGGACGTGACTTGGGACTGTAATAAGTCAGTGAGCAACAAAATGGGAAGTCAGAATAGCACAGACAGTTTGGGAGCTGTAGCTGAAGGGATAAATGAACCAATCATACAGGGTCCAAAGTATCGCAAGTTCCAGTTGGCTTGCGAGAAAGGCATGTTTGCCAGTGAGAAATGTAGCTTCAATCCAGTTACATCAGGGATCAAGGATGGCTGTGTCCTCTCCTGCTTGTCGTGCCCCAACAAGGCACATTGTGAAAGAGAAACTATGGTTGATTTCACTGGAAAACCAATTTCCAACCCATGCATAGAAAGCAAAGCTGGAGCAGAAGTATGGGAAACTGAAAAACACAATGTGAAAACAAACAACTATAAAAAAAAAGGTGTAGTTGATATTTCTAAGGAAGGCACATTTGAACAAGAGGGAAACCAGTGTTGCAAGGTAGAGGATAAGAACATTAGGTCGTATGAAGAAGAGATGGAGTACACATCTGGAATCATTTCTTCAGAGAAAACAAAAATTAAGACACTCTCACCAAAGCCAAGCACAATCCTCTGTGGGAGATCATCACTGCCCTTTTGCCCTTTGAGCTGTCAAGATGTGGATTCTACAATAACTCCGTCAATGGGGCATGATATGTGTGTTGTCAGCATTACAGAAAGTAAAACATCAAGTGAACCTGGTGCAATAATCCCATGCTCCTCCCAACAAAATGAAATGTCAGAAGATGAGGGTAAAAATCCAGATGATGCCAGTCAACAAGAAAGAAAAGTTGCACAAATATCAAACATGGAAAGAGCAGCCATTATTAGAGAAAATTCCAGAGAGAGAAGCACAGAGAAGAAGGAAAGGGTCGATCACCTTCACGAGCAACAGAGGTTGAGAAAAGACACCTGCCAGCAAAATTTCCTGTACTGTAAAGCAGGGTGTTCCACAGATGCATGTGGTGGATGGGTGCAGAGCTCATCTTTAGAGTGGTCAGATCTTCCAAATAATGTTGTTTCGACCAAAACTGGGTGCCCATTTTATCAGGATTTTGACCAAATGAACTGCACAATGTTAGAGTGTGAGGGAACACCTCAGTCATATGTGTCATCTGTAAACTCAGGAGAGGATGGAGATTCAGAGACGGAAACAGAGGGAGACAGTGAGTTCTCCACAAGTGAGAGAGCACTACAGGTGAGTAGTGAACAGTTTCAATAACAAGCTTCAATGCATTCTCTTGGATTTTATGTTATAGACCAGGACAAAGTGAAAACAAGCTTTTCTTCACCCAGCACCCCTAAGCATGATGTTGCCACCACCTTAATTAAGGATGGTGTATTCAGAGCCTATTACTAGAATAGAATAGAATAGAATAGAATAGAATAGAATAGAATAGAATATTGTCCCACGATGGGGGAATTTCTGTACAACAGCAGCATAGTGGCAGTCAAGCATTAACAGAAAAAACAGACTCACACAAATTATATTATATTATATTATATTATATTATATTATATTATATTATATTATATTATATTATATTATATTATATATAACAGAATAAAGAATAGAAAAAAATACTGTACAGTAACGCAATACTGAAGCATAGCTTACTTTCTAAAAATTGAAAAACATGTTTTATTTCCTTTCCATTTTAAAAATATGCACTACTTTGTACTTTCTATGACATAAATTCCCAATAAATATTTAAATTTTTTTGGCTGTACTTTAAAAGAAACTTAAAATTTTTAGGACATATACCTCTTTATTTTAAAACACTTGATTATTTTAAGGCAACATAGTCTGCTTCCTTTACAGTATGTCATCATGTTTCTTTAAGATAAGAGTGTGAAGTTCACTTTGTCATAGACAAATAATCATCTGCATTTATGTAAAGCAGATATGCTATAATACCAAGTAATTATTCACCCAGTAGACTAGGTGTGTGTGTGTGTGTGTGTGTGTGTGTGTGTGTGTGTGTGTGTGTGTGTGTGTGTGTACATGTGTTTGAGCAGGCTCTCTGGTTCAGAGTCCAATTCAGCCAAAATTCACAGCTTAGCCTGTTCAGTTAGTATCAACCAGAGGTCATACCATAGCTTTAGGAGTTTCTTAGATCATTGAGAGGATTGGGTAAGAAGTACAGATAATGCGCTAATTTCTTTCCAGGGGTAAGGTATTTAAATTCTTTACCCCAGATAAAACTTTACAAGATTTATACTGCTTAATGAATCTGATGATTGTATATTTCCTGATGCAAGCTTACAGCAGCAGATTTCTAGGGTTAATATTTACCAGCGTGGAAAAAAATGTAACTATGGAAACTCAATTTCCCATTCTTGTTTTTGCATTTACAGCAAGTTTAACATGGACATACAAGATATTAGGATACAAAAACATAAATGTCTGTAAATATGCCCCTTTCTTTGTGGTGCAACATCTGATTGGCTAACTTCAATTTTTACTGGGACCTTCTCAGGTGCAGTTGCCATTCTCTGTGGATTGGATTGTGAATCTGAGCCGAAATGACTTCCAGCATCTGCTGAAGCAACAGGTTCTTACCCAAGAACAGCTTGAGTTTGTCCACGATATTAGACGCCGCAGCAAAAACCGCCTTGCAGCTCAGCGTTGCCGAAAAAGAAAGCTGGATTGCATATATAATCTGCAGTGTGAAATCAACAAGCTGGTAAGACAAACTTCTTTTGTAATTAGCTTATTTTTCATCAGATGTTTGTCAATCAGGCTGTGCTTTCTGCACATGTTTGTTACAGAAGACAGAGAGGGAGAAACTGATCACGGAGAAGAACCGACTGACCCAGAGGAAAATGGAAACATGTCACACTGTAAGCACTTTGTGTCGGAGGGTCTGCAGTGAAGCAAACCTACAACCAGACCAGCTGCAGGTGTTAGCCAGTTGCATCTCTTCAGACTGCCCTCTATCCTCATTGTTTCCTCAAATAGATGCACTTCTGTCACAATATGGATCACCACTTCATCCCCAGAATGCAGCATCTCAGGAAGATACATTTAACCCAAACACAGATACAGTCACAGGACAGACATGCTGAAAGAAACTCACAGTGCCACAGATTATGATGACCATTAAACTGTGCTGTATTCTTTTGCATTCACTATACATTGACTTTATCATGCTCTGTGACCAAAGCACAGATATGCCCAGATTTGCCAAAATTGCTATGTTTAGCAGATTCTTTACATTTATTGTATAGATAGATAGATAGATAGATAGATAGATAGATAGATAGATAGATAGATAGATAGATAGATAGATAGATAGATAGATAGATAGATATTGAAGGGTCACAGTGAGTTATTTTATTTACATTTCCAAATCTACAATGCTATTTTTTACATCATTACAAAGTGACAGCGGTTAATATCAGCAACATGACTTATTGCCCAGGGTGCCAATCTGTCAAGGGGAAGCTGAAGTGCTTCAAAAAAATATCTGTGAGCTACTGGATGAAGATGTTTTGTATTGTTTATTTGTGTGTTGATTCAGTAGGGACTGTGTGCATGCCTCTGTTGTGCATAGTGTATGCACTGTAAGAAAATAAGACTGTATGCTGCTGGCTATGATTGATATCTAATGATATATGATTCAATATTCCTATTTGACCCTGAGCTAATGGGCTATTTTCCAGTATTTCAAGCATTCTAGCATACCTTCTTTATCTCCAATTCAAAATCTATAATACTTAGACTGGCCATCTCTGAACTAGACTCTTTCAAATGCAGTTTGATATTTATAAAACCTTAGACTAAGATAAGCATCAAACCTAAAAACTCACATAATCCAAATCTGGATTTAATTGTTCTGTGCTGATTACAGATTATTTGAATTTGATTCGACTACAGAAGTAGCGGGTCACTCCATTCCAGCACCATTCCAGAACTGCTACTGGCATTGCAAAAATGCAAATTAACCATAGTTACAGACCTGAAAACATCAGTCAGTGTTCATATGTAGCACTGAGCCATGGTTTCAATTCTATTTTTTAATTATTATTATTTTTTACTTTTCCTCCAAGAAGCAAGACTTTCTTTTAATCTGTTAAAGTGATTAATATTTATATAGACTTTTTAAATTAAAAAAATTAAAATCAAATTTCACACCAATTTTTTGGTTAGCCATTGTGTGCTTAAAAAAAAGATATAGTGGATATGTTGAGGATGAATTAAAAAGGCTTGCCAATCTCAAAAAACAAACAAACAAACAAACAAACAAAAAAACATTCAGACCAGATAAACAATATCCAAAAGAGTTTAGTCTCTTTTTGATTATGAAAAAATCCAAGGATATCATCATCATTCATCAGCATCATTTTTCAGTTGATGCATCTACTTAGGATTAAGTATTTAGGATTACAATCACCTTAAATTCATCCATCTACTCATCTAGATAAAGCAGTATGGGCTTCCCGACCTAAATGGGAATTTGTTTGCCATACTGTCACAGTAGCAGAAGAAAGGGTTTGCCTCGGGTGCCATTAATGCAAAACCCACCACAGAACAGATCAAAATGCAAATATACAAAGCACTGCATTGAAAATGGTCATGTACTGGATTAAAAAGAGCAATCCAGCAGTCAACATGTCAAGGAAAACTTTTAAAGGTTTTCAGATAGCATTGAAAACTATTGTTAATCATTGCTCTAAAATATTTAGAGAAAGTGTGGCTGTTTGGAAGTAAAACCTAAAGAAATGATAACTGATGACTTTTTCAAATTACTTTAAAGAATCCTTAAGTCTATGCATTGAGATGTCACCTTTCCTTGCATATTAAATAGAAATATATTCTTTATTTTTGCAACAATAACTCAGCATGACTAAAATATTGCTTGTATACTAATGTACTTCAATGCTTAAAAGCATAAAGCTTTGCTTACAGTTTGCTACAAAGCAATTCTCAGGTACTGACAGGAAAATGTCTTTCTTCCAGACAGTGTTAGATAGACTTTCTGACACAGATTCAAACGCATCTCTCCAAAAAAGACTTGATATAGTGTGCTATGTTTACCTTTTCGACAGTTTGACTCTCATTTTTCTTGCTGTCATTGTGGTGTCCTTACCTCAGCCGACTACAGTGACAAAGCTCTTTTAGGGATCATGGATTTCTCAGAGCTCTGACTCGATAAAAACCTAACTACACAAATCTACCTTCATTCAACTGTAATATAAATGTATATATACATATTTCTAAAGAAAACACTTGAGAATCTTTACAAAGTGCAAAACTTTACACACTGGCAAAGTTTTGACTCATTATGAGGTTTCAGTGGAAAACTTATCCCTATTTTTCAATGTGGCATTAAAAATAGCTATAGAAAATCATTTTGTTTCCTTGTTCTGTTTTGTTGCACACCCTGCTGGAGTTGAAAGCTTGGCTTGTTACTGATTATCTTAAGCACCATTATCTAAATTACTGCCAAAGTTCAAGATAACGAATTTTACTTACTGTTAATGTAGCACAATTAGATTTTACTTAATTTTTTAAAGGAATTCCTTTTCTACTTCATCTGTGGCTTTTAGGTTAACTATTGTCATTTGTTGTACTTATGAACTGATTCCTCTCATTGACATTTGCTGGGAATCATGCACAGGGTTCCTTTCCTATATACTTAAGTAAGTTTTTATGTTTCCTCATGTTTTTATATTTTAAATGAATCATGTTTTTAACCAGTTGTGGTCTGCTTTGATTTCCTTTATTAGTAGTTGAATGTTATGATTTTAGCTATGTGTATATTAAGATGTGTGGTGAATGAATGTCTTTTTCTCTTCATTGCAATACCCATGAGGAGTAAAACAAAGCAAAATTTGAATTTAAACTGGACTCTTACACTACTTCATAATCATTGTGGTGCTGACTGCCCTCTAGTGGTCATACATCAGTACTAAAGTTTGCCCTATGTCAAGTGAAAGGCCCTCCAGCTCTTGTATTTTCCATTTCTGTGACCTTTCTTTTGTACCTTGACAATTTCAGGTAAAATATAAAAACAACTTTTGATAAAACACTTCACACTAATAATGTTTATTTCCTTCACACCTTATGACAATATTGTCCTGTTATTATGATGCTGTATAACTGAAAAATCCTTAGCAATCATTTATATGTAAAATCCATCTATGCTCAGTGTAAGAGATAAATGTAGGTAATTATTTTATTTCTCTGGGGACTCATTTTTCAATCTTGACAAATTCATTATAATCAAATCTGGCTCTTCAGCTGCAATATATCTCTCCCAAATATCACACCTCAGTCATACTATTGCATATCTCCCTTGTGTTTCAGTTGCATATGAAAGTATTCTGCTTTAAGCAAATAAACCTCCAGCATTGCCTTCTACATTTCTTTGTCTTGTGCTGTAGCTTACACATTCTAGTCTCAAGTTTGGCCAAGCTGTTATAGATACGTTTGACATGTTGAGGTTCGGAGTCATGGGTTGTTGTAGTTCAAAGATGTAACAAACTGCACATAGCCTAGGAACCACTGCTATGGATTTTAGAAAAGTACTACCAATAGTAACATTACTTAATCTCTGAATTCATTAGCCTTCACATACTAAATGCTTGTAGTGGCTACAGCTGACAGCAGTCCAACCTGTTTTCTGAATAATTCAGCTAATTGCTATTTGGCCACTTGAGGACACTCATAGACTGTATATCGAGCACTGAACATTCAGCCTGAGATGCCAGAGGATCATTAAGCATGTAAGAAAAACAAATTAAACAGTGATGTAGCCTGAATATGCAGCATTGAAGCTTTTAACTTTAAAAAAACAAAAAAAAAGTCTAAATCAGAAACATTGTCACTCAAAAATGTTCCTAATGGACAACTTACTTATATTAATGTTGTGTAATTCCCAAGTAAACACTCTTAATCACAAATTTAAGGAAACAAGGGATATTCTGTTTATTTAACAAAATTAAGACTTATTGTTCAATAAAAATAATTACATAAAATAAAGGATTATATTTATTATTTGCACACACTCAGATCTGTTTCCAAACAATTGAGTAAAAAGAAACACAAATAAAATAATTAGAGAGGCTAATTAGGACATGTTGTTCATATACAATGCATCCAGAAAGTATTCACAGTGCTTCACTTTTTCCACATTTTGTTATGTTACAACCTTAATCCAAATTTAATTAACCTTTTTCCTCAAACTTGAGGTTGTCTATTTTTAATAAATTTGCATAATCTCTCAAACTTTTTTCCACATTCTCATAATGGGGTATTTGTGTGTGGAATTTTGAGGAAAGAGATCAATTTAATACATTTTAGAATAAGACTGAAACATAACAAAATGTGGAAAAAGTGAAGCACTGTGAATACTTTCTGAGTGCACTGTATGACAAGATGTGTTTAATTTCTTCTTGTTTATTCCCATGTAGAATGTTTTTTTTCTTTTTTTGTAAACATATGTTGCAAGACAAGCAACAGTATTGCAGTCACCCTCTCCAGTTTTGTTCTTTTCTTTATCACTCCTCCCTGTATCTTTCTGTATAGCTTTTATATATTATCAGAGACGTGTGAAAACATAGATTGATACTCTCCAAAATACTAGCAAACCTTTTGTTATTCACAGAAATGCTGGTCATTCTCACATGTTCTTATCAGTGTGAGTGAAAGTGAGATGAGAAGGCCCAGTTCTGCAGGCTAACGACATAACTACATAAATTAGGTGGGAACGGTAAATATACTCTTCCCATTGATTCAAAGATGCAAAAGTAACATTGGTAAGAATAGTACTTTCCTTGACAAAACATGCAACTCATTTGAGGATCAGGTTTGTCACCAGTGACTAAATTTCTTTTTGTGTTTATAAATGATTCCCAAGAAAATATTTTTTTATTTCAGTTTCTATAGGAATTAAATATTTCTCAAGCAGCACATTTTCCCCAATATAACATCTAATCAGAACACACAATTCTGGTATAAAACTGTTTCTATTTTTTTTCCAGTAAATTGACTAAAACCCTGTAATTTCTTTAACTTGACAACAGATGGCTCCACATGAACATTCACTGGAAGTTAAAACAAGGTTAAATATTCTAAGGAAGGAGAACATAAATAACCAATACACACATGAATTTCCATTATTTGTTTGAGCTCTTTTAGCTACTATGAAGATAAGTTTGGACAACCCAAAATTAAGTTGATGGAATGTGGACATAATTCCAAAACACTCCTATAATCTCATATATATATATATATATATATATATATATATATATATATATATATATATATATATATATATATATGAGATTATAGGAGTGTTTTGGAATTATGTCAATTATTTGTTGTGTAGAGACTTGGTTAACTTGGCTACCTTCCTTTTACACTCTATTCATATAATTCTGCCTCACAACATCTATTTCCATCTCTGTTTTTTTCTATTTCACTGAGCATTTGAGGTAAGTAGTTCTCTTGGAAATCGTGAGAACCACAGATAGCAGAATATACTGGATATCTAATCCCAACAAAAACTGGCTAAATCTGTGCCACCTGTTGTCAATTTTTTAGAGGCCAGTTTTTTAGAACTTGATCCTAGTGCTCATTTAAACTAGATATTAATTTAATTTAATGGGTTCATTTCACCATTGTCTAGGTTCCTTATTTGTATGGCTTTAAAAAGCATTGCTTTCATTTAAAAGAATGTATATAAGATATTGCAAGGTGGGCTTGTGTTTCTCAATATATTGCTTATCCAGCTGGCCCCGATCTATGTTGCTCAATTAATTCCAAGCATTTGTAATTCAACTAGGATCCACATTAGGAAATTAGGCTTGACTATGTGTTTGAATAAAGTAGTATCCCAAATATGAGTCCATTTTAGAGGCTGGCCCACTGAACAGCAACGTACCTGAGCACAGTTTGGGCAGTTGTCTTGCTGGACAATCTTTTCTGCTTTTCAGACTGTTCACTGAATCCACAGGCCCAATTTACACATATTGGAAGGGAAGTTATTACTGGAGCCAAAAGCAGATGACCAAATCTAATCCCTCATGCAGAGAATAATCCAGTCATGTGTCTGACTAATGAGTGACCTGAGAGTCCTGGATCCTTCTGAACAGAGGCATACAAACACATACACATTTTCCAGCTTAAACTAATAAAACCTGGTCATTTACTCACTGACCCTTAAAGGGATTTGTGATGCTCCGCTTCAGTAAAAACAGTTTGACCCAGGTTAAAGGTTAAATACTATTAATGGATTCTGGTGTTTTATGTCATAAGAAGGTGTCTGAAAAACAGTAAACACAAGGTATGTGTGAAACTGGTTTATTTTGCCCATCTTGTTTAAACACACAATAAATAAGTACAAACTCAAAAGTGGTATAATCAGCTTTTGACATGCAAATATGTCCTTTGAACCAAACACATTAGAAAAAGATTTCTCACAAAGGAATGTTCTGTGCTTTGTATAATATGACACTATATTGATATCACATGAAGTCACGAGTCACACACCTTCATCCTGTGAAACGTCCCTGTAGAAAGGGCATTCCTAAAATCTGGCATGCTCTGAATTTTACTAATAAGGACGATAACACAAAAGTACCGTTGTATCTCACACTGACAATCTAAAAAAAAAAAAACCTTCAACTTTTAATTTGAATACATGTATTTAGTGTGAGAAAACAAAGATTAATTTTAAGAAATAATCATTTTTGGAGATTAACAGTTTGTATGAAATTTGTATAACATATAGATATAGGAGCATTTGATAAATTTAAACTTTACTGGTTAACGTGATCATAGTGTCAAGAAATGTTTAATTAAAAATACATAATTAAACAAGGAGTATAAATATGATGTGAAAAAGAGGCTGATTGCTTTTATGCACTCTTTAAAATGGGAAAGATAAGGGAACGTTGAATTCAAGCATGACATGAAATGGTTTCAAGAAAATAGTTTTAATTAGTCCCCAATTTTTCTCTAGGCATACAAAATATATTCCATCATCGCAATAAAATGCAGAATCAAAAGTTTCATAAGGTAAATAGTTGGTAAGGTGGTCATTTCTTTAAAAAACTACAACTACATGCAAGAACAGCAGCTGTTGGCCAGAAGCAACCTTTTCAATAAAACTTTGTTTTTGAGGTGGAAATAATGATTTTATTTCCAGTAACTGGATAGACTATTTAATATCTTGGGTCTGTTAGATATGAATCCAAAGTTGATATTAAGAACACTTTATGTTTATCAAAAGTCATATAGTTGTTGCAAATATTTAATAAAAAAATATTTACACTGGTGACTTTGATGACTTTTGTGATAAGCTCCAAGTCTTGGCAATCTTTAGTGCCGTCCACAGATTGTCGATCATATTAAAGTTGAGACTCTGGCTGGGCAACTCTAAAACATTAATGTTACTTTCAGTCAGAAGAAAAGTGTTGTTAAAATAAAAGGTGACTGTAAACTTAAATCTACCAACGTTCAGAACAGTCTTTGGCTTAACTGTATAACAACAGAGAAATGAAGACAACGATTAAAGCAGGGATATTATGTATTTTCCAGGCACATAGTGTTATCCTCAGTTAGTATAAAATGCTGTATATATCAAACATAATTTAAAATAAATTTGACATCTTGAAATTGGCCTCGATCTCTTTAAGAAGTTCCAAGTCTTTCCAACACGCTGCCTTCAGCACGTCATCACAACAGTGCTACTCCATGATCCTGTTTACAACTGTTCTTAGGAGCGTGGTTTGTATGATAAGCTCAGCAGACACGCAGTTCCACCAAGTGTTGGTGTGGGAAAGGCGAGGGGTCCTCTATAAGGAGGAAGCTCGGCTGAAGACTGCAGCTCCAAGGAGGAGCTTTGTTGAAATAGGTGGTGCTTTGTGAGAACAAGCGTTTAGGCACTCCGAACGGTTGCCACGGAAGATTCAAGTATTTCTCAAACATGTATGAAAAAATCAAAGCAACACTCCAGGTATGTTTTTGATGAGGAAATAATGTTATAACAAGATGTAAAGCTCAAAAAAGTTGATTTTTCATAATAACCCCCCTTTTAAAGAACTGGAGCTGAGACAAACAAGGCTTGCACATTTAACGTACCACAGCTTACAATGAGGAGGTGGTAAGTTAGGTATAAACATATATGCCAGACTCACTGTTGGAAAACTATTGGAAGAAGTAGCATCTTGAAATCACAATGTCTTGATAACAACAAGACAGCATCTAAACTGCTTTGACCAGATGAGACTAAAATGAGACATTTTGCCACCAACCACTCCCAGTGGGCACTGTTAAGCACGGTGAAAGATCTGTGATGCTGTGGCCTGGTTTGTCTTTCAAAAGTCACAGGGATCTTTAAGAGTGCAAGGCATCATGTACTCTTTGAAATACCAGGACATTTATAATAAATATTCTGGTGGCCTCAGCCAGTAAACTAAAAAAAGAGTAATGGTCTGAAACATATATCCAAAGAAACACAAAAATGGTTCAACCATCACAAAATCAGCCATCTTCTGTGGGATGAGGTAAAAAGAAGCATTCATAAGAGAGGACCTCGGACTGAATTATCTAGAGAGATTGCAGAAAGAGGAATGATCAAAGATCACTCTTTTTAGATGTTTTAGATGTGACCCTTGTAGCTTTGCTTTTAAAAACTATTATTTCTTAATTTAATATTTTTCCCCATTTTATAAATATACTCAAACTGTACATTTGTATTGTGCTAGCTATCTCAGTGTGTTACCTTGCTACTGCAATAAAAGATTAGTTTAATGTAAGACTATTTAAACATCTTCAGCAGGGATGCCAATAATTGTGGTGTATATATTTTTTATTTTCATTAGATGTGGCATGTTGACTGATCTAGAGTTCACGTGAGGTTTGAATTTCTTAATGGTTAAAAGTAAAAGGCAAATGTTGGCTTTGTGCAAAACATTCAGCTGACTAGTAACAGTGGTACTCTGAAAAGCAGAAATAACCTTTAAATTCAAAAAAGGAAGACATGAAAAAACAAAACTGTAAAACAACAACAAAGCCACTGAGTAGGAGAGAGGACATGCAGAGTCTTTATGGGTTTTTAGTGTGTGTTTGTGTGCATGGCACAGTGAGAAAACAGCTCTATAGATGGTAGAGCAAACCCCATAAAAAGATTCCTGTTACCATGGATACTGAGGTTTTGGTGGATGAATTGAAGCGTGTTCAGTTTACAATATTAAGATCAATAAAACTTCATGTGGTTTGCAAACCTCTCACACACACATTTTATTCAGCTCTGATGAAAAATGGGAATCATTATGTCTGAAAAGTCACTTGAACGTTTACCTGTATTAGCAGACTTAACTCCGGGATGTTTTATCAAATCACAGTGGCACAGTCTAACCAGGCTGTTGCTATAAATAACCCTGTGTTCCTACTTAAAATCCAGAATTAAATAATTCTTAGTCTGTTGGTGGATGTATTTTCAAACTCTACAGGCACCATAAAATACTCACAAAAGCACTCTGTAAATAACTTAAAGTCAAAATAAAAATGTGTACGGATTTACACACAGTTACCTCATATGTGCTTCACTCAAAGTGGTACACAGCCCTCTCCTTGCCTTGTTAGAATAACATTAAAGAAAGCCCACAGTCTCAAGGAGCAGTCTTCCAACAGCTTTAGAGGCTTAATGAGTTAGTCCATTTACATTTTGACTTTATCGCACCTACACTTTGTTGAGCCAGCTAAATTGAAATTAGCATGGTTTGCTTTGATCAGAAACATGAAGAAGTTACCATTTCCATTCAAAGTAAACTGCTATGAGAAGAAAGAAGATAATCTTAGTAAAAGGAATATGCCGGTTACTTACTCTTGCATATGCTTTCTGTTGTATTATGCAAACAGTTTAAACAGTGGTGTTACCAGAAATCTCCAGAAACACATTCTGACCACAATTCAGAGGCACTCTTAAAAAAGAAGAGAGGTGCTAACTTTGGTCACAACAACACTAGTAACAAATAAATGTTGGACTGCATGAACCAAACCCATCATGCTGTTCCATCCTGAATACTACGTAGGATTTCCTTTGGAAGACTGTCTGACCCTCTTAGTCCTGTTCTGTCTCTGTTCTCGCATGTCCATTCATCCTTTCTTCCTTCCTTTCATTAATTGAAGCAGCCAGAGCAGCTCATCTGCCTGCTGGAGTTCATCTGCGGGGAGATGGTGTCTGGCACCACAGACTTCAGGATGTCATTCTCTGTGGCCATGATGTGCTTGACCAGGAAGTTTGCAGCCTCACTGATATTGAGGTTGTCCTGAAACAGAGAGTTAGATATAGCATATGAAAAATTGACCGAACAATAATGGAATTACTTTTCTCTCATTACAGATAATGTACAAAATCATTTATTTGGAAGTTCAGTAAGCCTTCACTATACACAATAAAAAACTTTCGAAGGTGTCTGATATTATCTAGTAAAATCAGTTGTGTTTTTAATCAAGCAAATTAGTTTGCAATGCTCAATGAATGGCTAAAATCAAAAGTTTTCTCTGTCTTTTTTTAATCAAATAATCCCTAAACACTTTGATAAGAATTAAGTTAAGATGTTGAATGTCAACCGTTAAAATCTATACATTCTGGGTGAAGGTTGGAAGAGTGGAGGACAGAGAGACATGATTAAAGTCCCCAGAGATCAGAAAGAGAGTCTGTGGGTGCTGTGTTTGGAGTCTGCTGGTAGTAGCATGAGGGACATTGCAGGCTGCAGCAGCATTAGCAGAAAGTGGGACATACACAGTTTTCACAATAATGTGAAAACTCCTGGAGAAGACACTGCAGCTTCCTACTACCGACTAGCAGTTCAGTGTCCTTACTGCAGAGCATCTCTTTAATAGTTAAATATGCAGAGTAACATCATCTATTGTTCACAAACACAACCAGACCCTCTCCCCTCTTCTTACCACTCTCTTTTGTTCTGTCGACACGGAGTAAATAAAAGCTGTGCATGTTTATATGTGAGTCTGGAGTTAGTTAGCCACATCTCAGTCAGGCAGATCAGGCTGGTCTCTCTGTAGCTCCTTTGATGGCACATTAGAGCCGCCAGCTGACCCACTTTGTTGGGAAGAGATCTCACATTTTCCATAGTGATGGACGGGATAACAGGTCCATACCTTCTACCCTGGTTGTGACATTCGATGCCCACACATCTCCCGAGTCTCTTCCTTATCAGCTTGTAGGGAATATCAAGTTGCTCAGTGGGAGGCAGTAGCCTACAGTGGAGCTACCAAGAGGTAGCAGCTGATCTCTGGTCTAAACAAGGGGCACATGGCCACTCTCACTGTCTCCGAGCAAAAAAGCCATAAAAAATAAAAAATAAAAACAGAACTGTCCAGAAGAAACTCAGCTGTGAACAAAATAATAGTGAGCACAGAAACACACAACACTTATAAAAATTAATTTAAAAAAGATAAACACTAAGGAATTAGTGTAGAGCTGCTGAAATGGACTACCAGTTTGCACGGTGCCGGTGCCGGGTGGGGGACTGAATCTAACCAAATTAAATGTATGCAAATGGTACCACCAAGTTTATTTATTAAATTAAGTACTTTGTTCTATCAGTATACACCCAATTAAAACTTCTATCAGTTAGAAACAGACTACATTTAAAATGCTGCCACAAAACAGGGTGTGTAAATCTGTTTTCAATGTGGATTTCTTTTGGGGGAACAGACTCATTATGAACTTTAACCTTTCAGAATGTTGAGTCCTAGTGGCAAAAGAAAGGCAGCACACTCCAACATGTTGGTGTCAACAGAGGATGTGTGAATCAATACAACACTGGTTGCATTTTAAGAGATATGTAAGTACTCAAGAGCATTTGGATTTCTTAAAATAAAACTGAGGGCATTGCACAAAGAAAAAAATGTTTGGCAAGTCAACATACATAACTTAAACTTAAAATTAGAGTTCAAATTATTGTTGTGATACATGTACATTTTAAGTAAACTTAAGCGTGTTTCATTTCCTTGTGATTTTACTGCGATATAAACCATTCATTTTACTATTTTAATCAAATATTTTAGATGTTATTTCAGTGAATCATCAGGTGAAGAAAATCAAAGTGATCAATTAAGGCTGTGTAAGTTTGTGAAATCTTAAGGACAGTGCTGAAAAATTCCTTTTGGAGTGGTGCAATTGGTAGCACTGTTGCCTTGCAGTAAGAATGTCCTGGGTTCCAATCCCAGCGTGGGGTCTTTCTGCATGGAATTTTCCTGTTCTGCCTGTACATGTGTGCTTTCTCTCTGGGTACTCCGACTTCCTGCCACAGTTCAAAAGCATGACTGTTAGGTTAATTGGTCTCTCTAAACTGTCCTGAGGTGTGAGTGTGTCCATGCATGGTTATTTGTCCTTTGTGTAACTGTGTTGCCCTGCGATGGACTGGCGACCTGTCCAGATTGTACAACACCTCTGGCCCAATGACTGCTGGAGATAGGTATCAGCCCCCCTGCAGCCCTGCAAGGATAAGCGGGGATAGACAATGGATGGAATTCAGCTTTCACTGAAATATTCTGAACTGACAAAGCAAATGTGAAACCTTTTGGAAGGTATTTGTCATATTACATAAGCATAAGGATAAGCATTTTTCAAAAAATAATCCTCATAACCTAAACCACACACAGTGGTGGTAGTAATATAATCTTCTTCAGCACCTGAATGACTTGCTTTAAATAATGGAACCATGAATTCTGCTTTCTATCAGAAAATCCTGAAGAAAGAAAGTCTGGCTCATGATCTTAAAGTCAAGCACACTTAGGTTATGTAGCAGGATAATAATCCAAAGCACACCAGTGAGTCCACTTCTGAATGCCTCTAAAAATAAAATAAAGGTTTTGGAGTGGCTTAGTCAAAAGTCCAGATTTAAATCTGTTTGAGATGTTGTGGCATGACACTAAACAGGTTGTTCATGCTTAAAGTCCATCCAATGTGGCAGAATTTTATCAGTTCATCAAAGAGGAGTGGGCCATGGCAATGCCAAAGACTCATTCCTAAATGTTGTAAATGGATGACAATGCAGTTGTTGTAGGTAAGGATGCCAAAATCAGTTATTAGGTTTAGGAGCAATAACTTTTTCACATAGGACAAGGAAGGATGAATAATTACTCCCCTTAACAAATGAAATCACTTATTTAGATGATGTTTGTCCAAAACGTGCATGTGTGACAAAAGCAAAAACAGAAGTCTCTAAAAGAGACATTTTCACAGCACTGTACATGGTTTATTTTCAAACTGAGTGGGGAAAAACTGGATAAAGTACAAAGTGTAATTAGTAGACTTTTCCAAAATCAAGCCTTACACAAAACTAATCAGGATGTGCTATTTGATCAGTTTTGTGGCAAAGTTAAATTATGCTTCACATAATAAAATTATATTGAAAAACAACCACAAAACACAAATCACTAAACTAAAACAGTAAGATAGCAGTCTTACGTAACTAGCTAAGGTTAGAATATTGCAAATATTAGTCATGATATTTATTTTTTTACTGTGAGACCAAAGCTTGGCTTAACCCGGACAGTTTATGATTATTCAAAGAATTATTTAAAGTGTAGTTTGAAAGTTGTTTAGTATTATTTCCAATACGTTTTTAATAATTGTGCATTTCACCTTTTAAGCAGCTTATGTGAAATAAGAAACCTCAAAACATAACAATCATTTCCATGGACTATTCAGGGAATTTTCTTCCAAACAACACTGTGTGCTTTGTGATGTAATTTATTATCTAATTCAATAGCACAAATTACTTGGATAAGGAATCTGGAATCCTGTTTTCACATCCCTACAACCTTCTAATTTCCAAGCCCAATTAAATCTTGTAAGAATGACAAGATTCTGATCCTGTTTATTTTTCTGTGCTTCAAGTTTAGCATTTGTTGATAAGTTACAGCTTTTCAGATCATTTAATGCCTCATGTGTAGTCTTATCAACAAGGGGTAGTTAAAAATAAGTAACATAAAGTGCTTGGGAAACGTATTACAACATCACAACAAATTTTAGCTTTATTGGGATTTTATGTGAAAGATAGGCCTAATGTAGCCTGGTAAAAACCAGCCCCTTGTTCTACACTTTGCTTCGTACAGAGGGTCTAGACCCTCGGCTGTTGAGAAACGATTGCTTGCTGGAAGCATGGACTCTGTTTGGACTCTGTTTAAGTTTTAAATTTTGCCCAATTGCTAATCTTTGGCCATGACGTATGTAGTGCGCCATTTCAACACCATAAGCTTACCAGAAATTGCCTGTGCTGTATACAACCAACCCCCACTGCAAAGAGAGAAGTGTTGAACCAAACAAGATGACTGTTAATTTTAATTCAATATATGGAAGCATGGCCAACATGGGCTGAATGGCTTTGTTCACTTCCTCTGCTGCCATTGCTAAAACTACAGGCAGACTACAATTCTAAAACAGTGCAGAAAATTGACGTCATTGTTCACAACTTCTCCTTCTGTTCGCTGATTGGCCCGGTTGAAATTCTACCAGAGAAATTCATCTCAATGGGAGAAAACCCAGATGGAGCACTGAAGGGTGATGGGAATCAAGTGGAATTGTGCCTTCCTATGCCATGTGGAGGTGCAAGGAAAATTCTGCATGGTTGTCATAACTTCTTAGAAATAAAAATGTTAGTATGGTGTGCATTTGTCATCAGCTCTTTTTATTCTGATATGCCTAAGTTACATCCATTTACTTCATTTTAACTTAATTAGTTAACAGGGTCAACTGGTGCATAATTAAATTTCAGTACAAATACTGATGTTTTTTGAAGGCCTCAGAGCATTAATCAAAGAAGCAGCCAAGAGGTCCACAGTAACTCTGGAAGAGATGGGAGTATTGACAGGAGTTGGTCTTTATGGGTCAGCTCCAAGAAGAAACTAATATTTGTTACGTAGTAATTGTAGTTTACTAGAAACCATGTCGAAGACAAATAAAAAACAATAAAATAAATGAAATACAAAACAGTGGAACTTTTTGGCAGATATGTAAAACTATGGGCAAGTTTTTCTTTAACAGAGACAAGGAAGCCATTCAGAGTTGATAGGAAAATGGATGCAGTGCAACTAGAAGAAAATCACTTGGATGCTGCAAAGGACAAGAGACTTGGGTAAAGATTCACAATCCAACAGGACAACAGCTCTAAAAATATCAGAGCTGCAATATGGTTTAGATCAAAGCAAGTATTTGTGTTAGAAAGCTTTAGTCAAATTCCAGACCTAAATTCAGTTCAAAAACTGTCCCAAGACACTCTCCTCCAACCAGTCTGAGTGGGTTTGAGTTATTTTGCAAAGAGGAATGGGCAGAAATCACAATATGTGAGTTTTTGGTTCTAACATGATAAAAAGTTCATACTTTTGTAATGGACCACATTGATTGCAAAAGACAGTTATTGGATGGTTCACTGAAGATCACCAGGTATTTGCTTCTTAAGTGTAAGATAACCTCTCAGATAGTTCTCTGTAAAAAAAAAAAAAAAAACAAAACAAAAAAAAAAAACATTCTGTGCATGTGGTTGATGCATGGATCATTTTTTGAAATCAAATTTCCACCTTTGAATGTGAATTGAACTGAAATAGGATCAATCCTCCAATTTCATAGTACACCAAATGCCAAGACCCAAATATTGAACCAGAAACTCCTAAATATTCTCAAGTCTCACCTTTGCTGATGTCTCAAACCAACCAACAAAGCCATGATCCTTGCAGAATTGATCCATTTTGATGCCATTGTTACTCAGTTCCCTGCCTTGGTCACACTTGTTAGCCAGCAGCACTGTAGCAATGCTTTGTCCATTAGCCAATATCACTTTCGAATCCAGGTCTTCCTTCCACTTAATGACGGCCTCGAAGGTGGTGGGCCGTGTCACATCGAACACAATGAAGGCACCCATGGCCTCGCGGTAGTAGACCCGTGTCATGTTCCCAAATCGTTCCTGACCTGTGATGAGCACATGAACAGACAGCGTTATTCATTAGGACAGCAGCATTCCGGGGCATCACTGTGATGAAACATTTTCATTGTTTTTTTGCATTTTTCCCAGCAGTATATCTAAGGCAGCTGGCAATAAAACTGCAGTCACAGCTGACTGCCGTTCCAGTCAGTTCCTGCATTCCAATGAAACAACACATTCTTGTGGTCTTACAATCACGTTGCAATTAAACTCTTAATGCAACTATTTGTTCATGCTCAGAATAAGCAATGATACTTGTCTGTAGGCAGTATATAACTTCATCATTATTTTCTAAAATTATTGCCATATGCGGAGATATTTGTGTAATGCATCAAGACATTCCCTTAGGTTCTACAGAATTAATGTAGATACACATTAATCTGCAGCTGAGATTGTAGGGGGAGAACTCCTCAGAAATATAATAAAAAGGGGAGTTAGTACTTTTTGCTTTGCAAGATGGACAATTTATGGTGATGAGTAAGAGGACACATAAACTCTGACTGTCAGTGGAGGAACAACTTCCTCCTTTCATCCAAAACAGTTGTTTTACTCATTGGGAAGTGCTGTCTGCAGTGGCGTGACAACAGTCATAGACACACACAACCATCAAACAAATCACTTGACACACTGTCATCTGATGATGCAAGTTTCTGCTTTGCATGACCTGATTATGACAAGACCTATTCTATAAAACATATACATCTTGAGTAAAGAGGATGTTTTTCATGTACTCAAACTGTTCTAAGAGTTTCGATCCAATGCCTTGAAATTGGCTTCCTATCCCTTAAACTTTTCCACGCTTTGTCAATTTATAACCACAAAACCGTCATTGTATTACAGCTGGAAGGTGAATGTCTGCCTCATTCTGAAGTGTTTTGCAGCCTCTCACACATTTTTTCTCCAGGACTGCCTTGTTGCTCTATCTATCTTCCCAACTCTGACCAGCTTCCCTGTCTCTGCTCACGGAAAAGTGTGAACACAGCATGATGCCTTTGTAAATAATAAAATATACCTGAATTGAATTTGAACTGAATTACTCCATTTCAGTTTTAAGATGGTTTGTTCAGCATTGTGTGCTGTTAAACACAGGGTTTGCAGTAAAATCCAAAACTTCAATTTGAGTCTCAGTGACTAGATTATCTTAGGGAACACATCAAATGTTGATGTATTCCCTATGTGGGTTGTGGCCAACTTTGGGACTTCTCATGGCTTTCTTTCAAACATATTTTTGTGCTTCCTGCTTCCATTGAAGCCAGTTTTGTTGAACACATGACCAATAGTTATCCTGTCAACACAGGGTTTCCCCCAATTTATTATAAGCATGGCAGGCCACCAGGCTTTACTTGCCCCCTTGTCAGGCTAAGCGTTGCTTGGTTTTAACGCCAGTAACAGTGATAGCAAAGGCAGTAACAGTGATAGCAAAGACAGGTATATGGTTGATCCATTGAACTGGGAGCGAAGCCGTGGATAGGCTCGAATCACACCATCCCCACCCCTGCTCGTTGGCTTTGTGCGCTGTCGCTGTATCTGGTCATGCACCTCTGAATTTTTGTAACTCGGCGCAGATCGTGCATGCCACCTTTCACTGAAACTGGCCAATTTGGAAGGTGTTCTTGCAGAGCAGGCTCACCTGTACAGGGTGGCATTTATATGATCCCTCTATGAGGACTCCTTTTTGGAGAATACTGCACCCAGGTACATGTCAAGTATAAACGCCACACCACTTTGAGACTTGACTATAACTCATCCTATAGTCGCGCTTTAAGAGGTTAGCATTGAGTGTGCAGTGAGACTGATGTGAGCACCTATATCTTTGTGAATAAAGGAGGTTTGTGTTGTATGGGCATTTATGCTTAATACGTGTTCTGGCATGCATTTGGCTCTGTGTCTGCGCTTGCAACTGATCTTTTTTATTCAGGATATTCTTTCCAAATGCTGCATTTGCTTGGATAAATAGCAACCAATCTCAAATAGAAGATCAAAATACTGCACCAAGTGGCAGACATTACTAAGCAAAGTGGTAGGATTTAGGAAAACACAAGAAAATTTAATACAATAAATACATAAATGTTGGACTCTAAGAATATTTAGTTAAGCATACAATACTTATTACTGTCCATTTTAGGTAATATTTCTTTTAATTTATTTTACTTTTAAATATAACCAGGGCTGGCCCAAGGTTGTATGGGACCTTAAGCAGAACACGATTTAGGGGCCCCTCTTCCTGTTAAGAACATCACCACCACTTCATTTCAATACAGATTTGCTGGAATCTGGGAGAGGGGGTCAAGTTTAATTGGCCAAGATTAAAAACAATCAGTGATAATTGGTTAGTATCTGCTGAGATGTGCTCAAACACAAAGATTATATCAGACTATAGCTATGGTAATACAACAATCAAACAATGAAGATTATTCTTTGCACTTTTAAAAAGTAAAACTTGCCAACTCGTTAAAATCTTAAAGGGGTCACAACAAAAAAAAATTTAATTTTTCTGTGGTTTTGCATGGCCATGCGCCTTCGTGCAGGAAGGGCATATTCTTCATCCTCAGATGATGCTTCAGGCTCAAACATATATGGGAGCAAACTTCCACAATATCATAATAATGGATTTATGACAGAGTGTTGCACCAAGAAAAAAAGTGTCGATCGAGGGGGCAAGGGTATGTGGGGGCATGTTTGGCCAGTTTCCCAAATATGGTTGTAGCCAATCAGAGTGAAGTCAACTAGGTAGAGCCACATATCATTACCGTACCCAACCCTTTTACCAAGGAGAGCATTCTGGCCCGCCAAAACAACCCCCTACAAAAAGGTGACATTATTTTTTTTTTAATGAAATTTTTGGAGAACTGACATATGCAGCAATATGAACTACATGATATAGTTTATACAGTGGTGTCACCACCACTTTAAATTTAAATGCTAAACAATTTAAAATATTTTAATTTATCTATGCTGGAACCATTAAATTAAATAGCACTGTCACTCTCAATAAGCAAATATAAAAATTCTAGATCTATGGTCTGTATTTAACCATTTATAGGAGCCCCTGAATGTCTGAGGGCCCTAAGCATTTTTTATTTTAATTGTATTTTTCTGTGTGTGTGTGTTTGCCTTTTTTAAGACTATAGTTATGTGCTTAAGTATTGACAACAATACATATAATTACCAAGTCATATTTTTTAATTTTCTGTCAGCTTTTAACATTTTTTAACACAAAACAAGGTGAGCCGTTGGTGGACTGCCCTAGGGCCCCTGTTACTGGGCCGAGCAAATTTTCTGAGGGAAAGCTGCAACAAATTCTCCCACATGAGCTATGGATCTCTGCAGCTCTTCCAGAGTTAGAATGGACCTCTTCTCAGCTTTTCTGATTAATGCTCTATGCTTGCCCTGTCAGTTTAGGTGGGAGGTTTGCATTAGTGCCATCCTCTTTCAATATTCTGATAGTGCATTAAACATCAGTGAGATGTTCGGTGTAGGATATTGTTATCCCTGCCATATCTAATTTTTTCCTTGGCCTTCATGATGCTATTTGTTCACTGATTTTCTCCAACAAACCTCTCAGTTACAATGGACTTTATTTAGGGGGAACAGAGTAAAGGAGGCTAAAGACATTTTAAAAAATGCTATTTAGATTTTTATTTGCAAAACATTTTCAAAATCTTTTAAAAACATTTTCCTTTCACTTTAAAATGATGCACTACTTTGTGTTGATCTATCATAAAATACATTAATGTGATTGTAACATTACGAGTGGTAATTACAAAGGGAGTGAGTACTTTTTAATGCACTGTAAATGTAACTTAAATACTCATTAAATAATTTATTGTCTGCATGTGTGTGTTTGTTAGTGTGTGTGACTAAGCGAGGATGTTCTGTTGTTTTATTTAGGCTACAATGACATTCCTGTGACTGGCCTTTAATTCTCCCTCACATGGACCTGATCACATGATGTAACATCATACTTAACAAAAAAATGGTTAAGAAACAATGTGCTGATCTACTTTACAGACAGCAGCTCCCTCATGACTTCGCATATTTAAATTGTCTTTCATAACATAACAAGGGTAGTCACTGTAAATTTGAAGAAAAGTGTTATCAACGCAAACTATCAGCCTCACTCCAGGAAATGAGATGGCAATTCTAAACATTCTTATGCTTCAGTTTCCCTTATTCTTACACATTTTGAAAAATGAAAAAAAAAAAAAAAAAAAAAAAAGCCTGCAGTCAGACCATAAAAGGCGTGCAATACACTTCCATCACACTCATCTAGATTTAGTGGCTTTCTGCACATGCTTAACCTGCTGTCACCGCAGTATTTTTTCAGCAAATATCACAATCGGCTTCTTAAATGTCCTACCCGCAATGTCCCACAGCTGAAGCCGTACAGTCTCAGAGTCCCAGTTGAGGACTTTCAAGGCGAAATCCACTCCGATCGTGGCCCTATAGTTACTGGAAAAGGTCTGGTGAACGTAGCGCCTGATGATGGAGGTCTTCCCGACTCCAAGGTCTCCAATGACCAGCACCTTGTACAGGTGCTCCTTCCGGAGACTCTGCATGCCGTTGGATTGCAGGGTATGATTGGCCATCCCACCTGTTGGGTCTCACAGGGCGGCAGCTCCCAGGAACTTTAACTCAGTTAAGCTGCGTTTCGAGCCTCTGTCTCCTGAGTTTTAGGAACCGCCCTCCATGTCGCGAGTGTGAGCTTGCTCAGGGGCCGTTCCTGGAAACTTGTGACCTGGCCCGGCCACCCTGAAGAGACGTGCTGTGCACCCTGGCAGCTGAAGGCGCGGTTTTCATCCGTGCAGTCGCAACATCTACTTTTTCAGTTATTGAGTAGCGTTGTGTGTCACTTCCTATTATTATGATGGCTGGTTTGCCACGATTTACTTAATGTATTCGTTCCGAATAAAATAATTTTAATCATTTACAGGCTATAGCATTATGTCGTTAAAAAAATGTTGTGCAAATAAAGTCTGATTTCTGTCTTAAGAATAATAATTTTAACCGGAACTACATCATATTCTGTTTGAGGCAGATGAAGTGGCGGTTCATGCATGAAAGGCACCCTGGACTCCTCATGTTGCTTCCCCTCACAATCAAACTCACTCTGTCCTCCAGACAAAACAAAACAACAACAAAAAAAAAACATAGATACACACACACACACACACACACACACACACACACACACACATATATATATATATATATATATATATATATATATATATATATATATATATATATATATATATATATTTATATTGTGAGATATTGATCGTTTCTTGCATAATTTGTATATTTATATATATTGCACCAGTTAAACTTAGGATATACTCAACGTTCCACGCTGGCATGTGAAATATTACTGTGTGTAATTTTGTAATTGTATCGTTTGCTGTCAGAAAAGTGGTGTGCTCACTGGTAATCTTTGAGTTTTTATTCTTTCACAATAGGCTGTACTTTACCTCCTGATTAGCAGAATAAAACAGTATGGTTATCTTTGAGATCATTATGTTATAAATAGACTATAATTTATTTGTATTTCATAAAATACAATGCAATATACTACATTAGCTACTTAGGCTGATTTTCTGTTAGTCAATTAGGCTACAAAAAATATTTACCTATTTGCCAATTTGTATTAATCTTAATTTTAGAGGTTATGAAAAACTTCTCAAAGCTTTATGTTGTCCCAGCCATGAACAGAGACTAGTTCAAGAAAGCCTTACAGTGTAAATGTGGAGATTTATTCACAATTATCATAGTAATAAAAACATTTAGACGCAATGTCAGTTTGTTTCACTTTTGGACTCGCTATATGGCTGTAAAACAAGTTGCACAAATGCAGAATGTAAAAATGAGCACAGTATAAATATGTTAGTGGGCCTATGGGGGCATACATGCAACCATGGGCCAGCTCTGCATAAATATTTAGCTATATTATGTTATTTAATGAAGGGCGCCCTAGAAACCTCATTTCCTATTATGTTTAATAATTGTCGCACAGTGATTTGACACAATTAAGTTCTTTTTTAGAAAATGTACTTAAGTAACAGGCTAAAAATATGTAAAAGAAAAAAAAAAAAACACTGCTTATGTTCCAGTTTTTGGCTATATGAACAAAAATAGCTCCTTAAAGGATATTCAACTTTTGGACTGCACATTCAAAGTCGAACATATTTATCAAAAATAGTTACTATATTAAATACATATGTGCTAGTGATAAATTTGAGAACTTGCAGCCAGTTATGTCTGAATGTAAAAAGACAAAATCTGTATCTCTTTAATGTTCTTTTTAAATTAGGCTGTACTAGAAACTTAAAGTGACAGCAAAAACAATGCAGTTAAATTTAGATGGGTTCCTTTAATGCAGCAAAAGTCTGTCTCAAAGTTATAAAAGAAAAAATACAGGCTTTCTCCAATAAGTTACAAACACAAACACACATTTGAATCTGCAAAATCTGAGCTGGCACAAAGGTACATGCAAATATGGTAACTTTGTAGGAGTATATTTAGATTATGAATCAGTAAAAAAAACATCTGAATATAAATACATCATCACCTGTGTAAATATTAACAGACAAATAAGGGACTGAAGCCAAACTTTAAATAAAGAAATAGAGAAACACGTAAAGGATAGCTGCAACATAAATATTATCAGTTTTGTCTCACAGGCTGAAAAGCTGTGAGTTTGTGAATAAAAACATTTATCTGCATCTTCAAATAGGGAGAAAAAATAACAAAACAGAGTACTGAGTGAGCTGAAAGGATCAGGCAAAAGAAATGTAAATTTTGTGACCTATTTTAAAGAAACAAAACTCAATCCACAGCAGGAGATGGGAGACTGGCACAGCAAGGCTAGAAACATCCAAAATATTTTCAACAATGTTTGCTTCTCTCTTGCTAACTAAACCTAAAAACAATCAAGCTCACTACTTGTATCATGTCTTTGCTACTGTATCTAATATCCATAAAAGTCTAATTTCAAGGTATTTAAAATTAATGCATTTTAAACACAAATTTAAAGAGTCATCATGCAAAGTGGGGACATTTTGTGCTTGAAACGGCACACTAATCCAGCAGGAAAGAGTTGCAGTCAGAAACGGTTTATTTCAGACGCATCCTGAGATGGAAAATAGTTTTGGTCCACTTACAAATTCTAACTCATCTTACATTCAGCTAAGTCATATTGAGATAAAACAGTTGATGAAGACATCCAAGTTGTCTTTAAGCTCTTTGTGGGTTATGTTCCTGAAGATCGTGTCCACTGAGACAGTACCTTCTATTCCCTTTAGATGCAAATAGCTTTTTTCCTCTCAGAAGAGGAGCACTTGTTGAATGGAAAAAGAAAATGAACAAAAAGATGCAATCTTAGCAGTTTTATGGGGTTTTTTGTTGACTAAACAGGATTCCCAAAGCTTTCTTTCTACAAGGGTTGCCAGTGTATTAGTGAATGAGTAAAATACATCAACTCTAATCTTAAACTTATTCTTCTTTGAGGAGTTGTCAATAACAAAACCAACACATCATAAAAAATTCAACACCAAGCTATAAAAACAAATCATCCTTTCAGTGATCATACATAGCTAAAAATATACAACTGAAATACAACAATATAATACCTGCACTGATTTAGATTGAGATCCATATGACATTTTAAATTAATTTCAAGAAACACTCAAAAATGACTTGATTAAAGAAAGATGTGATTTAATACTTTCTAAATGGTCTTTAGCTTAGCATCAGTGTTTTCTTTGGAGTTGAAAACATGTTTAGGAAAAAGCTGTAGAAAGTTATTAAATGCCCATGGGTTTCAGCACAAACAAAATTATTGTCTAAGTTCAGTTCAGTTTTCTTTTCGTTCTTTTTCTTTTCCTTTTTTTTTTGTTATTTAATATTTAAAGTTTTGTGATTGTGTGGTTCCTGTCAAAAATTTAGATACACTCATCATTGGCATAAATGTCACATAAATCTTTGGCTTTTAATTACACCTTTGAACCCTTTTTTCCCCAGAATAGAATAGTTATGCAACATACAAGAGCAACATTCTTTAAAAACAACCTTTGGGTGCAAGAATTTAAATTTACTGTTGAGTTTCTATAAGCCACACTCTCAAAATTATATATTCAGGCTTTATTAAAACATAAATGTGTACATGCCTATTAATATTTGGGAAAATATCCCCCAGCAACTTGAAAAGAGAAACCCCTTTTTTTTATCCATCAATAAGATCCTAGTAGAATTCTAACTGCATATTTGACCACTGATTTTATTTGAATTGGTATACTTAATATAAATCGGTTAGTTTCCTGTCATAAGTATGGCTTGTAATCACGGTCTATAAATTTTCAAGAAGCCCCAACGCTTCTTGATGACGTTGGGGCCATTCAAGAAACTTACTATTACTCTTCTTTTTCCATTCCAAAATCGATTGTGACGTGTTTAAAATCATTTTCCTGTGGGAACACCAAATGTTGTCTAAGTTGGAGCCATCTAACCCAAACAACCACTTTCAAATGAAAGAAACCTGGTCAGAATATTCTGAAACAATCCAAGAACCGTCAAGTTTCAAGAATATGGCAAATTGCAAGATGCTGGAACACCAATGTTACTGCCCACAGTAGCAACTCAAAGCATTATCGCTACTATTAGTGGGGGGTGTATGTATAATGGTAAGTTAAATACGTCATGTATAATTTTGAGCCTGAGTAGATGAGAAGAAACCATATTAAATTTAAATGTGGCCACTTATTTCTAATTTTAAAAAATGCTGAAGTTGCATGTTATCTTATGAACACAACATGTCAGCTATCGTGAAGGAATAGTTCAAATAAATCATTCAAAGCCCCAAATATGTGACGTTCATGTAGATTATCAGTGAATGTAAATGTTTGACCAGAACTGCATAAAAAAAAATCTCTTTTCCTATATACCTCTTGATGGTATTCTTCTCTCCATCCTACTCCCAAATGACATTTGAAGCGTATGTAGTCCCATCTGAAAAATATTACAAAAACCAACTGAATATCCATAATATCCACATGTAAGAAAGGCATTGAAAAGTTTGTTCCTGGCAAAAAAGGTTCTCTCCGGAGTTAAAAATACTCCTGATAAAAGATAAACACGAACAGGCAGGAGAGAGCAGGTTTAAAGAGAGGATGAGCTCTGGTAGTGTCTCAGCAGCAGCTGATCACATTCAGCCTCAGAAGCTGGGGACAGGGAGGGAGGCAAGCTCTCGTCAGAGCTCAGAGAGAAATCCCTGAATGGGGAGGGAGGGGTCAGAGCCATCAGCTCCTCCGGATTCTTTGCCCGTCTGCCGCCCGTACAAGTCTCAGCCAGTTGCTCATAAATCTTAGGTCGATTGTCGCAGCAGTTGGAGACAGCTGTCACTTCGGCGTATGTGGTGACGGTAGAGGGTGTCTGTCTATTGAAATACTGGGATGGACATTGGGGGTTATCTGGCGCAACGGGCAGAGGTGTGGTGGAAGGCGGGCCGAGGATGGATCCTCCTGGCAGCATCATGGTGTTCAGCTCACTGATGTTGGCGGTGAAACGATTAACAACGCAGCTGATCTGGTCCATGATGGTGGTACCCTGAGTTTGGCCAATTTCACCGACGCTAATGATGCTGATGTCCCCGCTGTCTACAATTGCAGCAATCTGGCCATTGTCCCCACCTCTCCGTCTGACCCCAGAAGAGAGTTCGGGTGCATAGGGTGGTAAAACTTGCACCTCCTCACCTCTCTCATCTGAATGGAGACCTCTTGCCTTTGCTGCATGTGGACTGATGGTGGGCAGAGGTGACTGAGAGGGTGAGCAGGTAAAAGACTGAGACAGTTGTGGCCCTTCATACTGCTCTGTCACACTGTTGTCTCCAGTTGTGTCTCCTTCTTTAGAGAATGGCTTGATGATGGCAGTCTGATTCACCTCGACTGGGTCTTTTTTCTTAACATGGAATGACATCCTCTTCCACAAGTTTGGTCTGCAGCTCCGCTCATTCTGTCCCCAGGATTTTCCGTTGGAACTGCAGAAGAGACATTGACATTTAGTTTTATGTAAATAAATTTTAACAACTCACATATAACATACAGTCCAGTGAAAAATTATTCCCCCTAAAGGCATTTTTTTAAAGCCTGATAAAGAGCCTGAGTAAATTAAAAAAGTGGTTTTTAATTGATGATTTCAACAATGACCAGCCTGGCCCTGAGTGAAAAGGTAATCACCTACCTTGTTAAATCACAAATTAACTGGGATTAACCACATTTTTTGAAAAGCTGAGTTCACTAGCCATCCCCAGATCTGATTACTGCCAGATCTATAGAATCAAGACATCCCATAAACAGAAAAAGATTTTGAAATAACCTAGAACAACATTCCTAAAACCACAGGCATCCTTTTTCCTCAGTTAGGGTCAGTGTTCATGTTTCAACTTTAAGAAAGAAACTGGGCAAAAATGGCCCCCATGGGAGAATGCACACTGCGTTTTGCATGTAGGAGGAGAAATTCAGTTTTAGACTGATCTGAGTTTCTTTTACTACATATTTGCTGTGTCCATTTTATTGCTTCTGGCAAATTCCAAACAGGACTTCTAATAGCTTTTTTCAAGAATGGTTATCTTCTTGCAACATTTTCCTGGAGGCCAAATTTGTGGACTTCATAAGGTAATTGGTTCCAGTGCATTTTATTTAGGGGTATCATTTTAAAATGGGCTGAATACACTTTTTAGTTTTTTTTATTTATAAAATAAATTTTACAATACATGTATCTTCTTCCTTCAGCTTCTAAGTTGTGTGCTGGTTTGAACTGGTCCAAAATACCAATAAAATATATTTAGGTTTCTGGTTGTAACATGACAAAGTGTGAGAAAGTTCAACAGGTATGAATACTTTTACAAGACACTTTATGTAACCTTGTCTCTCCATCTGTTTCTTAATCACATTCTCCTTTGATTTTCTATTCTATCTTTTGCTGTGTGTGTAATTTTAGGCCTCCTTCCATGGTCTTTTATCTTCCCTAGAAAGAGGAATCCTCTAAGGATCCAGGTTTCCTTTGGGAGAACGTAACCCAAATGAGGTAGGCTTTTCTCACCTTAGGGAGCTGTTTTTCTTAGCTTCAAATGCAACCTGTTGTAATTTGAGGTTTTCAGTGTAGATCATTTAAAACTAAACAGGTTTGTGAATGTTTGTACATACATTTTTATACAGTGAGGCATTGTGTACAAAATCAAGGACTGCTAAAATTTCAGGTCAAAAAAATCTATTTGATTTTTGTAATAAGATCAGCTGGACCAGCTGAACTTATTACAAAAATCGAACTAACAGGCCTTAAAATTTAAATACCAGCCTGATAGTTAAAATTTAAGGCCTGTCATGTTTTTTGTTATGTGTTGTTTGTTTTTGGCTGCCTGCCTGCTCTGTTTAGTCTCTTCCCACCTGACTTTCACACATTTGCAGCTTGGAACATTACACCAAGACTCTGCTTAAGTGGTTAGACTGAGAACAGGACTGTTGTTAGATTAATTTTCTATGACAAATAATTAAGATATTTTTGAAATGTCTGGTCCCCAAACACAACAATTTTCTTATTTCAAGGTATCCATGATTTTCCAGAAGTTATTATGATTCCTTTAAAAAAAACATCCAAATTCAAACTTCACAAGAAGATTACTAGAAATTTTATGAGCTTCGACGGAGAGAATTGTGTGACCTCCATACACTCTGGAGGGATTTGACAAAAATCTACAATTCCAATGATTAAGGACACTTAACCATTTTACTTTACCATTTTATTATGCCTATTTTTAATGATAAATTTTGAAAAAAAAAAAAAACAAAAAACATCCGTATTTCTAGGTGGAAATATGATGACACACCAAGGCCTCATATTAGGTGAGTTTTGTTTTGTTTTTTTCAAAATGTTCCAAATTATGTTATCATGATAAATCAAAATGAACACATTTTGGGATATGCTGTAGGGGTGCTCTCTTCTGTTCAGTCTGTCTTATAGTCAGTGGTGGTTTTTAAAAGTCAGCTATATGGACAGTTGCTCAGGGTTAGGGTTAGAAAGGGTGGGATTATAAGCACCAAATAAAAAAAAATCTAAGTTATTTGTCTGTTGTGCCTTGAACAAGCTTTGTATTGCTTTATGCATGTGCAGTCAATGAGGAGTTGGTGCCTGCTCGCTGCTGAGAACAGGGAGAAGGAGAGGCATGCCTAGGCTACCACTAATGTAACAACTGCCACTATTTAAAGTTGATCGGCAAAAAAAAAATCATTATTAAACCTGTGTAGAAGTGCAGAGTAATATGTGCCTCAATGCAATGCATTAGAGGCTTTTCCTTAATTTCATTGCTAAGGCAGGCAACAAAAAAGAAACCTTTTAAAGGCCAAAACTTGTTCATCATGTCTAACTTTTATCTACAGTCCATCCTCAACAGCATAATATGGTCTTTATTTACCTTATGTTGTCCTGTGTAGATCCACCACGTCGAAACAGGTTGGCCATGCTGCTGGACGACTTGCCAGCCTTGGCAGCTTTCTTGGCATCGCCCACATGCATGCGCACAACAGTGGAAGTAGTGAAAGCGCTCCGTACATTCTTCTCAGGCTTGGCAAGCATGATATACACCTGACAGTATAAAAACAGCAACATGTAACAATTAGTATAGACAGATAAATATAGAAACACAGCTCTGAATGCAGAATATACTCGTTTTGTGCTTGTTTCTTACTTTAGGGACAAACATGCAGCAGAGAGCCACCGTGGCACTAAGACTCACGCTAAAGCACATGGTTATGATCTTGTAATTAGAGCCGAAGTAAATGGGCACAAAGGCCAACCAGATTATGCAGGTGGTGTACATGGTAAAGGCAATATACTTGGCCTCATTGAAATTAGCTGGCACGTTACGAGTCTGTAGGAGAAAAAAAACAAATAGAAATTTAGGGCAGTGCAGGTTACAATACCTAGTTTTTTCACATTTTGTCACATTAAAATCACACACTTTGATGACATTTTTTGTAATGCATTATTTTGAAGTAAACAGATACATGACCTTCTAGACTCTTTGAATTACCTTGATTTAAAAATCTGAAAAGTGTGATACTAATCATATAAAATCCAGTCCAACCAGTTACATTCAGACATCACCCAATCAGGGAAAAGTGTACATATGTAATTAAATATCAGTATACATACAGCTTTTATGGACTCAGAGGTTTGTTGGAGAGCATTAAATAACAAAGCATCATGAAGACCAAGGAACACAGTGCACTGGTCAGGGATAAAGTTTTGGAGAAGTTTAAAGCAGCAGGGTTAGATACTAAACCAACATTGAGAGCTTTAGACGTTTCACAGAGCACTGTTTAGTCCAACATCGAGAAGGTGAAACTGTAAAGCACAAGTTAAAGCCTACCAAGACATGGTTGTTGACCTAATTTAGCAGTCTGGGCAGGGAGAACATTTATCAGAGGAGCAGCTTGGGTAACTTTGGATGAGCTGCACAGATCTGTAGCCCCAGTGGGAAATTCTGTTAACAGTACAACTATTAATTATGCACTCTGCAGTTAGAGTTCGTGGAAGAGTGGTAAGAAGAAAGCCATTGTTGATGCAAAGCTGTAAGAAATCTCATGTGTTAGAATGGCCTATTTAAAGTCTGAACCTAATTCCAATTGAGCATCCACAGACACTATCCAGCCAATATGAGTGAGTTTCAACTAATTTGGAAAGAAGAATGTACAAAATATTCCTACTTGAGGTGAGTAAAGCAACACACACCAAAAATCCTGAGCGTGGCTGAACACAAATGCACAATGCAATTGTCAATTTTTATAAAAGCCATACACCCTTCCCCTTTCACAGTTATGGGGTGCTTTGTATTGATCTATTACATAAAGTCCTGATACCATTAACTGATGTTTGTTATCATAATGTAACAATATTAAAATGTTATAAATAAAAAAGTAAAAATACTTATGAAAGGCACTGTTTGGATAAAAACACAATATATAATAATGAAAAATAATGAAAACTGTGAAAATATTCTGCAAACTGTATTGGACATTCAGTGAGACACAAACTGAGATATTCTTGAAGTACCTTGAAGGCGTAAAAGGTGCAGCTGAGTATAAGCAGGCCGTTGTAGCCCAGTGGCGCCACCACTCCCAAAGTGGTCAGATTGCAGATCAAATGTACCTCACGGATACTGGGGTAATCATAGATCACCTAAGAGGAGAAAAGAAAAGTGTTTCTCTATTCATTTAAATGAACGTCCACTATTCTCATCAATTATTTTGTTAGCACAGATATACATACAAACCTCTGGTGGTTCTATGATAAGAAGTGCCACAATAATCCCCAGCTGCAGCAGTATAAGTAGGAAGGCAATGACCAATTGTGCGCAGGCGGACATAAAACGTGGTTTCTTGGTGCAGATCTTCTTCTTGCTCCCTGCCAGGATGCGTGCTATACGGTTGGTCTGGATTAAAAATAGATCAAAATGAAAATGGGTGTCTCAGTTACATTCAACGAGGGTAACACTTCTCACGGTGATTCGTGTGAATAATCATTTTCCTTGACCTGAAATATCAGCTTTAGCCCACGCAGAGATTCTTAATTTTTGGCTCGCTTATAACTGGCAGTGCGCCAGCCTCTGAAGCTCAGTTATGTTTTGTTTGTTGCAAAAACCATACAGGACATACATATCAGCAAATAAAATATCATAATATCATATTGTGGATGCACAATCTACAGTTAAATTTTTAAATGCAAATAAGAAAACCTGATGCAAGTCTCTTATGCAACATAAGGATATGAAACAGAAACAGAATCATATTTACCTTTCAAATACAGTATTTAAATTCAAAGCAGCTTGATAAAAAAAGTGTAAAACTGTTGTGGTCCTGAGGTATTTTATGGTTTGATGTAAAATGTGACATCAGATTAGCCACAAGAAATAAACTATATTCCAGTATTTCAAAGGAAGTGACAGAATTCAATGATTATACTTAAGTTTACGTGTCTGTTCCACTGCCTCCAGTTAAATGAACATAGGTGAGAGTACCTTGGTAACTAAAGCTGAGTAGCTCATGGCAGGGGACAGACCAATCCCAAGCCGTTGTAGGTAGCAGTAGACAATGTGTGGCTTGGCGATGAGGCTAAAGGTGCACAGGTAGCCAAGACATATTCCGGCGAGAATGATGTAGCAAAGCTCCCGACTGGATGACTTCACCACAGGAGTGTCCCAAAATCTATACACATATAAACATAGTTTCACTGAACTCGAAAGAAATAGATGAAAAATATTGTTCTAACTGTTACAAACCGCAGGTTGCAATGATGTTTGGCTAAGATGTTCACAAGTCCTTTTGGCTTCAGTATGTGTTTACAGGTTTTTATGTCTATGTAGGCCGAATAAGTTATTAGCTTTGGCCCAGAGTTTTGGCAGTTCTTTTTTAGATTAGACTGAAACATAAACCTAAACTGAAATTACATTACATGCAGCTTTACATTACAAACTTCAGTGGGGGTGGTGCTGGGGGGGCTGACCAACAACACAAAAGTGCCAATAGCTGGAGTGGAAGGAAAATGAAACAAGTTTTTTTTTTTTCCTAAATCTACAAAGTGTGGCATGCATTTTTCAGCCCTTCTGAGTCAAAACTTTGTGGAGAAGAACATTTCACTACAGCTGCACCTGCAAGTCTTTAGGGGTTTATGGCTACCATCTTTACACATGCATTTCAAAACATCAATTTTTAAGTCGTTCAACAGATTCTCATTTGGATTTAGATCTGGACTTTGACTGGGCCATTTTAACACATAGATATGTTTTTAATTAAATATTTTCTTTATAATTCTGGATTTATAGTTATCATTGTTGTACTGCTGCTTTTGCACCCTCTAACAGGTTTTATTTGTATTTTGCTTCATTCATCATTCGATGGATCCTGACCAGTTTCACTTCACTTTGTTTTTAAACGTAACCCTAAATTGTATGATTTTTGCTCTAATAAGCCGTTTTCATGTTTTGGCTTTATAATATATTTACAGATAATTTTTCTACAAAAATCAGACTAATTTGTTCATTTCATTAAAATATTGCATGTTTAGTTTGTTGTTGAGATAATTATAAGAGATCAATTCAGCCCAAAACAAATAATGTATGTATGCAGAATACACATACTAAAGAACATCTATACTAAGGTAAGATTTGAGCAAGCCTATCCTTTTGTCACCATGCTGTCCTCATTTTGATAATTCAGTTTCAAATAAGAATATACATTAAATGTAAGAAATGTATCTATCTAATTACTTGATGAAGACAGAAGTAACAAAAAGTGTGGCCATGAGGCCCAGACAGGCAAAGACTACAGCTGCGATTGGCTCTGGATCCCCCCAACGCACATATTGGACTGGTATCGGTGCACAACCTGAAGAGAAATATGAGTACACATTTACTAGTACGTAAAATATTACAAACTTAAAAGGGTACATACAGCAAGATACTCCTGGTGAATGCTTGTTTGGATGTAAAATGACAAAAAATATCTAAACTAAAAAAATGTAATGGACTGGAAGTGTAAACTCTGGATAAGCAATAATCATGTATTATTTTTAGGGTATGTACCATTTGTGATGATTTGTACAGCAGCAATTCTTATTTTTGTGTTACCCATCATGTGTTTTGCATACAACTATCTATAATGGAGTAGTCTGAGCCCAAGATGGATAGAAAATCTAAATTGGAAATTTTAAGGAGGATCAATCCTCTGTAAACCAGGTGTGATAGTTCCTCTTACGTCCTGTTGGAAAATCTTGAATACCTGAATAACTGAGAGATAAAATATTTACCAGTAAGGTCATCTGTAGGCCAGGAGCCCAGGACACAAGCTCGACAAGTGTACTCATCAAAGACGAATTCGTTCTCCTTGCAGGGAGTACAAGTCCAACAGCAGCTTACCTCTCCTTTACGGATCACCTGGAAACACATCCACACACAGACACACAGCAGAATGAAAGGGTGAAAGGGTCTCAAAGCTCCAATGGCACTTTTCTGTAGCTAATCTTACACTCTGACTGCTCTGAAGGATGAGCAAATTAAAATGTGTTAAAATAGTTAGAACCGCAAAGTGGAAGTGGTTGTTTATTCAGTGTGGAGTTGATATGTATTTGAGTCATCTTCCACAGGGCGACTATGAACAGATAAAATGCTGTTTAAACTACTTAATTCTTCTATAACAACTATTTATCTTTGCTAAACATTCATTTACATCTGCCCCTAAGTAAATTTTGCTGTAAATAATATTACCTAAATCCAGTTCTAAATCCTTTGCATATTGTTATATTTCTGCATTTATAATGTGATTTTTAAAAGTATTTACATCCCTTAAACCTTTTCACATATTATCATATAACAGTCACAAACTTCATTGTATCCAATTGTGCATAATTATGACGTGGAATGGTCCACACCCATACAACGCTAAACATTTTGCCCATTCTTCTTAGTAAAATAGCTCTCCATGCTCTCCATCCAAATGACAGACTGGATGGAGAGCATCTGTCATTCACAATTCAATTTACTCTAGGTCTGAACTTTATTCAGTCCATTTTACCCTATTAGTGTGCTATGATCTAAACCATTCCACTTGTGCTATGACTTTATATTTAGAGTTGCTCTCCAGGAACAGAAACCTCTTTCCCAGTTTAAAATCCTTTCAAGCCGGACTAGACGTGCATGCTAAACTTTTAAGATTTCATTCATAAAAAAAACATCTATCTTATTTTTTTTTTCACCTTCACCTCACAAATATGCACTAGTTTGTGTTGATCTATCATATAAAAACATAGCACAATGCATTGAAATTAGAAATTAAAGAAGTATAAATAATTTTGCAAAAGCACTGCTCTTTTATGGAAGTTAAAAAGCTTCATATTTTCTCCTCTGGCAAGCAACCTAAAATGCACACTGTCAAAGTGACAATAATAAGTCTTTGCTCTTGGCTCAAAAGAGGAAGCAACTGGAAAATAGATCTATTAAAGACTGTTTGAGATTTATTTCCTCAAAATAAATCAATCATCATAAACACAAAGTTGTTGAAGAAACAAAATGAATTGTTTGGTTGTTTGGATTTAACAGAAAAAGGAATTTGGTTTGGGGCAACAAGTTCAGACCAGGTTAAAAGCAGAGATTACATTTCGGCCTGTAAAAGATTTAAGAGCTTTTAGATCTTTAATATTGAATTTCATTTAGGGTGTGATACCATAGAGATACTAGTAACTGTTTTACAAGGGATTCATGTTGGAGAACTTCAGGTTGATATGGAGGAGGAAAAAGGGTCCCCTCAGTACAAATAACATGGAAGAAGCTAAAGAAGGCCAGATGGGAAATGATTAAGGCCTGAACAATAGCATGAGATGCATCTCTAGTGGGGTATTTTATTATTGTCATGATTAATGCTGTGAATGCCTGGGATTAATTTAAAGCTAGTGTGGGTTGTACTTGACAGGTTTCCTCATGACAAGTGCTGTCATCTACAGTGGATATTGTGCAGAGGTGTAGTTAATACCCTATTGAGCACTATTATTACAAACTCTTTTCACTCAACACACAATTTGTAGCACTCAGGGCCCCATGTGTGAAGTAGCAGAGAGAGGGGGACTGGAAAGACACAATGTCTTTTAGAGGTGCACTTAATAAAACCTGGTGCCAAAATGCAATTTAGTAGAGTGCAAACTATGAAATTAAGTCATTTTAGACCAGAGATTTGTATATAGTGTTTTAAGTATGCAAATGAAACATTATACAGGAAAGTAAATACTGTGTAAAAATGGTATAAAACATTAGGACAGCAACTTTTAAAATTAGAGATAGCCCCTATTGGATCCAATATCTGTATCGACCCCTATACTGATGTCATTCTTGGATCAGATCTATCAGGCTGAGGCCACAGATCCACCCAACAATCCAGATGCCGCATTCCTGCGTTGCTGTAGGTTATACATTAGGTGATCTTACTCAGGATTTTTAAGCTTATTGCCCAAAAAAAATCTTACACACTTGAACATTAAAATATTCATATATTAAAATATATGTAGCAATCTCATCCACTGGATTTGACACTGACTAGTATTTCAAACATATCAAGTTTTACTTTTTAGACTAGACAGAAAGAGTTTTTACAAAAACCTGCTGTCAGATGACAGTCTGCTGGTTAAAGAATGAGTTCTCTACTGCTCAGCATCACCTTCTTGGGAGATATTTCAGAGTTGAAAAAAAAGAAAACTAGCAGAGATTTTTGTTCTATGTTTTGTGCAAACAAGTGGTGGTTGCAACAGGAAAGCTAAGTGGATTACAGAAATTGACAGCATTTATTATTATAATTTTTTACTTTCAGCCTTCTGTCAGCAATGCACCATATAGGATTTAGAAATGCCCAAAGCCAGCTGTAAGACTTTGACGCAAGATAGTAACATTTGCAATTTAGAAAATACACAACACAGGCTGTTACTCTTAGCAATGCTAACCGTACAAATCACAAAAGAAGTTATTAAAAAATCTTGGGTCTTATTTGACTTTTTGGTGTTGCTTCTCTCAATCATTCCCACATACACATGTTGTAATGGTATAACAGTGTCTCTAATAAAGACCATTCACAGCACAAAGGCTTGTTAAAATACATATTACTGAAGGATTTTGCCTCTTTTAAGACAATTTTATTTACATATTACATAATAAAGTCCAAGAGTTGACAACTTCTGCTATACAAGCCTTCTCTCAGCACTCTGAATTCAGATTTAATATGTTGCTATTGACAGGTAGATAAATTTAAGATTCTAAAAATCTTGCATTGCAGCATCTTTATTCTAAACTAAATGGAACTGATCACTTCAAACTTAATTGAATTGAATTTGAAACCACACCTTGATCTGAGCCTTTTGGCAGGGCTCAGAGCAGACTGATTGGATAATTTCACTGCTGTTGCTCCATATTTCTTCATCATTCATCTTCAGACCACCCTGATCCCAACTTCCCACATGGATGTAAGCGTACTGATCCACTCCGATCTGCTTGAAGTTCATGATTTCATACCTGCAGAACACGTGAACTTATGTTTACAGAATATAATTTAACACTATTTACCTCTTCTCCTTTCAATGGTCTTCATCGGAGACTTTACCTGCCAGGTGAGTCTCCATTCTGGTCAAAGTGGATGATCTCTCCAGATACACCAGTAAAGTTGGTTCTCATCAGGAAATCCAGCAGCTTGCGGCCATCTATGGGCCGCATGTTTTCACACAAACCCTTTGAAGAACAGAAACATTATACAGTAAATGTTATCACCATCAATAGTAAAGGGATTTGGATAACCACAATGTTGAGGCTCATACCTTATATCCTGGACAGAGAGCTTGCTGCATGGCATGTAGACCATAAGCCATTGAGTAAATGGCATTTATTACGAAACCCATTTTTGTATCTTGGGCATACTGATGTCGTAGAGATTCTCTCCCTGTAGCAAACATGATTCCACTGTTAAAAATCAACCTGTTACCAAAATCTAGTTAAGTTAAGAAACAATTTAATTTCATGAAGTCACTGGCAGATTAAAAGTGTTCTGAGTAGGTGTAAGGAGCATGTTTTTGTTGTACTAACAGCTGCAAGTGCGGTTGTACTTTGTGCTCTCCTGTGGATGTCCTCTCAGCCGACACTGGAAACGATGCTGCCAGAATTCAGGAAACCAGGGGTTTCTCAGGTTGGAGTCAGGCTTTAAGTTCAGGTAATAATCATCAAACCAGTTCACATGTGCAGACTTTAGTTTGATGGTGATCCCACCTGCAGCCTCCTTTTGATACCCATCAGTTACATCATACCTGTCCGCCCAGCCATCACTTAAAAGAAAAAGGGAAAAAAAGCGGGCTGTAAGAGTGAAAACTGGAAGCAGTCAGGTTTATCTGACATTTCTTTTAATGCTTTTTCTACATTTGATTGACTTTAAACAAACTATTTCAAATTGTGAAAAAAAAATGACTAAGTGCATACTTTTACAGAAACTATTCTGTAGTACACTAGTTTGAATGTCTTGTTAACTGCTTATCATTTTTGCAACCCACTCCGTGGTTTGACAGTTTCGATGACACTGTCACCTCAGCAAAAGTTACAGAAAACCATTTATTTTCCATTATAAGTGAGGGAAAAAACAGGACACTTAGTGCCAGAGAAACAAGAGAGAGCACATACTGTATATTTGTTGACAGCCATTGTACAGATGGGTAAGAAGCTTTAAAATGAATTCATCTTGCAGCAGTTTGGTTTCATACTGATTTTTTTTTTTTTCTCAATCTAACCTTTAATTTGAGAACATTGTTCAGTAGGGGAATTAGTAAAATGTTAAATAAAAGTTGTTTTTAACTAAACTACTGGAGGAAGAATTATTGGTACCCCTAACCACCCATTTAAAATAAATGTAGCTGAAGATACATTCCTTTTTCAGTTGATCAGAGTTTTTAAAATTTCTAATTAGTAAGCCATAACTTCCTAAAGGATGATCTGATGCAGAAGCCAATTTCTTTCAGCCACTGGCTACTAGGATGGACAAGAACACACAATTATCTTTCCACCATGCTAGAGAATCAGGATGGGAGGGGAGATTTAAAAAAATAAATCTTTGAACCTCAGTGTTTAAGAACTGCTTCACAAAGTGGCATCTTGGGGTGACAAAGTCTCCATTACAACTATTATGCTATCTACAAGCCAAATGAGACCAAGACTGAGGTCTTTGACAATGCACAAGCCAAGTGGGTTTAGCATTAAAAAATGATGAATATGTAGAGAAACACTGTTGGACCACTCTTAAGTAATAGAGGGCTGTCATGCTGTGGGCCTGTCCTGCATGGGAATATGGACTATCTAAAATTTGAGAACCTTTATCCATGATCATCACAGTTTCCTGACTTAAGTCCTAAGGAAAACCTTTGGGATTTCTCTCTCTTTCTGTATGCTCCAACTTTGTGAAAGACCATTTAAAACTGTAAGAAAGCTAGTGGTAATCTTGGTGTGGTAGTGTCATAAAAATTTAACAACTTGGAGGCTGAGACTATAGCATTTAGTATTTAATACACTGCTATGCCCTGATTATGTCTAAATGTCACTTTAACTTGGTGGCGGTATCCTACTGATGTTGGTGAAATCTCACAGAATCAAAGATATTGATGTGCACTGAATAGGAATTTAGTGGCTGAGTTCCATTATCTGATTTTTGGGTCTTTCAGTGGTGTTGACCTGTTGATACCAGTTTTGACTAATTCCAATATCTCTTTAAGAACAACAACATAGAAAGATATATGGTCACTACTTAATTTTTTTTCTATCTTTTCTGATGTCTTGATCAGTCGCAGAGCTGACATACTGTGTGTATGAGGAAAAGACGTAAAACTGAGTTTTATTATTTTAAAACAAATGCAAAGGAGAGGTGAAGAAGATCTTTACTTTACTTTAGCTCTGAGATGTCCAAAAGGCTATCAGATACCTTTCTGTAACAACTTGTCAGCTTTAAACTTCAGTCATTTTTTATTTGACAAAAAGAGAATGTGCCTTGAGTTTTCCACAAGCTTTTTCTTTTTTTTTTTTTACATTTGCTGACCTGGGAATTTCCCATAAGTACTGGAGGCGTTTTTTAACCCAGGTGTCTTCTCATTAGTATATGGGTTTCATTAAGTTTGTTCTCATTTTCATTGCTTCCCAACCTCTGCTTTTAATAGATAAACACAGAAGGACAGAGTGATTGCTTGCTGCTTCATATGCCACCCACAACAATTATATAATTATATGTTTTCATCTGCCAGTGGTCATAATGTCATGGCTGATTGGTGCAAATGTCTTCTAACTAACTTAAAGAAGGAAAAAAAACATTGAAAGAAGTCATTTTCTAAAAACTTCTTTAACCAAGCTGAAGTTATACAACAGTGTGTGGGTGTTTTTATAATGCCTGATTCTGGTGAGGTAGGAGATCATTTCATAACACATCCTTAGAGAAGCGAGTACAGAAATGGTGCACTGGCATAAAAAAGGCAGGAATAGATTTGAAAAGCATAGAGGGCTTTGACTCTGGATAGTTTGAATCACTGTTCAACAAGCGCTCAGAAACCCACACATCGACCTAGCAGGGCACCATGCTGCATACGGCGTGTTGCTATACCACCTACATGCCTGAAGACACATATATGTGTGCTGTGCAAGTGTGCGTTTACACACACAGAGACATCTTGCTCTGCTTTTTCATACAATTTTTAGAGCAACCCTCTTTTAACAATCCAGCAGCAAGAAAGGTGTCATTACACTTAAAATTGAACAAGAGGGAAAAAAAGACTAAACAGCAACAACTGTCTGATCTAAATGGACTAAAAGCTCTCCCCCATGACCTAAGCAATCTCAGTTGGTTCTGTTCCAATGGCTGAATTTGTGGGTGGAAAACCAATGAGGGATCACACTGCATTAACAATAATAGAAATTCAAAGTGGATAACAGCGGCTCTTGTGTGAAGAAACTGTAGGTGCAGCAGTCAGAACCCAGGGTAAAGATTTGTCGCTCAAGCCACAAAATTAAACTGACAGTGGTGCATACTTGTGAAGTAGAAGGGACATGATATATGGTTTTTAAAAAGTCTGACTTGCACTTTGTGCATGCCCCCAAGTAAACCTTACAGCTAGTATTTAATATTGGGCTATAGATCTCCACTATTTCTGTCTTTCTAGAGACCTTTTGCTTTTTGCCCATTCTTCTTTGCAAAATAGCTTTGACTTTGACTAGGCCATTCACACAAATATGCTTTGATCTAAACCATTGTAGTCTCAGGCAGTTTTTGTAGCCTATAACACCTTTTCTGTCCTGTATTTAGCTCCATCTATTGCCTCTTTAACTCTGACCAGCTGTTCTGTTCCCCTGAAAAAAAGTCTCCCCTAAGCATGATCCTGCCATCACTATCTTTAATGATGAGGATGATATGTTCAGGGTGGTGTTCAGTGTTTTCCAGCATACAAGGTTTGCATGCAGGCCGAAGAGTTCCTTTTTGGTCTCATCTGAACACAGGACCTTCTTCCACCTGTTTGTTGTGTGATCCCTACGTGGCTTCTGGCAAACTACAAAAAATAATTATAATAAAAAAATAAAATGAAAAAAAAAAAAATATTGTGCCTTTCTTTCAGTAATGGCTTTCTTTTAGCTGTCTTCCATAAAGTCAAGATTTGGGGTGTGCATTACTAAGTTGTCCTGTCTTCAGAATTGTTTCACCTGAACTGTGGATCTCTAAAGTTCCCCCAGTGTTACAACACACTAACAACTGCTTTCTAAATTACTGTTCTCTCTAATCGTGTTCTGGTAGGTTACTCTTTCAGAATACTGAGTATGTTGAAAAATACTCTAAACCGTGTTCAGTGAGATTTAAAACTTTTTAAACTGTTTTTGACTAATGCTCAAATTTCTCCCTGACCTGTCTTCTGTGTTCCTTGCTCTTCATGATGCTGTTTGTTCACTAATGTTCTCTAACAAATCTCTCTGGCCTTTATAGCTGTATATAAACTGAGACTGATTACCCACAAGTGGACTCTATTCATGAATTAGATGACTTCTGAAGACAGTTGGTGGCACTGAATTTTATTTAGTGGTATCAGATAAAATAGGGTGGAATACAAATAGTAATTATTATTTTTAGACTTTTGGTTGTAGTATTTTTCTCCTTCCTTTTTCACTCCAAGTAACTTTCCCTTCCACTTTAGACTTGATGATCATATACTGTGTCAGCATCAGCTACGAGTCAGAAGTAGGTGGAAAATAACCCATGTTTTGGATATCATGTATATCATGTTTTGGAAAAAATGCAAACAATTTGAGGTTTAACCTGGGTTTGGATGGAAAGTTTCAAAAAGGAAAAAAAAAACCGTAACAGCAGAGCTGGCAGTAAAACATAATATAAAAAGAATAAAAATATAGCCTTCCCACATTTTTTTCCAGCTTTAAGGCTCACATAAAAATCAAAGTTTCTGCAGGTCACTAAACAGAGCTGAAGGAAAAAAGAAAAACTAAATTAGGCAGGATAAAAAAAAAAAAAAAGATTTCAAAATGAAACTGCTAATTAGATAAACAGTGATGCCTGGTAGTGATTACATGAAAAGGGCAATTTTGGACCTGAGATGGATATCACAGAATTTTTCCAACAAAACATAAAATTGGTAACAAAAAAAAAAAAAAAAAAAAAAAAAAAAAAAAAAATCCTAACTGGCATCAGGAAAGATAAATAAAAAATGGCACCACATCTAGAGTATTTAGGACCTGTGTGAGCTAATGGAAAGTCTAGAGAGTTGTAGTTTATGCAATATGTAGTTCAAGGTTATTTTACATTTCCTGCTGTCAAATTTGAGCGACAGCCTACATATGTGGCTCCTAATGAGGAAAGGCATTTATAGAACACCAGGGACGAGAGCAAGCCAGAGAGCCAAACCTTAAAATAAAACACGTTATTCTCAGAGAGAGACTGGAACCTCTCGCTAGATCCACCGCCTCTTCTTCACTTGTTTGCTTCTCTAATGATTTTAAATGTTTTCTGCCCAGTCTTTGGCTGATTTTCTTTTTAAATAATTTGCAGGCAGATTGTTGTATAACATGGCAAAAAAGGTGGTTTATTTTTCTGAATAAAAACTGAGAAAACAACTAACAGCTTTAATTTGGTATGTTTAAACACAGATGGATAATGCAGTCATTTTCATCAGTGTTTAGGTGGCACTGATTTATTATGTGGATACTTTTAATACATAATAATTAGGATTATAAAAGATCACATAGACAAACCTGTCAATGTTATATACAGGACTCTTCATAATCCTTGAACGTTTTTAAATACTGGCACACAACAGTCTCACACTTTGTGTTTCACAGAAACTTGATTTGACAAACCAACTCAAAGTAGCATATCTTTGTAGAGAAAAAGGGATATGATTTTCAGAATAAATATATAAAAAGGGAACTGAACATCTTCATTCAACCTCCCTGAGTCAATACTTTGTAGAACCACCCATTGCTTTAATTACAGTTGCAAGTATTTTGAGTTATGTCTCAACCAGATCTAAGCGTTTTCTCCCATTCTTCTTTGCAAAATCGCTCAAGCTCAGTAAAACTGGATATAAAGTGTCTCTCAACAGCCATTTTCAAGTCATGTCTAAACCATAAAACTGTAGGTTCTGCTATATATTTAGGTTTTTTTGTCCTGCTGGAAGGTGAACCTCCGCTCCAGTCTCATTTCACTAACAGATTTTTGTGCAGTATTACATTTTCTTTGGCTCCATCGATATGACCATAAACTATGACCATTTTCCCTGTCCCTGCCAAGGAAAAGCATCCCCACACCATCATGCAGTTACTAATTAAGTGATTACTAAAGGCATCTGGGTGCCATGGATGTTATTTGGGGTTTCAGAATGAATGAGATTAATTCCACATGCATGCCAACTTTTCACTTTTTAAGTGTAAAAATTTCATCATACACTTTTCTTTCCACTTCACAATTATGCAGTAGAGTTTGTGCTGGTCTGTCATACAAAATACCAACAAAACACATGAATATTGGTGGCTCTAATGTGGCAAAACGTGTAAAAATTGAAGAGATATGAATATTTTTACAAGACACTGTCAAAGTAAATATCAAAAAAATGTGAAAATACCTTGAATTTTAAAGGTCAGCATTAAGCTGAAAGATGCAATGATGATGAGGATGAGAGGACAAAGATGATTCCATTATCAACAAATACATCAGGATGGATGATGCTGGACCTCTGAGGAAAGTGGAAAGCAACAAGACACTAAATCTGGAGGCACAAACATGGCCACACCTATTATTCCCTAGAAAAGACAAACGCAACACTCAGCGACAAGAGATGCAGGCAGAAATTTAAAATGATAGATTTCCCTGCTCACCTTCCCACCAGCAGAAACTCCCCTACCAGGCTCTGTCGTTTCATGGCCATCAGAATGCCTCGGACTGTCATACCCTCGCAGAAGCAGGCCACCACTCTGGCTTTGGGCAGATGGCCCCTGAGTTTTTGTAGCAGTTTGTCAAAATTATGTTCCCCTGCATTACTGTATATTTTGTCAGAGTGGGCAATGCAGATCCCCTCTTTTGCTGCCATGTCTTTGAATGCCTCCATACCACTCTCACCATAGTTACCTATGGATGGAAGCACATTGTTGAAAACACATAGTCAGGTGTCTGCTATGCAATCTAACTAAATGAAATGAGAAAATTGGGGCTTTTCCTAACCGAATAAAATCATTTTCAGACATACTTTACTCATCTAGTCAAAAATCTGACAGAGTTCTTCTAGGAACATTCTTTTCTAGAGGCTCGCATGTATGAATGCTGAACAGGAAAACAAAGAAATACACTTGTGTAATGCCAGCACAGCACTTGAACATGTGGTAATTTTGTTCCTGTCATGGGAGATGCTGTCGAGTGATTGATTTCCCTGTTATTGCTGAAAAGTGGGTCACCTAGTTTCTGCTGCTGTGCAAGTATATACCAAAAATTATTATTTACTGGGTCATAAACTTTACCATTAGTTCACAGAACCCTACCATGGTGCTGCAAGCATGGCTGACCTAGATTTATTAAATAGATAAATAAATGAAAGAAATCCTCTGATGACTAACATCCATTTATTAGATTTATAATCTTCCCTAATTCTTGCAGGGACACAGTAGGGCTGGTGTCTAATTCCAGCTGACAATGGGTGAAAGGTGGGGTACACCCTGAACAGGTTAGATAACTCATGTGTCCAATGAGTTTCCAACATATCACAATAATTAGAACCGCTATTAAAATTTCTGCTCATTAAAGTCCAAGCAAATGCATAGTCTGCTGGATTAATAATTTTGATTAAATGGAGCCACTACTCAGTAATAAAGGACTGCGGGCACCAGGTGGATCAGTGGTAGAGCAAGTGTATCATATACAGAGGCTACAGTCCTCAACACAGCTGTCTCAGGTTCAATTCCTGGCCGCAGGTCATTTCTTGCACATCCTCCCCTTCTGTCTCTGCCCTTCCTTCTGCCAAGCTACTAATGAATAAAGTTGACTAGCACCACAAAAACCTAAGTTAGTAAAACAAAACAAAACAAAAAACAAGGATTGCATTTATTAAGTTGCTTAGATCTTCCCGCAGATATTTGGCTGCTTGAAAAAAAGTCAAACTTTTATCTCCATCTTTGTGATATTTTCCTAAATCTTAATTGTATTATTTTTAGTGACAAAACATACAATGTAAACATTTTTACATTCTTAGAAGTGCTGAGAGTTTGAAAGAGTTTAGTAGTCAAGTACACGTGGTTTGTTGATCTGGAGAAGGGTCACTAAAGACATTTTGTGGGAAATAGTGCAGGAGTATTCAGTACCTATCTTGCCCTTTATGCACAAAGCAAGAGCTATTTTCACATTCTTGACCAGGGCACTACCTTCTGCTTGTTTGTGGTCACTGAGAGGATTTCAAGGTATAATCATGAAAAATAAGGTCTCTGGTTCGATAACTTTAGGGTATTATTTTTTCTTTTTGCAGATGATATGGTTCTGTTAGTGTCTTTAAGCCATGCCCTTCAGTGGCACTGAAGTAGTTCACAGCTGAGCACAATCCCCTCGAAGTTAAAGGTCATGATTTTCAACCCAAAAAGGTGAACTACTTCCTCCAGAAAGAGTGTCAGGATCTTGGGATATTGTTCACTAGTGATCATAGGACACAATGGGATATGACAAAGATAGGGCCTCATGTTCAGTTATGCCATTACCCCAATCTGTTGTGGTGAAGAAAGACCACAGCCAATAATCAAAGAACTCAATTTACTCAATTTACCACCTATGGTAACAACGTATGGAATATGACTAAATGAATAAGATCCTGGATACAAGCGCTTGAAATAAGCTATTTCTGTAAGGTCGAAGTGCAAATCTGCTACCTATTGGAAGCTGAAAAGAAATAACAAGATTCAAGGTTTTCCTTACAGAAACTACTGACTGCCTTAGGTCTCAAAACAGAAAAGAACATTTGAAATACAACTGAACTTTTCTGAACATTCTAATCAACACCAGTCTATTATTTATTATATAATAAAAGAGAAAATCCAGTTTAGATTCAAAATTTATTCAAGCGCATTAATAAACAGTGGTGAGAACACACTGAAAGATTAAAAGAAAGTGTGGTAACACATTCAAGAAAATATCAAGAATTATACACTGCCAGCACATTTGTTTCTTATTAAATAGGATTAGTCATTCAAGGACTGACTATGAAAAATGATGATAGCCTTGTGTGTTGGTTCCTTATGTGTTGTGCCAGGTTTAGGGAATGACTTACAGTTCCAATGGAAAGAAAATGATTTTGAAATGCTATGTGTTCCTTTGAGCATGGTTATAAGCACAGGAATATTTTACTATTAGACTTAACCCACTTAAATATGAATGTCCTACCATATATAAAGCATTTTCTGTAAAGAATGGCCTAATTTTGGTCATGTGAAACAGGATCCTTCCAGCTGCAAGCAAAACATAACAGACATTTTACAGGAAGTATTTACTGCTTTTGGAGCTGCAGTGATGGATCTGGGAAACTGTAAATGCATCTCAGTAAGGTAGAATATTATGAAAACTTTAAGTCATTTCACCAATTCCATTTATAAAGTGCTCATTTTGATATTTACAGTCCTATTCAATAAACTGGAATATTTGTTTCAATGAGCCTCATTTGTCTGATTAACGATACCTTTTGAAAATAGCAACCTTTAAGCAGGTGTTACACAAGCCTGGTTATTGCCTTTGTTCACTGTTCCACTCCTTTCTCATCTCCCTTCAGTGCTCCGTCTGTGTGGCAGGCCGTTTTAACATAAAATCAGCTTCACCATACTTACATTCCAGATATCTGAAATATATTTCAGATATCAACAATTAAATCATGACTAGTCATAAAATAAATTTGAGATAGCTCATTTTTGACTAGTCACAATTCCAATTAAAGATATCTTAAATAACATCAATATTAAAGATATCAGTTTTTAGATAGGAGATATATAGATTAGACTAGTGCAAATTAAAATGCAGAGATCTTGAAAGCAAATACTGACAAGGCAAAACTAACTTAGAGACATCTAAATATCTCAATATCTCCAAATGAATTAGAGATATGCTGAACGTAGAAGAACTTTCTATTTCAGATATCTTGAATTAACATTCTGACTAGTCAGAATGACATTACTGATATCTTGAATATTTATTCTGTCAAGTCAAACATCCCAGATTTACACAGCATTTTGACATTTCAATGATAAAATGAAAAAAAAAAAAAAAAAAAAAAAAAAAAAAAATCAATTTTTGAAAATGCACAATTTTCAGCTTGGGAATGGGTTGATATTTGCACTTTTAGCTTTTCAAAGCCGTTTTTAGGTGCAATGTATGTGTCGGCACAGAATACATAGGAAATTCTTTGCAGATTTCTAAAGCAGTCTTCAAGTTCATAAAGTTTGCATTCTCTGCATATTCCATAAAAAAAAAAAAAAATATTTAAAAAGGCTCAGCAACCTGATAAATAAGGCTGGTTCTGTTCTAGGGACTACTGCGGACCCACTGGAGATGGTGATGCAAAGGATTTTACATAAAATCAAAAAAATTATGGACAACCCTGAGCATCATCTTCCTGAGACCGTCATAGAAAACCAGAGTGTCTTCAGTCAGAGGCTTCATCAAATTTGATGTAATATGGACCACTATAGGATATCCTCCAGAATGTTAATTGAAGATATCTTGAATTATTCTTCCTACTAACTGGATTGTCTTACTAGTCCTACTACGCGGATATCTTAAATTATCATTCAGGATAGTCACATAGAAGAGAGTCAAAACACATTTTTAGATATCTAGAACGTAATTACAGATAGTCAAACAAAACTGATTTTATGTTAAAACAGCCTGCCATACCGTCTGGGCTCCCTCCCATTGGGCTGAATTTCTCCAGTAGAATTTCAACTCGACCAGAACGAAAAGTTGTGAACAATGACACTGATTTTCTGCGCTGTTTTAGTATTGTAGTCTTCCTGTAGTTTTGCACTGGCAGCAGAGGAAGTGAACGAAACCATTCAGTCCACGTTGGCCTCGCTTTCAAATACTGAACTAACATTAACAGCTATCTCGTTTCGCCCCGCACTTCTCTCTACGCAGTAATGGATGGCTGTTTACAGCGCAGACAATTTCTGGTAAGCTTCATTACGTCGAATTGACGCGTTACGTACGTCATGGTCAAACATTAGCGATTGGGTAAAATGTAAAACTTCAACAAAGGCTACGTGTTCAGCAAGCAATCGTTTCTCAAAAAAGTCCAGACCCTCTGCACGAACGATCAATATAATCTGTTTCACTTCGTGAATTGAATTACTTAAATAAATAAACTTTTCAATAATATTTTAATTTATTTACGATAACTGCACATGAGTTTTACCTCTTGGATTAAATTACTGATATTTAGTTTTCATGGTATTTTGATTTTCATGAAGTGTATACTTGTATGCATCTTAATCCATGTGTAGGAAAAGATGAACGCATGCTCACAAGCATACAGTCTTACCCTCTGTGTGTATTGCAGACACATAGCTCCAGTTGTACCTCTTGACAATGTCCACCATGGCTCGGGCCTGTTGCATATCTGATGGCACCACTCTCATGAAGTATTTATACAGGCTCTGTTGGTAGGGATTCACATCTTCACAAGTCTGGTGGCATACTTGTGAAAAGTCTATGCACTGACTTATACATATACTGCATCTGGCCTCCAGGTTATAAAATTCAAGAACTTCCAGTTGATTTGCAGACTTTACCTTGTCACTGAGATCCATGCTGGTGGCTGAGTATGCAATCTGCGGGATGTTGAAGAGCTGCAGAAGATTCTGCACCTGGATAGCCACAGAGCTGGATCCTGGTCCAATGAGTCCCACGATTGGTTTCTTTCCCTGCAGGAGTAAGCTCCCTGCTTCTGCTGTGCATCTGGCCTGGCTCTCCTCCTCATCGCTGGACACTAATGTGTCCCGGATAAACTCAATGCTCTGCTCCAGCGCCACAGCTGAGTGCCAGCAGGAGTCCCTGGTGCAAAGAGTCTGAGCTCACTATCACAATATTTTGGCAAGGAGATTAGAGAAAGATAAGATCTCATAGGGCTTCCAGAGTGAAACAAAGCTGATAGGACCAGTCTGAATTAGTCAGTAAAGTTGGCATTTTAAGCTCACATTTTGTTAAGATTTGAATGGGAGATTTGTCCTAATTCGATAAAGTATGTTTGGGGCTGACTTCAATAATCTGTTCTTTATGAGGCAGAGAGATCTTGTTGCTTTATGTACTATGCTTTTGCTCTCAAAGCCTATTTCATAGATATTTTTGAAACAAACTAAAATTGGTGAAATGATTGGCACCAGCTATTAAACCTGGACTTACTTTCAAGGTCATGGTTTTTGAATTGTGTTACAAGAACCACTGGTTGTGAATGACAAGACATGTAGCTATAATTTAGAACTAATAAGCCACAGCCAAAAAGAAATCCTAATCAGACAAAAAAACAAAACAAAACTGAAACTACTTAAAGGAGAGGTGCAGTGGAGAATATTTTAGAGAATCCAAATTTAAACTAAAGCAGTCAATAGTGAGTTGAGAACAACAGATGGTGCTACTTCTTTACCTCAAAGTTAGAACACTGATCTGGACAAAACATCTCCCATCAACCATGGTTCTGTTTCAAGCTGGAAAACTAGTGAGATATAAGATATAAGTCCTGCGCTCAGTTACAAAGTAACCAGTATTAGAAACATAACTCGAGAAACAGGTTTTTTCCTTGCCTTTCAGTTTTTCAAACAATAAGAGAACATGTTGACAAACAGAGGTGTATATTATATGTGTAAAAGATTTAAATGCAATAAAAACTGTCACATGTGCAAGAAACAGCTTACTAGTGCAGCGAATACAAAATTTTAAACATGAAGCAGCCATTAGATTTTGAGGTCAGGGTCGTTGAGAAACCTTCAACTTTCCCACTTGGACTTCAGACTTCCCTTGCTTGTCTTACCAACTTGGAATTTGGATTTTTGTTTACTTCTTTATTTCTCTTTTTGAGCAAAAATGGAATGGACAACTAAATAGCATCTTTTATCCAAACATATAGTGCCAGTGGATAAAAGTTTAAAAAGTCAAATTCCCATTGTATTGTTGTTTTAAAATCTCTGTCAGTATGGTTGTACTTGAAACCCTTGGTTCTTGTTGCAAAAAGGTTTCTGGTTTTGAGGTACTTTACAAACAGGAAAAGGCAACTAGTTTACTTGGATTACCTTTCTTGGCCCTTGAAGAACTGAGAAAGAATCGTTTGTTACATTCTATTCATTCACATTGTATTTCCTCTCTAACAGTCTTCTGTCATTGCCTTTTTCTTCTATCTAGGGATCATTCTTCTGTATCCAGCTCCCAGAAGTCTCCATGAAAGATGATCTGCCATTCTTGCTCCCCTCCCACTTAAAATCATCTTACTCTTAACTTCATATCATTCTTATCTTATTAAGCTTTAGTCTTTATGTTTATCTCTTTTTAATATATTTTATTGTTCCTTTCACATTTATTGCTACTTCTTGCAAAGATGTATTAAAAACCCTGACCATGGTTGTTATGGAAACTTGGTGACCCTAAGTTACTCTTCACTGCAGTTTTCTAACACCAAGCTTTGGAGATATTTTTACCTCCCTTACCATCTTCTTCATTGTTCATTGTGGCAAAAATAAATATGGATCTTCACCCAGCTTTATTTACCATAGTTTTAGTTGTTAAAAAAAATTGGTTACTGTTTTTCTTCCTGTAAATATGGACAAATTTAGTCAAGTAGCTATTTTTATGTAGCTATTTCCTGAGTGATTACAATTAACACATATCTGCCATAATTAAATAGCATGTTTTCTTATCTTTGCTATTTTAAAGATTGGCCAGGAGAAATGGTCCCTTGTGTCACACCATAGTTAACAAATATATTTGTTCTTTTTTATCTAATCGATAAAAAAGAACAAATATATTTGATTAAACATATTTAAGAATTGCTAGGGATACCAATTAATGTGTGTAAAAATTAGGAAAAATATCTTATTCTATGAATTTTTCACTCTTACTGAAGTTACTTAAAAGGGTGCATATCTCAAACTTATCTTTAATGTGAAACTTTCCTACTTTGATAAAGGGTGAAGTTATTTACATCTTTCTCTGTCTTTGCTTTTTTTTTTTTTTACATATCTCTAGCAGAGGTGTCAGTGTGAGAAGAATGAAAGTGATTAAAAATTTTTTGAGTAGTATTATTTTTTTCATTTTAACATTTTCTTGAAACACTAGAAACTGAATAATGTGTGAATCTACAACATTCATCCCTTAATCAACATTAAATTTTCTTTGATTTTTTTTTTCTTTTTATTTAAATGTCATAACTGACTACTTAGTGCATTTAACAAGTCTTGAATAAAGATTTTATTCATTTTTCAAGACTGGTGGTGCTTTTTCATTGCAAAGTATTTGAAATGATATTTAAATGGAAAGAGTATGGTGTAAACATTCATGTGTTACCTTATCCTCAGTTATTGTTCATTTAAATCATTTTATGTTGCTAGATTTCTTTTTGATTCAATACAGCTGGTACTTGAGCCCTTTTTTTCTATCAGATTTTACTGAGTAGGTTCATTATTGACTTGCAGAAAATAGAAAATAGGTGGAGCTACTGTTCCTGTTACTGACCTTATCTCACAGCCCAAAGAGATATTGGGAAGGATATTAGGGTCCGCATTAATCCTGTCCAGAGTGTGCATCATGGCCTCCACTCTCTGGATCCCATACTGTTCACGCACAGCACCACACTTTCGCTCATGCACCTGAATAAAGTGCACCAACAAGTGGATTGTTAACCTTTATCGCACAGATACTGGATAGACAAAGACATAAACTCACACAACAGGTACCTTGTCTGCAGGTGGTTGGTGGTGGACAGAGAACAGTGCTCCAATGATAATGTCACCTGGGATATGCGCCAGCACCCTTCTCTCATTATTCTGGGCACTGACCACAGCCTGCTCTTTCAAGCTCAGCCAGCTCAGATCAGTTCCAAGCAACAGAATGACTCCAAACAACCTCACATATAATCTTTTCACTGGCCATGTGCTGCTCCTTACACCTGCCTCCATCCTCTGTCCTCTTAGAGTGGAGGTTCAGATGAATCTCTTGTGTTTTGCATGGAGAGAGCAGAGCCACAGGCAAGAGTTAGACTCCTCCTGAGGAAAAAGATGCATATAAGCGAGGTGTGGAAGAACTGAAGTCACAACAAGCTGCATTATCTTAACTCTAAGATTTTAGAACTAAGCTAAAAACTGAACAAAAGAATACTTTCTGCTTACCTTTTTCCATCTAGATATCAGTCCAGTTGAGCCTGTTTCCATCACAATGGAGAAGTAAAGAGCAGCCAGTGCAGCTTTTTTACTCGAGCTCAGTCTGGTGCCTGGCTACGGCAAACTGCAAATAGCAGCAGATAATACAGCCCGTTATTGGAACATGCTTGACTTTCTGACGCACTAGACAACCCCCCTCCTTCTCTCCCACTCCTCTCCTCCCTTCTCCACCTCCCTCTACTTCTCCATCCTGTCTTCATCCAACACAGAGTGAAGAGCGGAGCATCAGCTATGGTTTTTTTTACATTGGAACTCGTGGGAGCAAAGATATACACATTATGACCTCAGACTTCAGTCTATGTTATTGCTTTTTAAGTGATACTAAACAAAGAAGAGAACTGTTAGATAAATAATAGCTTAAACTAATTTGACTTTGACTGGGCCATCTAAACCATCCCTTGTAGCTCTGACTGTATATTTAGGGTTGTTCTCCTGCTGAAAGGTGAAACTCCACCCTAGCCTGAAGTCTTTTGCAGCTTTTGTAGGTAATGCCATGTATTTAGCTTCAACTATCTTCCCTTTAAGTCTAAAATAAACAATCCTCACAGCATTATGCTACTAACCCTTGTGGGAATAAAATCTGAAAAACAAGATAACATCCTATATCCTAAGTGATTTAAATGTTAAATGTTTTGTTTGCCCTGTGGTTACATGCCTTTTTATGCTTTAACTGGAACTCTTTCAATATTATTATTACGTCTTTAAAATCTTCAATTGGTTATTACATGTATTTGGGGAAGACGTGGGAATTTAAAGGTGCTACAGTTGCTAAAGTTGCCTGTGTAAGAAAGCCCAGACTCATCGTCTTTGCAGCAATTGCTCCTCCTCTCATCTCACCACGTTAGCAAGACATGCTTGCATCCATCCATCCATCCATCCATCCATCCATCCATCCATCCATCCAGTTAACCTAACAGGCATGTTTTTCGACTGTGGGAGAAAACCAGAGTACCCGGAGAGAGCCCACACATGCAAGGGGAAAACATGCAACACAAAGATGGTGTCATGAAAACATAGCAACATAGAATTACAGTAAGCTGCTGCAAAATGGTGAAGCTACGTTCCGAAAAATCATTACAAACGTTATTAGCACCGTTTAATTCTGCTTCACCATAGGTCATTAGAGTCAAACTCGGGCTAACATAGAACTCGAATGCTTTGAAATTTATATCAGAATCTGTCAAAAGCATCTTGTTTGCTATAGTATTTACTAAAGCCAGCTGATAAGCTTGATTCTTGTACTTCCTGTGATGTCATTTATGCAAATGCAGAATTAGCTGTTTCCAGAGGACCTCTGTTTTGTGAATATCTGCTTTGAAAATCCATTTTGTCAGTATGCATTTGTTAGAGAAAAATATACCATGGGATTGTATCTGTACTGTTTAGGATTATTGTAAAAACATAAGTGTGAAAAAATAATGTGTTCCTTAGTAGATTTGTGAAATATGTGTAACTTTTGTTTGCAGGTGAAAGAGAATCCAAAGACATTCAAGTTAATGAGTGCAGTTTTTTTTTTTAAGCAACAGGAGGAAGATTTGGAATTTATTGTTGGCGGGAAGAAGCAATTAATGTGTAAATAGATAGATGGCGCCTTCTAGTGGCAGGACACTGGCTTTCATAGAACGACCTTTTTTAAAACACATACTAGCAGATCAATAATCAAACTAAACAATTCCAAAGAAAAAAAGGTCTTGTTGCCAATGGTTGCAGCCTTGAGTGTTGAGAATCATATGAGACAGCAGCAGTGATTTAAAGATATTCAAAATTTTCTTCTTGGGAGTCATTACAGAACAAAGTATTGCCCAGAGCAGTGATTTAAGTCAGCTGCTTCACTTTGTGTCAGGTCTCTGCTGTGAATTGCGCAGTATATGACCAGAGTCAGTGAATTTCTGAAGAATGTAAAAATAGAGATAGAGGTATTAGACTTTAGCAAACAGCTGAACATATTTTTAATATTAGGATTTAGAAACAAAAAGATTGGTATTTGTTTCAGTATCCTTACTTTTTTGACCTGTTCTTTAAACATTTCATGATGAATTTAATACTGTTTGTGGTTGTATGTTAGGCGTTATACTAAACCTTAAAGTTTCACACATACAGTACTCTTTGAGCAAATACATAACTAATGTTTGAAAGTACAAAATTCAGAGGAACAGATAATTATTACCTTGTTTTGTGAACGGTAGTTGGTATGGTCACTTAGCATGTTGTTAGCAAATCCCACAATATATATTTTTTTGTTTGTTTACCTAGCCAATAACTAAAAACAAATTTCTAGTAGTTAGTAGAGTACCGCTAAAAGCCCAAGGAAGACCAGACAGAATGTCGAAATAATTTTCAAGTACAGGTTGAAAAAAGAAAAAGTCCTATGAAGTGCAATCTTTTTTCCGATAGGGTCAGAATGGAGGAATGAACTGTAGAGATTTTTATCACCCTACTGGATTTATTTAATTTTAACATTTTACAGTATAATACCTTTATATAAAGCAGTCAGTTTTGTTACAATTGCCTCAGCTGAGAATAGTAGTCAGGTTAGAAAAAGGCTCATGTTTTCACACTGTTCCTAAGGCCGTTTTACCTCAGATAATTATACCTAAACTTAAATGCTTTCTAAAGATAAGCCTTATCTGCTGTTGGGAAACAGAAAATAAAAAGGAGACTTTGAAACTCAGAGTTCACACAATTCAAAAGAGGATTTGTGTTTAATAAAGTATTCTCATTTATTGGAACTAATCACAAAGACTTAGACTGCAGAGGACAAGGTGGGTACACAGGAATACTCATAGTGCAACAACAGTCAAACAAGCAAATTCCTAAATAAAAAAAGAAAATAGGAACTCATCAATGGCAACCAAGGCCTTTCCGGAAATTATAGTGGCACATTTAGGAATTTGTACATTTTAAATTACAATATTCCTTTTTTTTTTTTTTTTTTTTTTTTTTTTTGTGAGTAATGCTTTAATGCAATCAAACGATCTAAAATAGGTCATGGGATACTGAGAATGTTTTTTAAAAATTTCAGTGAAATCCTTTTAACTTATATTACATATAGTTACTCTTCTGGTAAATAACTGTCTTTCAACTTGTCATTTGCTTTGCTATTATGCTATAAATCATTATTAAATCAAGATAGTTTATGCCTTCCCACAAACAAGCTACCATGCTCACAGACCTTTGGGGACATCACATAGGGCATAGGGTGACCAGTCACAGTCAGAGTATGTCCTACTGTGTTTTTCTTTTTTTCTTCTTCTGTATTTCTATGTTTTTCATCAATTTCTTCCCACAAAGGTGTTGATTTGCATCCAGTTGGCAGGACAAGAACATGATGTGTATCAACACTGTATAATCAGGTTAATGAGTGCTTTTCCTTTAATAGTTAATCATATATATATATATATATATATATATATATATATATATATATATATATATATATACACACACACATACACACATACACACACACACGGCGCCCACTAGTGGCAGGACACTGTCTTTCATTGTCTACTTTGCTTCTAAATTATAAAAATTTCATAGCAGAGCTACTGTGTTAGCAAGATAAATAAATTCATAGAAAACAGATCTGTTTGACAATGGGAGCTGTCTTGAGTATTAAGAGTCACATGAGTCAGCAGCAGTAATGTGAAAATATTTGAGTTTTTCTTCTTAGGAATCATCACAATGCAAAGTATTGCCCAGAGCAATTGTGTGTGAGTCAGCTGCTTCTCAGTGAGGACTTTGTTTCAGGTCTTTGCTGTGAATTGCACAGTAGCTATGATATATGACCAGAGAGTCAGTAGTTTCTGAAGAATGTAGAAACAGATGTGGCGGTTTGGATTAGGGTTTTTTGTTCTTTTTTTTAGTGGGTTAGAAAACTTAAAAGAAATTTGAATTTTAGGCATTGCATATTGTGTAAGTATTTTAGTTAACTGAAACTGAATAGTGAATTAATGTAACATTAATGTTAAAGTTAGAGATGCATACAGAATGAGGGTTTTGTTGCAGAATTTAGAACTGTGGTCCCACCACTGTCATGGAGAATTTCATAGTGCAACAGCAAACACAGTTTTTTATTTGTGGTTAAATATCAGAGGTCAGGCTCATCCCAACACAATCTGAAGCATTAAATTTGTGAATATTTGCAGTACCAATGAAACAAAGTCATAGATAGATAGATAGATAGATAGATAGATAGATAGATAGATAGATAGATAGATAGATAGATAGATAGATAGATAGATAGATAGATAGATAGATAGATAGGACTTTGTTTCATTGGTACTGTAAATATTCAGTGAAATATGGTTTTACAAAGTATTGATTCTGGGAACGCTGAATAGAGATGTTCACCATTCATTTCGGATTTTTATATCTAAAACATTTTGAAAACCACATTGTCTTTTCCTTCAACTTCAAAATTATGCACTAATTTGAGTTGGTTTATCGCACAGAATTTTCCAAAACAGAGACGTTGAAGTTTACTGTAACATGACAAAATGTGAAAAAGTTGTCGGGATACAACTACATTTGAAGGCACTGTAAATGTTACTTCTGCATTAGTTTCACATACATACTACTTTTGGTAAATAAAGAATATTGAGAATGATTACAAATATGAACTATAAAGAATATTATTCCAGCCCTGAGATGGGTAGGTTGTACTCAGGCTGATGATTGCACCCTTCATGAGGTAAGCTTGAGGGTATTATGGCATGTGACTGAGAGAGCAGAGGAGGGGGTAGTGGGGGCTCAAGGATTTCAGTGAAAAAATTCCTCCCACTTTCCCACTTTGTTCTTGGTTAATATCTGTGTCTCCTTTGCCTCTGAAAGGAAAAACTTCACTGCTGAGATGTGGGGGATAAGAATTATTATTTTCACCATGTTTTTGGCCCCCACCTATCAGCAGTTCCCTCGCCTTTGCTCAACCCAAGAAGCCCTGCAGACCAAGGAGTGCTGCCCAGCCTGGGAGGGGGATGGCTCCGCTTGTGGGGCTAGGTCTGGTAGGGGTTCCTGTGAGGATGTGGAAATCTCAGAACAGTCGGACGGACCACAGTACCCTTTCTCAGGGCTGGACGATCGAGAGAAGTGGCCACTAGTTTTCTACAACCGGACATGTCAGTGTGCAGGGAACTTTATGGGGTTTAACTGTGGGGACTGCAAGTTTGGATACTTTGGGGACAACTGCAATGAAAGAAGAGAGTCACTCAGAAGGAACATATTCCACCTGACCAGGGCTGAGAGAAACAGACTCATTTCTTACCTGAATCTCGCCAAGCAGACAGTCAGCAGAGACTATGTTGTTGCAACAGGGACCTACAAGGAGATGGAGAATGGCTCCAATCCAATGTTTGCTGATGTATCTGTATATGATGTGTTTGTCTGGATGCATTACTATGTGTCTCGCAGTGCACTGTTAGGCGGACCAGGGAATGTCTGGAGAGATGTGGACTTTGGACACTGGGCCCCTGCATTTCCACCATGGCACCGTGTTTACTTACTGCACTGGGAACATGAGATCAGGAAGCTGACTGGAGACACCACTTTCTCTATTCCCTATTGGGACTGGAGAGATGCCCAAGACTGTGATGTGTGCACCGACGAGCTGATGGGGGCCCGGAGCCCCCAGGACCCCAATCTTATCAGCCCAAGCTCTGTCTTCTCCTCTTGGAAGGTAAACAAAAAAAAAAAAAAAAAAAAACATGTCTTTTTTCTTTTGTTTCCTTATATAAAGATTGTTCTTGAAAAGAAAATTGTGATTTCAATAGAAATTTAGCTTTCACATTAACAGAGCTCTTAATTTTTCTTTGTACACTCTGTGGGCCTACATTACATTGAAAATTAGTTAAAAAGCTAGCTGAAATGTTTGTCTATGAACTAATTAACGTATTAATTCATTCATTCCTTCAAGAATTTTTTTGTTTTATTTTATTTATTTGCTTTCTAACCACAGTTAAGAGAAAGGGAAACTAAAGTATAAATTGAAAATACATCCCAAACAGTAATTTTATTTAAAATCCTGTCCTTCAGAAGAAAAAAAAATTACCCAAATTGGAGGGAGAAAATATGTTATTATTTACCCCCTTACAGATTTCTCCTGTTTGTTTTTTTTAACACTGAAATGTTTCTGATTATTGAACAAATTTTAGAGTTTGGTTTAGCTGTTCACTGAAAAAAAACTATCCTAACCAGCCAGATCCTAAATAAAAATATCCAAACATTTAAAATAAAACATTGCTCTATTTGTAAACTCCTGAATCAATTTTGTGATTAATTTCCTTTTTGATTACTGAAATGTAGAATCAAGAGGTCCCTTAAATGCAACCTGTCTCACAATATGAAGTAGGCTAAAAGGTCTCAAAAAGCAACTCAAAAAAGCAACACATCATGCCCCAAACTAAGAAAATTAAAAAAAACAGATCATAAGCCAAGTCATTGACATCTATCACTCTAAAAAGGGATGTAAAACTACTTCTAAGGTTTTACAACACCAGCAAACAGCAGTTAGAGCCATTATTCACAAATGGAGAAAACATGGAACAGTGACCTTCCCAGGAATGGCCAACCTATAAAATTAATTCAAGATTGGATTGATGACTAATCCTGGAATTATTGATCCCAGAGCAACATCTGAAGAACTGCAAACCTCATTTGCCTCAGTAAAGGTCATTCATTGTTCATGAGTCAACATGAACTGGATGAAAACGGAATCCATAGAAGAGTTCCAAGGCAAAATTGACTGCTGACCAAAATAAACACATAAACACAAAGGCACATCTCAAATTTGCTAAAAAACAACAAGACTATGAGGAGAATATTCTGTGGACTGACAAGACAAAAGGAGAACATTTGGAAGGTATGCATACCATTTCATCTGACATTAATTAACAGCATATTAAAAAAGACCATCATGCCAACCATTCCTGCCGCCAAGGGGGGCACAACCAGTTATTAGGTTAAGGGGGGAATTACTTTTTCATACAGGCCTCAGCTGGTTTGAATGTGTTTTCTATTAATACATGAAACTTAAGACTGCGACACCTTCTTATGAAATGAGGAACTGAGCCATTCACATGGACCCAATCTTATTTTCTTATCTAAATCAATTATTTTAAGCTTTATTTGTTAAAGTTTAAAATATACTTCAGTAAGAATAAAATAAAGATTTTATAGTCTATATAGTCTGGTCTTCTAAAGTGACATTTACACAAGTTAGAAAGTCATTGTGTTTCAAACTCACTGAAGCCTGTTTATCCTCCAGTTATGGACTAACTGATGTTTACTTCTCTAATAAGGGCTTGTGAATTCATTTTAACCCTCTATACTCTGTGACTGCAGGTGCTGTGCTCCCAGCCTGAGGAGTATAATAACAGGGGTGTTCTGTGTGATGCCAGGAATGAAGGCCCTCTGCGCCGTAACCCTGGAAACCACAATCGAAATCTAGTGGAAAAATTACCAACTTCTGCAGAAGTGGAGTTCACGCTCAGTCTCCCTAACTATGACACTGGAGCAATGGACCGCACAGCCAACATGAGCTTCAGGAACACCCTGGAAGGTCAGTTAGGCAGAGTCTGACTAAAAACAAACTTGCAATCTCATTTACACTGTTTTTCTTACTGATACTATGCCAGATATAAATTGTCTACTTCTACATGTAGCACAAGCTGATCTTAATGTCGCTCGTCATTCCTTTCTCTTCATTGGAAAACAGTGTTTGATATTTTTATAGGTTTAAAACATCTAAGCAAAACCAAATGTTCTTGCTGTCCTGAGCAGTAAAAAAGGTTAGAGTACTCCATTTTGAATAGAGTAAACAGATGGTTCAAAACGGAGGAAGTTATTTATTCTACATTTTAACCACCGCCTTGAACAAAGATGCTACAGTGTGATACTGCTGATAAGTTACATAAAATCAATCTCTGATAACACATCTTCATTAGACCAAGGTATCTGACATTATGGCTGAGCGAGATGCCCATGTGAACCTAAAACACAAGCTGCCCACATGATGGTGGGTTGAGGAAACACATGTGACCCTAATGATGATCATATTGCTGACCCCATAAGCTCCAAATGACCTGCAAGTCAGCTAGAATTAGAAATAGCTCTTTGATAATAACAGTGCTGAAGAGCTAATTTAAAAAAAAACAAAAACAACTAAATAAGTCTTGACCTTTGACATCGCTATGATTAAAAGATGAGAGGGTCTTAGCCCACAAGGCCAAAAAGAAGTCATGTATGTCAGCATTCCAAGTCTAAACTTATTGATTCAAAATAGATTTCATTCATTTTTTTTATTGTTTGTTATAGAGAATTTCTAAGGACTTCATGTCTGGTCCCCTTTCCTGTGAAGACAGGTGTCAAAAATCTTTAAGAATTTTGAAAATGTGAATTCTCAAAATGATTTAGTGAGATGGTTTTATTTATAATGAGTTAACATGAGGTGAGACTGATAAATTTATACACAAAACCATGACTAAGAATTGTTAAAGAAAGTTCCTTAATGACATCTTGGATCAGGTAGTGGACTCAGTTTTTCACTCACAGGTTTTACATAATGACTTCATTTTTGTGAAACGAATAATGAAAGTGTGGAATCTGATGTGTGGTTTTGTACATTTAAGGTTAAATTTAAATAACCATAGAACATGTTACAGACCTACCTGTCCTGATATGTAAAACTGTTAAAAAAGAGTATACCTTTTGTCCACTATTTCTATATGACTTCTATTACTAAATTAGATCTTATTCATATTCTTATGTACTCAGTAAGAGCAGACATATATTTAAGCAACCTTATTTGACAGTATTGCAAAAGAGAAGAGAAAGAGGAAATGTATTTGGATCATCATGCAAACTTAAAATGGCTGTTGAGAGCCTAAGCTGCAACTTTTTCAAGTTTTTCACTTACGCTTCAGCAAACATTTTGGAACTAATACCATTTTAAGTTGTGACAGATAATGTGAGGGCTTCCCATGAGCTCATTCAAGTGTGAACAAACTTGCAAGTGGTTTAATAGAGCACAACTGAAACCAGAAATTTCCAGTGACTGTGTATGACAGAGATTAAATAAAACAAAACTTTTCTGATCCACAACATTTGAGCTTATTTGAATTCATTGGAAGCACTGCTAGATAACTGTTAATTTAGTTAACATAGTTTAATACTTCATACACACTGCTTCCTTGTTTGACGTCATTGGTAAATCAAAAGAAATCGGTGTTCCTGAGAATAATCTGTTCTGGTTTTGAGATATGGACCTTTTGAAGGCAAACTGCTGAACTGGTAAGAGTGTGTCAGCATCCACAGTGTAACCAGTCCTGTACCAATATTGGCTGAAAGACCACTCAGAGACGAAGAACCCATTATTCCAACAGCAACATAACAAGTCAAATTATAGTTTGCAAATGCCCTCAGCAACAAAGGTCTTCATTTATGAAATGTTTGACCATAATGGCCATTGTTACATTAGGAAGAAAAAGAGCGAAGCTTGCAAGCCTGAAACACCTTCTTAACTGTGAAGTACAAGGATGTTAGCATCATGTTGTGGGAGTGTTTCTCTGCAGAATGGTCTGATGCTCTTAACAAAACAAATGGTATTCAGAAGAAAGAACAACATTATGAAAAATTAACTCAACAAAGCTTGGGCACAAATATGTCTTCCAAATGGACAATGGCCCCATCAATACCATCAATTTAGTTACAAAAAGTTGTTTTTATAGTGTTTCAAAAGATCTATTTTCAACAGTATATTGTGAGTGTCTGAGGTTAAGATTCTAAACGAGTTTTACTAAAGTAAAAAAACCTAGTGTTTTAAACAATAATTATAATAATGTAACATGGAAGCTTGCAGTTTCCCAGATTTCTTTGCCAGCTCTGGTCATCTAATATTTCTTTTGCAGGATTCGGGGACCCTCAGACTGGGTTGGGAAGTAGTTCTCGTTTGGGTATGCACGCAGCCCTGCATGTGTTCATGAATGGCTCTATGTCCTCCGTGCAGGGCTCTGCAAATGACCCCATATTTCTGCTTCACCATGCTTTTGTTGACAGGTAAGAAATGCATCCACACAGACTTCAAATTTAGAACACTATATATGCATTTGCAGTCAACAGTGGCTTGTATCTGCTTTTTTGTTCTTTTACAGTATCTATGAACAGTGGCTCAGAAGATATACAGTATCTCCATCTCAGTATCCGGAGTCTAATGCTCCCATAGGGCACAACGGTGATTACCATATGGCTCCATTTATACCCCTGCACAGAAACAAAGAGTACTTTATTTCCAGTAAAGAGCTTGGATATGAGTACTCCTATTTGTTAGATGCCAGTAAGTTCCTCTCAGATTTTTTTTGAAACTTTTTGTTATTGAAACTTTTTTTTATTTGATTCTGTCATCCCAGCTATTTTCATTTACAGGCTAAATATATTACACAATGAATATTAAGAAAGACTTATTCAACATATATAGTGCAATTCAAAAGTATTTATATCCCCAACACTTCAAAATATTTTATTGGGATGCATTGGGATAAATAACAGAATGCATTGTATAATTGAGGAGTGGAAGGAAAGGAAAACATGGTTTTCAAAGTTTCTTACAAATAAAAATCAGACATCATGTAGTTGATATTGCTGCATATGTCAATTCTCCAAAGACTCTCTTTAAAAAAAACGAAAACAACATCACCTTTTTGTAGGGGGTTGCTTTGGCAGGCCAGATTTCCCTCCTCAGTAAAAAGCTTAGGTACGGTAATGATATGTGGCTCTAGCTCGTTGACTTCACTCTGATTGGCTACAACCGTATTTGGGAAACTCTTCAGTAAAATGCGCTGAATATAGTCTCAAATTGAGGTTATAATTGTGTAGTACTTCCCCATAAATTTACTCCAGCCACTCTTCTCTGGTTCTCTCATCCCTCGGGAGTAAGTGGAAACGTCCATCTGCTTTTGAATTCCCTCGGACATAACAGCTCCCCCTTTTAGCAGCCATCCTCTTCTCAAGGAGTAGCCAGACATGCTAGTGTGACTTAGCCCTTAAATTAACCGGTGTACCAGCTAGAGGAGGTAAACCGGGGAGGGGAAGGGTGTTTGCTTGATGGTGTGCTCTAATTGGAGAATATGAATTATGTAGAAAGATAGCCTATGTAGAAAGATAAACTGTTCTCTGATTCGTCCATTTTTGAGCAAAGAAACAAAGCTGACTGCCCATGACCTGAGCTTTTGATACCAACTCTTGACATTCACATGGCCTCATAAGTGCACAACAGATCATATTATACCCCCAAAACCACAGAAAAATTAAATTTGTTGTCATGACACCTTTAAAATCACCTATGTGGTAAATACTGTATGCTACCCCTGTAGATATGCTCATAGAGTAACATGGGACTTGGTGGCAGTATAATGCTGTGGGGATGTTTTTTCTAGTTTTCTTCAGATGGGAGATGGAAGCTGGTTAGAGTTGATGGGGAAATGAATTGATCTAAATACAGGATAATCCTGAAGGGAGAAAACCAGGAGGCTGCAAAAGGCTTCAGACTCTGCTGAAGGTTCACGTTCCAGCAGCACAACAACCCTTAACATATAGTGTGTTTACACAATGGTGGTAGAATCATCCAGCGAAAGACTTGCAGCTGTTATCGTTGTTGTGGTTTTACAAAATAGTGGGGCTCAGTACAAATGCCCCACTTTTGAGATTTGTATTTGAAAAAAAAATACAATGTGTAAAATGGTGTGTCATGAAATCCCGTTATACTTTGAAATGTTAAAACGTCCTAAGGGTATGGATACTTCTACAAGGCGTTGTTTAAACTATACAGGGGTCATAAAAAAGGATTTATGGTCATATTCAAAAACACACTTTACTGACTTTGTTCCATCCTTCTTGCAGACCAAAGGCTTGCAGAATCCATGCGTCCCTACCTGGAGGAGTTGCAGGATGTGTGGCCTTGGCTGATCCTTGCAGGGCTCTGTGGAGGGCTTGTGACTGTGACCATAGGTGCTGCTTTCCTACTCACTAAACATCGACACAAAGCCTGGCCTCGCAGGAGGAGTTGGAAAAACTTGTTTGCCCTACCAGAAAAGCAGCCACTTATCTGGAGCAATGAAACAGAAGCCAACCACCATAACTACCAAACAACTATGTAATCATTTATTGTGAAAAATATGACCCTATTATCTATGTTTATATGAGTTCATTTAAAGTGTCAAAATGTGTCTGTTGCATGTATTTAGAACACTATGTAGAAAAATGATGTTACAATTGGTTACATTTAAATTAATTTTATCACATTCTTCCCAAATGCTTTGGGACACAGCAGATGCTTTTAAGTCATGCTCTTGAAATACTTTTATTCAAGAAATAAAATTCCATAGTTCTAGACATTTCTTTTTAATCTTGAAACCTAAGTCTGCTTTACTTCATTAGCTGTGAACTTTGCTTTCTTTTGTTTTAAAAAATGCTCTTTTTGAATAAATTAGAAGAACTTGGCCTTAAGTTCACAATCCCTACTGAGCGTAACCTTAACTTATTTTATATGGGGAAACTTTACAAATACACCATAAAGTTATTTAAGAGCATAACATTGTGTCTTTGTTGGCTGTACCTTAAAAAAGCATATGGAGCTCTTGGAGCTAACGAAATAGTTTCCTAGGCAAAACAGAAATTGCACAAGGGAAAACTGTAAACAAAATTAAACTAAATTGAATACAGCTGGGAAATGATAACAGACATGTAACAAATGGGCATGGAAAGAAGTCAGCTTTGTTAAATGAACTGTGAAATCCTGGCTGGAGTAAATAAGGTTTATATAAAGAAAAGCCTAATGTAAACCACAATTTAAAAACAGCAAAACAAGAAAACAGCGCCCTAAAGCAAAGAGTCACAGACTTCGGATGAAAGGACTCTGCAGTGATAAACATAATTCTGCATTAGAAAAGGAAAGGATGGCAGAATGGTGGTTTGGTGCAGATTCCCTCAAGAAAAGCAATCAGTTCCCAGAGACACTGATGGTTGTGAGTGAATCTACAGTTGTCAGTAGAAGATCTGGACTTTTATTTAATCCCATCCCTCAATACTAGGTTTGATGTCAGTGTTTTTGATGATGATTTTCTCTCATTCTGCAGAGCAACAAGGGTTTAAACTTTTCGGACACTGGCTGATGAGATTTGGAGTTGGTGTTTTCCTTGTTTTACATGTGTCCCTATTCCAACGCAGCTGAATCAATGGCTGGATTACCTTTTCAGACTCTCATCAAGTTCTGCAGATACCTTGCATTTTCCGGTTGGAAGGAGCCATCAATAGATGGATACACTTGGTCATAAAGGAATGGGCATGGCCCACCACAAAACTCTGGCAGATATTATAATCTTGTAAGAGAACCAAATCGTGCCAAACAAAACATTCACCATACTGTCACACCAACACCATAAACCTAAACCTTTCAGACAAGTCCTAATGAATCCATGCTTTCATGTTTACACAAAATCTGCTAATTATCCATTTTTTTTTGTCTATGCTCAGTATGATATTCTGCTGACGTCGCCCATGAGTTTTAAAGTTTTTGACGTAATTTTTTTCCCATTGCCCAAAAAATAGAGAGAAAACCCCCCACCCAATCATTAAACCCAAAGTGACTGTAAAGAGAGTGAAGCAGTCTTCATGGCAACCACCATGTTATCTTTACTACATCTCTTCATGCCTAAACTGAGCTGCTGCCATATGATTGGTTGATTCTCTACCCACTTTAACAAGCAGTTAAATGGGTGTACTTACTAAGCTGGCAACTGATTTTATATCTTCAAGCTATGATGAATGCATGATTTCAAGCCCGATGTAGTAATAACAGTCGTGGAAACTGTGACAGTTCATTGGCCAGCTGGTTACCACGGAGACTGCATACAAACCGGAGAAGAAACATTGCTGACTGAGGAGCCACACAGACTTCTCAGGGACAGAACCCTGCTGGTTTGGTGTCAAGAAATGTGATAGGTGCTGCTGCTACCCTCTCAAGTGATGTTTGAAGAACTACATTTTATCAATATATTCCAAGCAACATCATAAAATGTATGATCATATCATCTAACTTCATCTCTATAGTTCTGTGATCTAGGTCCGAGGCAGCTTTATTAAAATGAAAGTTACAACTATTTTAAAATTTGATGCGATTAAAATACAAATAATTAATTTTGCAAGTGTTTTCTACTCTAATCTCAACATGGTGGGAAAAAGAAAATGCATAAACATTTCTCATATAAATGCGGCATACTCAAAGCCTTTTTTTTATTTTTTTAAACAAACACCAACACTCAGCTTTGAATTTACTGAACAAAAATTTATTTTTTGTAGGGGATGGAATAAAGCGGTTTCCTAATGTTCCTCTGATGATGGTCTCATTAAGCCAAATAAACTTCATACATTCCAAACATAGACACATGCTGTCTAGTGCATCATTTCAATAATACAGTACTTTGCTCAAAATACTTATTTATTTGGCATACGCAAATATTACAGTACATTCCCATTAAAACCGCAGTGTGTTGTAGTCACAAGAATTACAGTCACTTAAAGCAAAAGTGTACAAAATAAACGCAGAATATAATGTATAAAATGACTGGAGCAAACCTATCTACTGTAATAAAGGTGGAGCAAACCTGAAGTACTATTATTTTAAAAGATGTTTATTAAAATAAATTTCATTTTAAACAAGCATAGACTCCTTGAGGATTCAAATTTGATAGAACATCTCTTTTCATCAAGCAAACATGGGACTAAATTTCTGAGGACATCAATGAAAAAAAAACAAAAACAAACCAAAACAATTTAATAATTTATCTAATAACTGAAACCAAAGGATGGAATGACAAAACATTACACAACTGGAAGTGTATAACTTCCAATTTCTCAATTTTGAGACAATGTAAATGTAAAGGTGGAATCCTCTTTTATTAAACACTGTAGAAAGATGGTCACAACTGCAGTTTGTTATGATTTAATGTGAGCAGTTCAGGTCTGACACGAAACATGGTCCTCGCTCTCCCTCATCTCACTGTGTCAGGTTGTTTTTAAAGATAACTTCAGTGCAAATACACAGGTGAGTTGTTACCTCACTTGATTAAAATCTACATTTATCCATGTAAAAATATCTGTAAAATATACCTGCTTACAACTCAAACTTTTAATGAACTCTGACATTTGAGAAAAAGGCCAGAACTAATTCTGATGAGAAAGATTGATAAGCGGAAAAAAAAAAATGCAGTGAATGTCTGATAAATAAAAAAATGCTATATCTGCAAAAGAGGCCATTCTTTCAAGAGGTAAATAAGTTAAAATATGTCTTTCCTGTCTTTGATTACGCTAGATATAAACGCTTCATCATTCATCTTCATCGTCACTATCAGCCTCCTCTTTCTTTTTGTCATTCTCCTTGGGCGGGATAACAGGAGGTGGAAGGTCCAGACGAGCCCAGGACATTGGCTCGGCCTTCTTCATGGCAACTTCTATCTTGGCTGCCATCATGTTTACTACGCTTTTGGCTACATCTATCACCTGGAAGGTGAGACAAAAAGAGCAACTTGTTTAACAGCAAGTAAAAGGGTTTATGAACACTCGTATTTCTTTTTTCTTTATTTTTTTTAAGCAAGAGTTAAAGACTCCACTAAAATAAGACTTATTTTAATCAAGCAACAGTACATTTGGTTGCTTGAAGGATTTACCAACAAGAAAAGGCCTGTGCCCAGGAGCCCTTAGTAATGGAAGAAATGATGATAAAATGATGCAAGCTCAGAAAATGTAGCCCACCTGAAAACTAATAAATGTTCCCAGAGACAACCGATCAATCCAAAAAAACATTTTTATTGACTGATGTCCCACACAAGTGGGTGCAATGAGCAGAGGAATAATATGCATTAACTTATTGTTTTTAAATAAGTATTGAACACAACAATACTTTTCTATGTAAATACATATTTCTAAAGATGCTATTGACATGACATTCTCACAAGATGTTGGAAAATCCCCATTCAGTCCTCGCACGCTCTACGTATCCTCCAAGGACAGCTGTATATTAGATGTATATATTAGCTGTATATATTTTGGTCTGTCACTTAGGTTGGTAACAAGTGAAGCGTTAAATGTTTAGATCATTTTCATGGAGTTTAAATATTACTAGGGTCATAAGTCAAAGTGTACATTTAATAATGTGCAGTCATCGTTAAAAAAAAAGTAGAACATGCCTTTAATTTCTTGGATGTTACTTTTTCTGTATGCATCTATGGTTCTTAAGTTATTTTTGGTTTGGTTTTTTTTTGTTTTTTTTTTTTAAATGAGAGCATATTCTAAGAAGTGCAGTGTGTTTTTAGAGAATGAGTTGGCACAAAATGACAGCTGGCTCATCAGCTGCGGTTGGCCTGGCCCATACAGCTGCTGACCACACCAAGGTTCCAAGCAACAGAAACTGGAGCTGACAGACTGATCAGGGCTGTACTACTGAAACTATTATTGATGTGGAACTATTCATATGTCAGAAAGGTATATCAAAATTCCCACAAGATGTGCAACAGCTGATGTTTGTCCTTTTTGCTGGGTAAACTGAAGTGTCAGGGTATTTTACCAACTCCATGAGTGCTGCTGTATTTCAATTACTTATGTTACAAATAAAATCTAAGTGCTGTGCAACAATAACAAATCAGTCTGATTTTGCACATAAAATATAACCAACAAATTGCCTTTTGGCACCTCATTTAGGAGACTCGTCAACTCACATTCCATGAAGTTCATTTTCTATCCAAATGTAGACGTGCAGAAAGAAGACTCACACATGCAGGGCATATTTACATCTATCTGCATATTGAATAGAGGTGTCCGAGGAGGAGTTTGGTATTTGAGCACAAATGTGCTCAATTCTACATCAGTTGGGGTGTAGAAGGAAAAAAATGCGCTTGGACCAATCCATAATGTATGGCTTCAAACATCTGGGTTTGTTTGCATTTAAAATGGTCTCTTAATTTAAAACTCCTCAAACCATTAACATATTAAAAACTTTAATCTGACAAAGGGTGTACATTATTTTCAATACAACAGTCTGTCTTTGTCAATGTCTCTTGTGTACTGTCAAATCCTTAAAAAAAAAAAAAAAAAAAAAAAAAAAAAAAAAAAAAAAAAAAACTCTGGCATTTTAAATGCAATATGTAAAATGTACTTTAGTTTTAAACTTGCAAATACTGAATATATCAAGATGTGTGTTTTGAAATAAAACTGAACTTACTCCCCACAAGCTGATGTTCTGCTGAAATTCCTTCTCACCATCAAATATAATATGGATGTTGAGCTGAGGAAAAAAAAAAAAGAAAAAAAAAAAAAGGCATTGAATTTTAAATAACTACACAAAACTAAGCAGTTCAGAAACGCACAGAAATTGTCTAAGAGAGTACGGAGTCTCTCACCGTAGTGCTGTTGGCATCCACATAGCTTAGCTCAGGGACGGCATTTTTGGCATATATAGAAATGATGACCTGTGTCCCAGTCTGATGCCAGTCAAACCGGCAGGGGACCATCTTCTTTCCCTACAAAGACATTTCAGTTAATCCCAAGCCCATAAGTCAACTTGTGCAGCTCTACTGCAGAGCAATATCTTCACAGTGAAACCGCTTTCAAGAAACCACTAGATGGAGTTCCAGCCAAGGCTCCTCGTAGACTTGCACCACGAAATGAACAATCGCTGTCAAGCTGGCATACATACCGCATCCTTTTTCCTCCATAGATGTGTTCCCTTTGTGCAGCCCTCCTGAGACAGGAAGGTGTTAAAGTCAGAGGTTTTCCTTTTACAGCAGCTCCAGTATTTCATCCTGGAGAGGCAGGAGATAAATTATCATTCTTTTACAGTTGCCACAAGAGAATGCCAACTGATAAACGTCAATAAACAACAGTGTAGGGTAAATTTAACATTTTATAAGCAGAATATGTTTAACATTAGCATTAATACAAACCCTTCATGGAAGATGGGGACTCCAGAGTGGTATGAGCACACATCTGAGTCAGTTGAAGGTCCCTCAAAAGTCTGAAGTTAAAAAACAAAATTGAGATAAAAACCCTCTGAAAAGATGATCCTTTTCTTAAGTTTAAACTGACAAAAATGAACTAATTACCCTCAACTCTGTTACAGATAATATTGTAAGCTGTCATAGAATCTCTTTTTGTTTTTGCCTCATGTGTTTTCTTTTTGTAGATAAAAGCATATGATGCAGAAACATTTCAGCAATTCTACTGCAAGATAACATCAGAACAACTTTTGACTATCATGGTAATGAGACATTCAGAGTTCCTACTCCTTTTTTCATGTCAAAATTAATTACTTTTCCAGACTAAACTTTTTATAAATTCTCAGTCCTTTTTAGTCAGTTTCTAAAGTGTAAATACTAAAGTTTACTAGGAATTAAAGGCAGATATTTCTGCAGTGACTGAGCTTTAAAGATGAATACAGCAAAAAAAAAAAAAACAAAAAAAGAAAAAAAAAACAGACTGTAGGGAGGGATGAAAAGACGAGGGATGGATGGATAAAGAAATTGATGTATGGATGGATAAATATCTGGATGGATAAATATCTGAATGGATAAATGGATGAATTTTAGACACTTTTCCAACCCTTCCCCCCACACAAGACAGCTGTCAGCTCTATTAAACCTGGCTACATATGATATTTTCTGTTCTACATGCAATCAACTTCAAATCTGACAGCGCACCTTAAGAGGAACCTTTAATTTTATTGTATATTGTACAATAAGCTCTATTCAATTTGATTCTACTCTATTCCATTCTATTTCACTCCATACCGTGTAGGAACTCTGGAGGTCATAATAATAATATTTGTACACAAAACAAAAAAAACAAACAAACAAACAAAACAAAAAACAAAAAAATAAAGAAGACAAATTTAGATTCACAGGGAGCAGTCATTCATTACAGCTTAGGAGCAAGAAGCCGATGAGTCGGTATACAAAATCAGTTTAAGTATAATTATGTAAATCAGACGAGCTACCAAACATGTCAGTGTAAATTTTCCTCAAAATTCCTGTTCTGATCTAGGGGTTTCTGCTCTGACAGGTCTGATTAGCTTGAATGAAAAACTTTGCTTTGCATCCACCCTGCAGAAAATGTGGAGGTTAAATTTCCCCTGAGTAATGACTTTTTTTAAGTGGGTTGGAGGGTGATGTAATGTCAAACAATGAGCTCAGATCATCATGATTTCCTTTGCCATAACTACATATGAGCATATGTTTTCTTATGAGAGAGAATTTGACATTTAACAGACTTCCTGAGATGAGCAGTGCTACAGACAAAGAAAAAATTGCCACATTTTTTCTACAAAACACAAGATTCACTTACTTTTGTACATCCTCCATTTTTACATGATGTTCCAATTTTGACCTCATCACCATCTTCCTCTAGACAGTGAAACATCCAGAGACGAAAAAGAAAAAAAAAAGAAAAAAAAAATAAATCATGCACATGACAAGATTTAAAAAATGTATCATCGGTTTTGATGTGCTGCCCTCTAACTGTCACATTTAACTCGAATATCATGATGTGAATGACACAGACGATGGCGAATTCCCAGTGGTCATCCATTAAGCTCTACTTTTAACATGACCTTCATGGCCGCTGTGACAAGCGCTATACAGATGGTCTGGTAAGTAGTAGATGATGAAAATATCTTCAGTAACGATAAGAAAGAGGAGGAGATGGGGGGGGAAAAAAAACAAAAAACAAAAATCTGTTTCCCACCTTTTTTCTCGGTTATATTTTCGGATACTTTCAGTTTCTCCAGCGCCTGCTTTAGAGAGGCAGAAACTTTGTGCTGAAGTCGCACCATCGGCTCATCAGGACTGTAAGAGAAATAAATATTTTAGGAAAAGGAAAAACAGAGGCTTTTATGAGGTTGAAACAATCCTCGTGGAACTATTAAACCATGATGGTTTCATCAGCGTTCCCTTTTTAAATGCTGCGTCAAAGACAAAAAAAACCACCCCTAGTCTCGCTGAGGTTTGAAACTAAACGAGTAAATTCTACAATGAATAACAGTCTGCAGATCAAAAAGCATAAAAATTCAGCACAATGTCTTAGTGCGACACTGAATGCAAAAACCATATTTCTGCTTTGTTTTCCCACTATTCAAATCTTAAATAAACATTCCCAATTTAAAGTTTTACCAGATGGATTTTTGTGCTTAGTTCCGATCTTTATACTTTTCTTTCACGAACTTAGAAGAAAAGCTATTGCAGAAACTGACCTTGGTCTGTTTATTGCCTCCTGGGGTTTCGGTGCAGAGATGATGTACTCATTAAACTTTGGTTTTTGGGCCTCCAACTCCTTTTTTTCTCCTGATGTTTTCACATCTGGTTTCACTGGCTCAGGAGGCTTCTCTTTGTTGTGGGGGCCCTTTGTGCAGCCCTGCGAGAAGAAAGTCACTGTGTTGAACTCATAAACAAGTGCTCTAAGGCCAATAGGGCCAAAAAAGAAGAAACTGGCAATCAATATCTGCTAAACAACAAGACAATGGATATACAGCTGGGGAAAACGGATGAATTAAAACTGAAAACTTACCGCGATGCTGAGGAAGTCTGAGAAGTCGGTAGTTCTTCTCTTGCAGCAGGACCATCCCTGAAAAGTTACCAAAACGTTAACTTGGACCAGAATGTTTGAACAAAGTATGAGCTATCAGTGTGTTTTAAGGTACTATACCTTCAAAGCATCGTGGAACACTGGGACTCCGGGATGATGGGTACAGGCATCTGTGACAACAAAAAAAACACACACTTGATTAACATGGAGAAAAATCTATAGCTGTAGAACAATAAGGTGACTCTTAAGCTCAACAAAACGGTAACCTGCTTATTTTTCAACAAAGTTCTGCACCATGTTTGTAGAGTTCTGGTTTTCACATTTTTAGACATTTCAAAATTGGAATAAAGAACTTTAAAACTTTAAAAGTTTTGAATTGTCTCTCATATGTCCTGAGGCTTATGCCCGGTTCACCAGGCAAGATTTTAAAATTGTCGGCCGATTTTCAAAACCTGAGAGATCGCACACGGTGATAAAAAAAAAAAATCTTAGCTAGAACAGGTTTTGTTGTACAGGGTGTGATGTCGAGCCACACGGCAGAAGAAACACCACACGAACCGATTTCACTCAACAACTTTTAGATTTCAGATGGGAAATCTCGCAGAAACCTCTTGACAACCTCTGAGTTCAGCGTAAACAAACATGGCCGACTGGGAAGAAGCAATGGCCATAGATTGTGGACTATTTTTAACCGCAAACCCCCCCCCCCCAGAAAACAATACAAAGATGTCTCCAACGTCCACCGGACTCTCTGATGCACCATGGCAGTCGTTTTGTCTAGTGTGTATTCTGGATCCCCCTCCGTGTTTCTGTCACCTCGCTTTCTGATTGCCAACAGCTCATCGTGTCATCCAGGACATGTTGCTGTGGACTATCACCTCTGTGGCTCGAACATTGAGCTGTTACCATGTCATGATGCCTCCTGTGATTTGTTACAAGACTGAGTGCCATTAGGGACCTTTCCTGCCCACAGCATCACCATCCACAACAACTCTTTGAAGATACTTGGATGATATGAGTTATAACAACATTTAATTTCCCTTTGGGATAAATAACGTATTTTTAAACTGAATAGTTAAAAATCATACTTTCCAGTTGTGACTTTTCATCTCATTAAATCAGTCACACACACGCAACTCACGTTCCTGGTTCACGAGTCTTCACTAATAGGCAGAGAACCGATACCACAATTTGTTCTAAATTACACTAAGGCAGCCCAAGTACCACCAGAGGTACATGTACCACAGAGTGTGAACCATGGATAGAATTATTTTGAAGAGTCTTTATTACTTAACGTTCTTCAGGTCAGGCACACAAAAACTGAGCCTCTAACAAAGAACAATGACAAAAATGACATAGGCTGAAGCACTGTACATGTCTAAATGTAAGCATAACTTACGAAAAAAAAATAAAATAAATTAAGACGCAGAAGGCTGCTCTTAAGTCTTTGAGAATCCCCAAAATGAGTTCACTTCTGGATTTAAAAGTGAAATGGAGACAGAAAACAGGCCACGTGCTAAAGACTGAATAAGTTAATCGTTGTAATTGGAGTTCAACAACGCTACTAATATGCTGGATCATGACCAGGAGGATGTTACATTCCATAATCTGCTCTTCTGTAAGAAAATATGATAATGTGTAGAGATGTATTTTTTAATTGTATTATATAATTCATTTTGAAAAATACTAAAACTGGTAGTGTTTATATGTGGTGTTATCACCAATCGAAAAACATCTGATTTATAAGTGTCTGACAGTAAGGGCTGATTAAGCCAAAAAAAGTTTTTTGATTCTGGTCAAACAATTTCTTGATGAATCTCCAGTAGGTTTGTCAAAGTAATTGATAATTCTTCAAAGATACTTATTTGCATCAAAACCAACCCGTTCACATTTGCCCAAATTGTGGCACTTTGTCCGGCAACAACACTGCAATATAAGAGTCACTCAGCCCCTCCCCTCTCTGCAGCCACTGAACTGACCAAAACAATGAGCTGCTGCTGGAAGTTTTAAACTCTAACATAGCGAGTACATGCTGAAAACAAACAAACAAACAAAAACCCATATGCGATTCTTTAGACAAGCAGACAAACAAAAGCGTCGTTCTGAGAAACTTTCCCTATGAGACGTGATGGGCAGACGGACAGAGAAAAACTTAATGCCGAGCGATGCCACATGCCAGCTAAGCCAACACTAGAAGTGACACAGATGTTTCAGAGCGACTTCAAAAGGTCAGTAAAGCTCCTGGATGATGTAAACTAGCGTTGTCTGTTTAAGTATTAGCTTCACGGACACAGACAGCCCAGTGACAGTGTTCTGTTGGCCTCAACTCTCCTGTCGAGATGTGCTACTCAGGTGTGAAGTTCAGAACGACACAATGCTCCATCCTGATCACAAAATGCTCCGTTTCACTGTGGTATGAATTAATGTCGGAAAATATTCATCAGCTGACAGCTCAGTCAGCTACTAAAAAGTGAAGCAACAAAACAAACAGCAAATTGACAGGCAAATGAAAGCACACAACTGAATCAAGTGTAAATACTTCCATATAGGATATTAAACATTTATACTAAGTGTTATCTTGTTTATTGTGTTGCCAAACAGAGAAGCAACACTTTTACATTGTATATTTTTCTAAACAAGGGCTGTTGTCCCCTGCTTACTGGTTTTGCCGTAATTAAGCAAGTACAAATCTTGTTATAATATAATTATTCACACCTTTTGCTCCTAACTAGAAAAAACCTTGAGGCGTCCAAAAATGTTGCCATGGTATTAAAAACAGTATTGAGTATTTTTCTTAGTTTGAAACTTTAGTATCGCGACAACCAGAATCTCCAATAGTGCCAATATTTTTTTGCAAATACTTCATCAACGCCACATAAACATTTGGGCTGCTACTAACGACTATTTTAGCAATCGGTTATTCTATCGATTATTCTGACAATTAATCGGATTTCAAAATCTGGAATATTCTGCAGATTTTTAATTTAACCTCTTAAGCTTTTTTTTTTTTTTTTTTTTTATACAATATTACAAATACATTAAAAGAAGATAATAAATAATTAAATTCCTTTTTTAAATAGGAAAATAAACATTTTATTGCCTAAAATGCAATAATATAGCTTTCCTGTAGTGAATTTAAACCAAGTGTAGCTGAAACTGCCACTTGAGGAGTTTTGGGTCAAACATTATTACAGATAAAGTTGTTTTTCTTCTCTTAAATACAAAATGTATATATATTTTGTATATTTTTGGCTTAATTACCACTCTGGGTGTGTTGTTTTTGTTGTTGTTTTTTTTTCAGCAAATTGCCTTTTTTAGAGTCTGTATAATCCAGTTAACGATTAATCGATTACTAAATCAGTTGACGATTATTTCAATAATCGATTAATTTGATCAATCGGTGCAGCCCTGATCAATGTACATAATTATAAATTTGGAATGAAATAATTGTTTGGTAATATGTTACAATTTGTTATAATTAGTTCTCATTTTGCATGCCAATAACACTGTTAATGGGAGTCTCAATGCAGTAGATGCCCAACAGGTTACAGCTAAAAGGCCACAGAGATTTGAAACCACAGTTTAAAATGAAAGCATTGATGAAAATGTGGACTTATAGCACAATATAGTGTTGTTTTTACCAACAATATGATTTTTAGCTAAATAAATTTTCTCAACAGCAAGAGTTCAATCAGAGGTATCTTGGTTTGATCAGGGGTCATAATCTTACATATTTCATAAGACTCAACTGGTCCAAAAGGGATCATAGCCACAATTAATGAAAACAGTGTGTAATATAAAGTCTTTAGAAAAAAAAAATCATATAATTAAACTATACATGAAACAAGATTTTTTTTTTTTTTTTTTTGTGCCTATTTATCCCCATCATTCATCAAAAGCCCAGGTAAGACCACATCTTAGACTTTCTTACCAGGCTATGCGCTGCATTCTAGACTCATCATATTATGTTCTGTCATGTGGAATGTTCGTAAGAAGTCAGGGATTAAACTCAACACTAAAATACTGTTGTACGAATGTTGTCAAAAAAAAAAAAAAAAAAAAAAAAAAAAAAAAAAAAAAAAAAGCCCAAAGAGAAAATTCAGATTATTTTATCCTGAAATAGGATTGATATGCTATATTTGAGATTTCTGTGTACTCTAGGATGAAGTGCCCTAACAACAAATCACTGTGTGGTAAATGAATAATAATAAGAGAAAAAAACCCACCAACAACAACACATTGGTAGAGAACAGGCGATAAATCACTTTCCATGCAGTACCGCCTGAGCTGTGCCTCTTCCGTGCTATTGCCATAGATACACCACTTAGATATCCCTGAAGGTAATTATAATATACTCTACTGTTATGATAAAGAGACATCCTATTAAAATGGAAATTAGACTTTGACTCTGGCTTCAAGTGTCCTGGCAGTACACAGTATTGGACTGCTTGAAGACAGAGGAAGACAATTCTAAATAAAGGGAGTTGAAGACTTGGTGAGGGGTCTGCTATGGGAGCTAAAGACAACATTCTAAACAACTGGTCAGTTGCCTTCTAATCTGTGGCTTCATATAAACAATGGCATAATTAACAAACTTACCCTTATATTATTAAATAAAGGGATATTTTGAACTGCCTTGACAATCACCTTTTCTCCTCAACAGTTTTTGCTGTTCAACAGAAGACTAAGAATTTATTCCATGATCACAATGTCTCTCTAAATGTGTGAGAAATTAAGATGAAATCTCAGGGACTGGGGATAAAGGGTAATATACACCCCAAAATGAGCACTGTGATAAAAATGATAAATTTACTATGACTGTATCTTTTTTATTTTTTATTTCAAAGTCATAAATTTAATGAGATGTAAAACATATAAGGAATTTTCCTTTTGGTGGCATTTATAAATTCTGATTATAAATGCTTGTGTTGGAGTTGAATCTGTGATGCAAACTGTGGGTCAGTAGGAAGATTACTCTCCATTTTCACAGATTATGGTTGAACTGCAGGCAGCCAAGAGTGAAGATTCAAAATAAAACTTGCATCAGGTAAACACCCTTTGGTTGCAAGGATTAAAAGCCATACGACTTACTTTGTTCATTTAGAAGTTTCTCAGACTCTGTGTCCCCTGCCAGTTACACCTCTTTGAAAGCAGGAAAAAACAGATTTCATAAAAAAGTTTGGAAAAAAGAAGCCACCAATTACATCAAACTTAGATTTGACCTATTTATTTAAAGTAGCTGCAGAGTGAAAAAAAAACCCAAAAAAAACAACAATCCATGCACTGCTCAAGCCTTTCCTGGATAATGCCAATTCCTGATTTTCTTTGAGATGCTGATTCAAAATGTTTCCCCGAAGAACTAATATATAAAAGAGACTAACTGTGTAACATTTGACCTCAAAAGAAAGTGTATACTGTTGGGTGCGTTTGTAAACTGAGAAAGCTGGAAGTTCTTAGTTTTTTGGGGTTTTTTAAAGTTTTTTACAAAACCAACTAAAAATTGCATATAAATGACATAGGAATGACAATACTAACGACACTACTATAATTGTAATAAATAAAAATATTACATAACAAATAGAACAAGGACTAATGTTTTACGACAACAGCCTTTAATAATAATAATAATAATAATAATAATAATAATAATAATATTAAAAAGATCTAACTTCAGTCCTTCTTAAGTTACAGTGCCAACCAGATGCCTCTATCTGTCCTGCTCTTCAATTTACAGAATCCAAGGTACCATTTTAGTTATAATTTATAACTACAGTGTTACACATCAACATGTTTACAGGTGACGCAAGTTTCTTAAGAACTTTGAACTTAATTCTACTTTTTACTTGAGAGACGTGCACTGAGCCCAGCACTCCCTAAAATCACTAAATGGCACTCTGAGTAAATGAAAGCTGTAAACTTCTGATGACAGCTCGTTACATTGTGCAAAGAAAAAAGTCATAACATTTACCATTGAAGGTAAGTACTTGCAGTGTTATGATGTAGGTGACCGCATGTGAGGAACTGTTCAGAATGCTGACCACACATGGATATCTGTCTATGAGGAGAACTCTTTTTAAAAATGTATGCCTCTAATTTCGCTTTAAACTTCACCATGACAGCTTTCTCTTTGAATGGAACAATATAAACTGAAGGCTCGTGCCCAAACCATCTGAACTGCACCTAGTTTCTGTAGCCACACGGGAGTCTGATGCTGGTATGGAGTTGAAGTCTGTAGGTTCAGCTGAGAGAAATAAGGGAATGAAGTTGCAGCTTAAATGCATTCTGTCATTTCCTAATGTTTCAGTCTGTAGCAGAGTTAAATACAGCTAAAATAGAATCATTTTTTTTTTTTACTTTAATTTTCATAAGTCACAATTTTGGTTAGCTGATGTGCTTTAAACAAAAACAGGATTCTTTAATCAGAAAGGAAGACCAATTTCCTAGCCACAGTAAAAATAGATTCTTAATAGACAGATTTTCTATCAAAATGTTTTACCTGTTTTGCTTTTGCTTTTAGACAACATAGAGATATATGCTTTTTAAAAAAAAAAAAAACAAACAAACACTTTAACCTTATGTAATTACAGCTAATTAGGGCAAAAAGAATAGGGTAAAATTAAATTATGTACCCACCAAATACTAGGTGGGTACATACCAGGTGCACATTTAGTTCAGAATGTTTAAGCTCTGAACATGAATTAATTCAGTTTTAACAGGATGAACTAAACTTAGCAGACTAGTTCTTAATAAGGTTGTAATGGCATAAAACCAGATAAAAACATTTCAGATTTCAGACTTTATTTTCTGTACTTAGAGAAGGTTTTATAGTTGCATTTTGTTGTTTTACAAGGATTTAGTTTAAAGATTTTAACATTTTTTTGGTCAACATGCACTGTTCAGGCTTTTATTGGCCAAAATATATTGCTGGTTTTTTGACGGGCTGATTACAATTTTAGTTCTAAGGAATGTAAGAAAAGAAGTACATTATTTTAAACTCTTTTAATATCAATGAAATGTAATAAACACAGGCCATACAGGAACAAAAAAAAAAAAAAAATAAAAAAATAAAAATAGTACAGGTTTCTTGTTTAAGGTACAAGCATTTAATCCAACAGAAAATTTATGCATCAAAATCCAGGTGTAACCTTACAGCTGACTTTTCACTTTTCATGTAAAACATATTTATCTTGTTTCCAGACCAAAACCGTGTAATCTCTGTTTAGATTATTTAAAGAACTGGTGAAAAAGTTTGCTTTGTGAATCCATCAAAAGAATTTCTATTTTTCTCCAGGTACTGTTCAAAGGCTGACAGGCTACCCGGTATGCACGGAACAAAGCTGTTTTTGGATAGGATAGGTTAGAACCACCTTTTTCATTTGTAAATCACACCACCTCTAATGTTCTGGTTTTGGGGAGATATACGAGCGATGCCTCACGTGTAACAAAAGCGTAAAATAACGTGTTCGTAAAACTTTCAGCTCTGTATGCCCCACGTTGGTCCAGTTAAGTGCCACGTTAACTTGCTTATAAACCCTAACCTAACTAGCATCAAGGATCGTGCTAGCATTAAACTATACAATGCTTATTCCGAGCAACTGTAGTTTCTAGTTGTCTTTGTAATGAAAGAAGTCCCAACACCTAACATGAAGTTAGCTTCAATGGGCCCAACAGGCCTACTCGCTGTAGAAATTTCCAGATGATCAGAGGTTAGCTTGCTAATATTCCCTCAACCTCCGTGACACTGCTACCTTACTGAAAGCACGACTTACCGTCTGGGTTGTTTTCCGGATCAAACCGTTGTCCGCATCCCTTATTATAACACAAAACAGACATGGTGATGCTAGCAGCAAGTTTTAAACGGTAAGCAAGACTTCCAACTTGGAACTGTGTGAAAGATGTAGAGCTGTGGCGCTGCTGCCGTTTGGCTGCCTGTGTGCCGTTTCCCTGCTCTCACTTCCGGCTGTTGTCGGCTGTACTCGGCAAAACTCGGCGACCGCCCTCCACCTAGCTCCATCCGGAGAGCGTGGTCCCACATCAGCGTCAACTGATGCTGGCCGCTTTCAAACTTGCGATACAGCTTCATGGCACCACGGTGGCAACGGACTCTAACCTTGCAGCAAACGATCTATGACTGCTATAAGGTCAATTTACTATTGCACACAGCCCCCTGCACCCCGGGGTCCATCAGTCAGGTGCATGCAACTAGGGCAATATTTGTTTAGTTTTATGAGGATGGCTGCATTCTAGCAGTCAGACTCCTATTGGGATATTTGGTTGCAAATGATTTTTGATCTGTTATCGCGCTCGTCTGTTTTGCGCGTTTCGCCTTTCTTTAAATTTTTTTTTTTTTTTTTTTTTTTTTTTTTTTCAAATTTTACCGTCAAGGAGCATGGGAATGGATTTACTTTCACTGATCACATCTGTTTCGTCAAAAGGTAGGAGACTTTGAAATTTGTGATCACATCGACACAGAGTAGCATAACTGGAGCAGCATAACTGGAGCGGCATACTGTCGCTTGAAACTGCCATAAACTCATGGATTTTTTTTGCACAAAGGCGAGCTTTACTGGAGCCGCATCAGAATTGGAAACGATAAAGTGTCCCCCAACAGTGGTAGGTTTCTGTAATTAAATTATCACTAGGTCTGAACTGGTGTTGGGGATTGATGTTAATCTAACAGAGGTAGTCCGAGTCACGTGTGACTGCCCTTTTTTCAGTTTAATAATGAACTGCAAAAAATATGCATGAACTCATCACAAACATTTTAAAACATGTGTAGTTAAAACATCAATAAAAAGGCAACTGAAACATCTTAAATTGTGTCTTTTGGTTTTGACTTTATCTTTGAGTTTGGAATAAAATGATATGGATAAATTCTTTCTAAATCAATCTGTTACAAAAATGTCTGGGCAATTCAATTTCTAAATAGGGGGACTTTTGATATATAATAAAAGCTATTCTTCAACTAATTACAAAGACTAAAGAGCATCTATAAGGTTACAGTAACTGCTCCTGATAGGCTGCCTGTTATTTTCTCAAGAAGCTTTATTTCTCTGAGACTTAACAGGGAGGGTGGGCATGGGTCGGTCTAATCTGGTGAGAATCCAGTATAGGATTCTCAGGGTATGATAATCTTATCTTACATGATATTACAGTTTATATGAAATTATTTGAACCAAAATCAATAATTTGATATAACTGGGTAGTGCTTCCATGTCAGACATGGAAGTGTCTGAAGGGGGGCAGTGATATGCCTGACAAGTATTGCTACAATGATCTGTTGGGATAATTTAAAAAAAGAAAAACGAATGACAATGCTAAACATTTTCTACCATGAGGTTTGCATAGTCCCTTTTCTCAGATATATTTACTAAACCACCTCATCTTAGGTCACCTCACTAGCCCCCCAGTGAGAAAGTCTTACGTGGATAATGTTTTTAATGAATGATAATTTAAGAAAGAAGATAAATAGCTTCAATTAGAATTATTTTTTGTGTTATATGTATTTATGTTTAAGTCAATGCTTGACCTGTATGCTGTGAGTCTGATATCTGTCCCTTACTTTGTATTGCAGCGCTGCTTCCTGCTTGGGTTTTTATTTTGGTGTGACACCCCAAGATCATCACTGGGCCCCATTTAGCCCTATTTAAAAACTTCCTGGATACACCCCTTCTCAGCAGTCTTATGGAGGCATTCAATATAAACATTAATATTCAAGCATTAATATCTTAAATATTTTGAATATGATGCTCTAAATTAAAACTCACTCAAGGGTTAAACACAGTGGGTCTGACGCACATTAATACATATCATTGTTAATTCAAACAAAAATTGGTCCTGTCGCTGAAAAATCTTTCCATAGCTGAAGTCCATGAACCTGCTGATCTGCATGTCACTGTGGTGTGACAGCATTCAGTGTGTTACTGTGGTCAGGACTGGCTTGCTTTTCCCCTTAACAGCACCAGAACCTGCTGCACAGATCTCTGAAATATGTTCAGTTGAATTTTATTAAGTGCGCAGAAGCAGTGGCTTGTTCTGCTTTGCTCCTACCTCTGCGCCACAATCCGCTCAACTTGGATATGGTGCAAAGTGCACCGTCATGTGAAGTCATGTAGCTGATAGAAATACAGAGACATGTTGAGAAAAGCTGTACCCAGGGGCGCCCCCAGAAGATTTTCATAGGGGTGGCCAGACCAGGCCAGTAAAGATTTTAGGGTGGCACAACTAAGCAAACTTTTTTTCTGGGAGGCCAGAGGAGTGACCAGCATTGGGGGTGCCACTGTCTTTACCATGGAAACTGATTTAAATCCTAAATGATTCAGCTCTCATCTGTCACCTAAACTCTCCATTCTAAGACCAACACAACTACTGCAGACTTTGGTCACAACATTGTTGGACATGTGCAACATCACAATAATTAGTCAAAGTTTTTTTAATTGCAAATGCAATATTTGTCACACGATATCGCATTGCGGTTTTCAAGAATTTTTTAAATTGCAATGTATTTGCAAGGCTAGATGAGGAGCATGTCATCAGCATGTCCAACAATTTTAAGGCTTTTGTCAGACAATATTAAACTACATTGGTAATGTCCAACTGTCTGATGTGTTTTTGTTGGCCAAAATAAAAGTGCACTTTTTTCTTCAGATTTCCTCCGTTTATGCTTTTTTGTCACACTAAGTTATAGATCCTCAACAAAATATTAAGGCAGACAAAAATAGCCAATGTAAATGTAAAAAGCAGTTTTTAAATGACACTCTCATTTATTAAGGGCAAAAAAGCTATTCAAAGCAACCTGTCCCTATATAGAAAATGTAATTGCCCCTACATGAAATCATGAAATAACTTTGATCACTTAGATTTGTGGTTCATTTTCAATAGCCACACCCAACACTGGTTACTGCCTGAACCTGTAAAATTAAGAAATCCCTTAATTTGTAATGGTATCCGGGTTGCTTTGATTTTTTAGGAGCTTACCATAAGTGATGGAGCAGCTCTCCAGCGGATATTCTGAAGGGGAATGTCCATTCAGCAACTTGTGACCATAAACTCAGACACACTTGGATTATGAAGCAGGACTAAGATCCAAAGCACAGCAGCAAATTCACCTCTGAATTCCTAAAAACAAAAGGAAAGTTTTGGAGTTTGTTAGTCAAAGTTGGGATTTGTTTGTGATCCTGTAGCATGACTTAAAACAAGCTGTTCATGCTTAAAAAGTCTTCCAGTGTGGCTAAATTTAAACAATTTGACAAAGTAGAGTGGGTCAAAACTCCACTACAGTGATGTAAGAGTCTCATTGCCAATTATTACAAACAGCTGATGCAGTTGTTGCAATTACTTTTTCACATAGGACCTGGTTGGTTTGGATATCTTTTTTTTTTTAACCTTAATAAAATAAGAAATTGGTGAGCGAGCAAATACTTTTTCCCCACCAATGTAGTGTCCATGCCATAAGTCTCCATCATGTTTCACCAAGCTGAAAATATTTCCAGCTGACCACGACTTTCAAGAATGCAAATGAAAAGTGTAGTAGCCTTTTTACAGCCAGCTTGACCTGTGCAGCAACAAGTAGGATAAGAGCAGCTTACCAGCACTGCATTACCCCATTCTTTAAGCAGCAGGGGAAAAAAAGTCATGCCTTCACTTTTTCTGGCATGCCATTATAAGGACATTAAACCATAAGAATGTAAGGATGGGAAATTTTAATGGTTTCAGAAACAACGTCATTGTAAGCCCAAAGTAATAAATGTGTTGCAGCTTTCTTTCAACCAGCTGGCACAGCAACGTGTAGGAGAGGGTCTTGCTGCACTACCCTTGAAACAGTCGAACAAAACTCTGGTGTCTGGCTCTTCCTCTGGCATCTCAATAAAAGGACTATAAACTGTAAAAACCATTTGACAACAATGAATGTGAGCAAGTTTGTACTTGTATTATTTTGATACCTCAGTATACATTGATACCAGAAACAGACCAATGCCTAAAGCTGAGTTTGATATGTGTCGTCTGAAGATATCTCATTTTATCATTTACAGAAGTTGGTGTCAGAATGCAAGCCACTCGTGTATGGCCAGCTGTGCTGTTATAAACTCAAGAAAAATCTATACTCCTGAAATGTCTTTGTAAGTTATATTCTATAGTGATTTTTCAAATCCTTTTCATGTAGACATATCTTAAGCATTTATCAACTGAATTCAGGTCTGTTTTTCTTTGTTGTTTTTTTTTTTCTAAACAGGATGACTCAGTGATGGAATATTGATGAAGCTTAATCTGTGGGGAAATATGCTTCCTCTACTCACCTTTTTTCTTTTGTTTTGTTTTATTTTATGTATATTCCTCTGTTTACCCACCATCCAAGCCCAGATCTTATCCACACCTAGGGCAGGACAAAGCTTGCTGCTCTTCACCCAGCCATCCTATAATGCTTCAGTCTTCGAGAACTCAGCAGTAAGAACCTATATCAGAAGTGAGGTGAAAATGGGCATCACTCTTGTGCCATCCTGGCCTTTAGACTTGAAATATTCAATTGAATCTGGGGACAGTGACGGCATCTTTCAAGCTGAGCAGTTTGTAATGGGAGATTTTTGTTTCCTACGTATAAGCACTAATGGAGGCAGTGGTGCCACGCTGAATCGGGAGGTACAGGACAATTACACTCTGACAGTCAAGGCGTCTGCCCATGGTGGCCTGGAGGCCTTAGTCACTATATTTATCAAGGTCTTGGATACAAATGACCTCCGACCACTCTTTTCTCCAACCTTCTATTCATTTGTTGTTTCTGAAAGTGCACCCCTGGGCACGAGCATTGGACGTGTAACAGCCACAGATGCTGACATTGGCTCAAATGGGGAGTTCTACTACTTCTTCAAGAACAGAATAGAGCTCTTTGCTGTTCATCCAACCAGTGGGGTCGTAACCCTCACAGGTCGACCCAGGATTGACAAAAAAGAAAGATTAGAGCTGGAGGTGCAGGTGGTCGACAGAGGCATGAAACTTTATGGGAATAATGACATCAGCAGTACTGCTCGATTGGTCTTAACTGTGGATAGGATTAATGAATTTGCTCCTGTTCTCAGTGCAGTAGCAGTTGTTCCATCAGTGATAGACAAGGACCTCATCTATGCCTTACTGACTGTGGAGGATAAAGATGAGGGGTTATCTGGGGACATAGAGTGGGTTTCCATTATTGAGGGAGACCCTTTCGAACAGTTTGTCATTGAGAGATTAGCTTTTGGGAATAAATATAGGGTTAAATCATCAGAGCTGATCAACTGGGAAACATATCCGTATGGCTGCAACTTAACTTTGCAGGCCAAAGACAGAGGTATACCTCCAAAATTTTCGAATACCCAAGTTGTTCAGTTGGTGGTTACAAAGCAGGACCCTGTATTGGCAAACTTTGAGAAAGATGTGTATGTAGTCAAGGTGAGTGAAATAGCTCCCCCAGGCACTATTGTAGAGGTGGTGAAAATATCCCCGGCTCCTCTGAGTGTCAATTACAGTTTCAGCAGCCTCTCTGATCCAATGTACTTTGATATAAACCCTTTAACTGGCGTTATAATGACCATAAGGCAGCTGACAAAGATATCCCAGGATTTCATGGAGGTGGAGGTAGTTGATTATATCAGTCAGCAGCGAGTGAGGGTTCAAATTAACATAGAAGATGCAAATGATAACTCCCCAGTTTTCAACAAACCATCCTATGACATTGCAATTAATGAGAGCTTACCTATAGGGACCGTTGTTCTTGTGGTGTCTGCGGAGGACAGTGATAAAGGAGAAAATGGATATGTAACTCACACAATCAATGGTGAAGAGTCTATTCCATTTAGTATAGACCAGAAGACAGGGGAGCTGAGGATCACAAAAGATCTGGACTTTGAGTCATCAGAGGATATCTACATTTTTGCAGTGCGAGCCTCTGACTGGGGTTCACCCTACAGAAGAGAAACAGAGGTTAATGTTACCATTCGCGTGGTAAACATCAATGATAATAAGCCTGCTTTTGAGAAGATTTCCTGCAGAGGCATGATAAGCCGTGATTTTCCAGTCAACCAGACCATTGTTACTTTGTCGGCCATAGATATTGATGAGGTTGGAATGGTGCGATACAAGATACTGTCTGGGAACGAATTAGATAATTTTGAATTAAATCCTGACTCAGGGGCTTTGACACTGAAAAGATCATTTGTATCAGACAGTTTAAAAAATTCAATATTTAACCTGAAAGTGGCTGCAACAGATGGAGAGATGTTCTCTGATCCTACATTTGTGAATATATCAGTGGTGAGAGGCAGGATGCCACCCGGCGGGTTCACCTGCAAGGAGACCAGGGTAGCTCAATTTCTTGCGGAGAAAATGGTCTCCAAAGCATCTGCAATGGCCAAACCAAAATCGGATGAAAGATACATAGACCTTTTCTCTACAAACAAACAATCTCCACAGTTTGAAGCTTTGCCGACTAGCATTCTTGTGAGAGAGGATCTGAGTCCTGGCTCCAGCGTTTTTCAGGTGCGGGCACGAGATGGTGACATTGGTTTTAACGGCCGTGTTCTTTTTTCCATTTATGATGGCAACAAAGAGAACAGCTTCAATATCAACATGGAGAGTGGCCTGATAACTGTTTTGCAACCACTAGATCGTGAGCGACAGGATCGCTATTTTCTAAATATAACAATCTATGACCAGGGAATTCCTCAGATGTCCAACTGGAGACTGCTGACAGTGATCATTGAGGATGCAAATGACAATAATCCCCAGTTTTATCAAGACAGTTACTCTGCCATTGTTTCAGAAAATGCAGACCTTGGCATGGAAGTAATTACAATTACTGCTTTTGATACGGATATAGGCCAGAATGGGCAATTCTCCTTCAGAATGCTCACCAGCGTCCCTCAGTTTGGCATTGACAGTGAAACTGGAAGTGTGTTTGTTGCAAGTCAGCTGGACAGAGAAGCACATCCTGTGTTCATATTGAAGATTGAAGTGAGAGACAAGGCTGAAAGAGGCACTCGAAGGTCATCAGTGACTACTCTAAACATAATAGTGGAGGACATCAATGACTGCTCTCCAGCTTTCATCCCCAGCAGCTATAGTGCCCGGGTACCAGAGGACCTGCCTCCAGGGACTGTAATTACTTGGGTGCAGGCTCAGGACCCAGATGTTGGACCTGGTGGACAAGTCCGATATTCATTGATCAATGACTTCAATGGCACTTTTGAGGTAGGTCTTATCAGAGTATGCCTAGTCTGTAATGTGTTGTACCACAGAACTTAACTATTACCAGGCAATATGTCACTGTTTCCTATGTAATTTTGCTGACATCAATGAATCATAACTACATTCATTTACATTTCTGAAACTGAAAAATACATATTTTAAAACGCACAAAAAAGTGAGCCCAGGATCAAGAGATCTTTTTTATAGCAATTTAAGACCTAGTCTTTATTTAGCCCAGAAAAGTGCTTTAAAATCACACCACATTTTGCAACTGGTTCATTTCTCGTTCAGTCTTAAAAAAAAGTTTTTTTATCCACAAAAAAAAAAAAAAAAAAAAAAAAAAAAAAAAAAAAAAATACACAAATACTGTAAATCCAAATTTGTCATGTTTATGTATAGTTTTGTACAAGATTTTTCTTATATTTAAAAGACAATTGATGAAGAAAATAACTGTTCCTAATGAAATACTTTGTGCAGATCAGTGCTGTAACCGGCATACTGAGGATCAGCAAGGAGCTGGACTTTGAGACAAAACAGTTCTTTAACCTGACCGTTCTTGCAGAAGACAGAGGAATATCGAGCCTTCGAAGCGTCACATTTGTGGAGATTGAGGTGCGTAACAGAACCACATATAATTGGTTTATGTCACTGAATGCATAACAAGTAACATATATCCACACAATTTCTTCTGTCCAAATTAAAATCAACTATTACTTTTCTTCAGGTTGCAGATGTCAATGAAAATCTGTATGCCCCCTACTTCCTTGACTTTGCTGTGAAAGGTTCAGTGAAAGAGAACTCTCGCACAGGAACAAGTGTCTTGACAGTCAGAGCTAAAGATGACGACAAGGGACGAGATGGTGTCTTGAGGTACTCTGTCCGTGGAGGCAGCGGACTGGGCACTTTTACCATCGACGAAGACACAGGTGTGACACTAGATCAATTTTGAAGCCTATTTATGTGGAGTGGAAATCCAATAATGTGCAGCACAATGCTTAGAATACAGATAACAGAATGAATTGCAAATGGGGAACCTTACCAGACCATAAGCCGTTAATGATGAGTTTTACATTTGTATGATTGTTAGGTAGTCTTGCTTTTTTCATTGCTGTCGTGCTTTTTTTGTAAGTGACAAAACAGGCTAACCTTTTGACCTCCAGCTTCTTTTGGTAAAAAAAAAAAACAAAACAAAAAACAACAAAAAAAATGCATATTGGGGTAGAAAGTTAGGACAGTATTTCTGTCCTGGAGAACAGCTCCAGTGAGTGTGTAGCTGTGACCTCACATGGGAGCTGTGTACTGGGAGATCATTACTGTAATGATGGCAGCATGGTAGCGACAGTCACTGGGCCTCAGGCAAGCACCATATAACTGATCTAGTGCTGTGCAGATAACGGTGATCAAGGCTGTCCTGTGCGACAGCCCACCGTTTCTAAGTATTGAGAAATAAGTGTGACTTATTTAAGAGGCGTGACCCAGAATGCAAAGGCACTTGAAATACAGTAGGTGCAAGATACTGCAATAATTTTTCGATGAAGAATTGTTGCAGGAGCTTGCCAGTACACCATCTACTGTATGTCACTGGAGGTTTTAGACCTATTTTTCTGTATCTCTCTCCATGGTGCTGAAACATTTAAACTGAGTTTGTTCGGTTCTACTTAACCGTGGAACACCCCGGGAATGAATAAGACTTTTTATACTTTTGCTGGTTTTTGGTTTTGTTATTGTCACAGCCAATGTTGTAAAAAAGGAGCTAAAGTGAGAATAGTAAGTATTTGAAATTTTATTATTTAAAGCTGTCGATCCTCTGCTTGCTAGCAGGCTCCTATAAAATGCGCAAGAAGAAAAACTAAAACAGCAACACTATGTATGAATATGTGACTTATTCAGTGCTTGATATTTTTAATTTATGTTATCCTCTTCAGCATGCTTAAAAGGCTTTTTCTTTTTCAAAATGAAAAATATTGCTCCCTTTTGTTTTAACATTTTTGTGGCACCTACAGGCAGACGTTATGGAACTGATTAATGAAATTAATTGGTTTATGATTTGTAAAGCTATACATGCAAACCAAAAGTTCTGCATCAGCAGTGGCAGTACAGTAAGGATTAAAGGCAATACTAACTAACACAATAAATATTATTTCAGCTGTGTGTTTTGCACGTATTGTGTGGTACAAATGCTGGGTTCTCCCTTACCTCATGTTGCACTACTGTATATAACCTACACTGGAAGCTTGTATTGACATTTAACAGGGCTAATTATTATTGACTGTAGTTGAGAGTGAAACAGATGGACAGAGAGAATGCCTCTCGCTTAACTCTTCTGATGCGTTCCAGTCTGTCAAGTAAAATGCATGTGCATTTTTATATGAAAACAAGTATAAAATGCAGCAGTGTTGGATTCCATCACTTGCATATATCATTTTAGTTAATGTGGTAGTGTTTAGGTGATCACCTGAATGCAACGCCAGTGTAGAAGTCCAGTGGAGTGCATGCTAAGACTTGGGGAAAGCTTTGATTGAAACTTGGGGTTAAGTTAAATTAAGTTAAAACATTAGAATTGTGCTTTAAAAATGAATATCAAGTTGTTTTCTTTGGGTTTTTTGAGGTTAGAAAGTACAGCATGTTTATTATTTTGACAATCTTCCATTTTCTGTAAATAAGTGTTCAAAATCAAAATATTCTCATCTGGAGTTTGGTAGTAGTCAATAGTTTTTCTTCTGTTTTTGCATTTTTCTAACATTTCAATGTTTACATAGGATTATAATAAGAGGCAAATATAACCTGTGTAAAAACAAGCGGCTTTTCAAATGATGATTCTTTCTATTAAGGAAAAGAAAATCTGTCCAAACCACATAAACACTATGTGCATATATAATTTCCCCCCTTGTTAAATTATGAAATAACAGTGATAAATCGACACCAAGATCTGATTACTGCCAGACATGTAGAATCAAGAAAGTACTTAAATATAACCTGTCTGATAACATGAAGTGGGCTAAATAATCTCAAAAAGTAACACATCATGCAAAAACCAAAAACAAAGGAACTCTGTAAGGGGGCAAATAGTTGTTGCTGCCCATATGTACATATATGTATACAGCAGAGGTTGCGCTAGACTTTTTCGTTGTCCATCATTTTGACTGACACGGTCAAAAAAATTTCTGTCATCTATTTTTACCAGTCAGCTTTATAATAAATTGTAATGATGACATATTCAGTTGCATTTAATGTTCATCCACTTTAATTAATATTCAACAATCTGAAAAGAAAATCCATATCGTACCACATCAGGGAGATAAATACATGTAACCTTTTCCTCTGCAGTGATAAAAACGATTGACTGTGGCCCCAGTGACTACATATAAACAATGACATTAAACGATTGCACTAAAATTATGAACCATTCACCTGTTGTGGCCTGAACGTACAGTCTCCTAACTCCCTACTGGTCCGCATGGACATAATTTTCTTTGTGCTGTATGTATTGTAAGGTTATTAAACACGCCATAGAAACCCGAGCCCGACCTGACACGTCCATCAAGCAAATAATTTTGGCCCCACCCGGCTGAATTTCGGGTCTGGCTTGGGCTATAGATCTAAATTCTAATCTGTACTCTGCTGCCACACTGGAGACTGGAATTACAAGTGTCACTTCAGCCAAAGTTTTGAATGCGCTCCTAAACCAGAAGTGCCCCAAAGCATCCATAACTCTTCAATCCTCTGTCAGCTCTGGAATTGTGAGATGCATTGAGTCCAGGACAGAGATGCTACTCAGATGTTTGTTTTTTTTTTTTTTTCTTTTTTTTTTTAATTGATTGATTTGATTACCTTCACGATGTGAATGTCAGGTGTGTGCACCTGTAATGCACTTGTAATCTGTCAAAATGACAGATGGCCTTCAGATTTTTCCATCACTGCTTAAAAAAAAACCCTGTGAAATACGGAAAATATTCCATTAACGCTACCCCTGGTATTCAGCCTTATATGTTTACTATATATTTCGTTCTCATGAAGAAACAACATTAGAATACATGAGGAGGCCCTGCTTGGAATCATCATTCACTTTGGTGTTAAAACCTCAGTGAGGAACATCATAGACAGTGAGAATGTTTATTGAGTGCAGATTTTCCAGGGGAAATCAAACTGCTTGTTAGAGCAGAAACTAAAGGGAGAGGGGAGTGGAAGTGAAACTGAAGAGAGGAAGGAAGAGGATGCAGGGGGGAGTCTGGAGTGCATAAAAAGTGTCAGAAGAAAATATAGCTTTCTTCCTTCCAGGCTCTTTTTATGTTTTTTTTTTTTATCTTGCAGTTATTTGTTGTTTTTCTCTTTTAATGTAATAAGCATATAAAATACCAAACCCTTTTTGTATCAAATGAAAAGGTTGAACAAGGACATGCAAAGTTTGATTTATCTCACTGTGCAGAAGAAGTCAGCTGTGGACAGCACTTCAGTCTGTCCTTCTATGGTGCATTTTGCTGCTGTGTTGAGTGTGTGATCTGGCTGTGTGTGAGGTTGGCTCTCACTGCCAAACTAAGTATGTGAAAAGAGAGGGATTTAGAAAGAGATAGAAAAAATAAATGAAACAGAGAGAAAATTAGAAAAGAATTAGGTCTTCTGTTTAGCTTCTTTTAACATATGTCTTTAATCAGCCCTGGTCTTAGTTTCAAAACAGGCATCATATGTAGGGCATGACACCCTCATTGTCTGGAATATTTTCCACTGATAAATGCCTTTTCTCCCCCTGTATTTGAGATTTAGATGTTTCTTGTGTCTTGATTAAGGCACTGATGAAAAGGACATGATCATTTTATTAAAAGAAATGTTGGATCTTTTCTGGCTTATATCAATAGCTGGCTGAACTTTAAACAAAAATTTGTATTCATGTCATTGGGCAGGGAGGACTAAAGCTTCCCAATTTCTCATTGGACATCTGTCAGGAGCTCCTCTATTAGTGCGTTTTGCAGGCTCCGTATTTGTCACAGTCAAGATAAAGTACTTGTTAAGTCACATGGAGACGCATTTAAGAAGCAAACATTTCACATTTATTAAAAATTAATGGGCTGTACTTTTATGTCACATGCAAAGCAGTTTCTGGAGAGAAAAATGACGACAAAATATTTTTTAATCAGTCTTGGGATCGATCATTTGATAGCATTAATTAGATAGTTAGATCACTAACATGTTTCTCATGAATGGGGATGTAAACGAACCTGACGGACGGATGTAAACGTTGCTGAGCTGCAGAACTTCTGGATTAGAGAATGAGGCATGACCCTTCAGTTTTTTTGTCCACTCTTTCAAGTGTGTTATTTATGGTGAGAATGGAGGCTGTCAAGTCAGATTCATATTGAATCTGGTGAATGGTGGTTGTCGGTTTTAAAGTTCAAAGAGCTTTTGAAAGAGCCGGCTCTGTTTTCCTTGTCTCTCTGTCGGGACTATTTGACAGCGATGAGATGTGGTTTGAAAAGGACACGGTCAAGGACAACAGGGCAAGCATGTGTCTCAGCAAACACTTTTACTATGCATTGTGTGTGTCCTGGTTTGGTTGCTTAGTCCTAATCTAACTGATGTTTTCCCGAATGTTAACACCTGATTTTTGTGAAAGTACATGGGGAGTTTGTGACTAGATGAATTGATTGAAGGCTTTTCCTTTAGTTTTGGAACTTTGAGCTTCAATTTCTAGTGAAGCTACTTTGATGGGCTACAGTGGAAATTAGAGCAGGGAGCCGATAATTACTATTAAATGTAATCATAACGATGAACCATTGCCACCTTCCATCTGATACCATTGTTGACATTGCTGGTTGAACAAAGAACAACCCGAATACAGGTAGCATGTGGAATAATACAGAACAACGCTATAACTACTATTATTAGTTTTAACAACATTATTTAACAGAGAGCGCGAGAGACAGATTTTTTTTATGTACCCCCCCAGGAACTACTCTATGAAATTTTTCTGTTTAATGTTCCCCCCAAAAAAGAAATGGGATTTTTACCCCTGTTTGATAATAAAAAGCATTGCACAGACTGGTGTTCCAGTGACCACTCTTTAGAGTCTGCAAAAAAGGCAAAGATTGGCCAGATTTGTGGTCGATATATAGGTCTGCCTCAAGGAATGTGTAAATTAATATTTGTAACACAGAATTCTAAACAAAATTAAAAACGTTCAAGTTCTACGAACCTTCAGGAATTAAAGCCACAAGCAAGTAAAAGTAAACCTGATCACTGAGTTCTAATTGCACATCCAAGTGGGTCTGGAACACTTTTCTGCAACATGGTTTAAATATAAAAGATGAATCTGGTGCATCAACAGACACTTTCAGTGAGTCAAGGTCACAAAGTCTTTTTAAATACCAATCTTAAGCAGCTATTTATTTTAATCAATTCTAACAACTGTAATTAAGTTTGTCTTTGCAAAGGGACACTAATAAGCAGGAGCATAACAAGTTGAAGCCTAAGCTAATCAAACAGAAAAAAAAACAGGTTGAGTAGCAATGTTTGGGTTTTGATAACCATGCGCAACCAGAGTAAATGATTATTTACTCTGAATATATTTTTGAGCACTAGTCGACAGCACTAGTCGAAGTTCTGTACTTCAATGCAAATCTGTTTTTAAAGTTTACTTGAGTTTCTCTTAATGCACTTTTATCAAACCATAACCAAATAAAATCCATATTTTCCATTGAAGATGGTTTCTGTTTGGATATTGCTAAAGGCAGCTGTGGATATGTGACGTAAGCCAATTAATTCTCTTCTAACATACACATTTCCAGCATTTGACAAATAGCTTATAATTGAGGAAGTTCAGATCAACTCAGTTCAGGTCAGCTAAGTTGAACCTTAAACAGATATATCACACTTTTTAAAACGTCTCTCTCTCACTTGATTTTTAATGAAATGAAATAAGGCTTTCACACTGCTTAATAGTATGTGTAATTTGGGTATTTGCAGAAACATTAGCTCATTAGTGCAAAGAATTATGTCTACAAGGACCAAAAAGACCATAAAAATCCTCTATTTTTACATTATTCCTTGTCTCAGAGTATAATGATTTAATTATCCCAAAAATTAACAGGCATGGCACTTGTATGTATTTTTTTTTGACAAAAGTTTGTAACTTTTTCCACACTCTCTGATTACTGTGGCCCAGAAGGATCTCCTGTAGCGATTTATATTTCAGCGGCCCTGAATCTAAGACTGAAAACAATGAATCCTGATCATATTTTGAAATAGCATGCCATGTGTTTTAGAAGGAACGTTCTCCTATACAAAGCAAAATTGCACTGTATAGAATTTAGGTTTGTTCAAACTTGATAAAGAAACTGTATGACACTCATAACCTTGCGAACCTGTACTGTTATGATGAATATGAACTATAATAACTGGATGGTGTTTCTTAATAGAACAGCATGTGTAAGTATCAATGGTCTGCAGTTTGTATTGTTGAATTTGCTTGAATAGTTGCATGAAGTGAACTCTATTTATAAAACAAATGTGCCTAAATGGATGCAGTGATGTCAGTGTCACACACTGTTGTAATATTGGATGAACCAGTTATTAGGTGGAATCATCGGTAAGTTTTGCAAGAGAACAAAAAAGGAAGAAAAAAAAACCAGTCCAGTCTGAGCAGGACGTTTGAGTGCAAGTGGTATGATGCAATCCAGAGAGGAGAGAATATTTTTGAAAGAAGCATTAAAATTGAGTTTTGAGACAGAACAGGGAATATTTGTAAGCAAGAAATTTGTCACATTGCTTACTGCAATAGTGTCTTCACAGGTCTGCCTTAAAAAAATCAGTCAGACAGCTGCAGGTTATCCAGAACACTTCTGCTCACTAAGACCAGGACAATGGAGCACATCACCCCAGTTCTAAAGTCCTTACACTGGCTCACTGTAGCTCAGAGAATTGACTTTAAAATACTTTAAGGTTATAAATCACTGAATGACATAGCACCAAAATACATGAAAGATCTGCTGTTGTATCAACCCTCCAGACCACTCAGGTCTTCTGGCTCTGGTCTGCTCTGCATCCTCAGAACCAGAGCCAAACATGGAGAAGCAGCATTCAGTTTTCATGCACCACAAATCTGGAACAAACTTCCAGAAAACTTTAAATCAGCTGAAACACGGAGTTCCTTTAAATCAAGGCTAAAAACCCATCTGTTTAGAGTGGCATTTGATTAGTAGTAAGGACTGATCAACATATTTGGTTCACAATTGGTGACTTTATGATGTAAAGCTTTTTGAACTGCCTTGTTGCTGAAATGTGCTATACAAATAAACTTGAAATGAAAATGAAAATGAAATGAAATGAAAAAGTTCTTCGAGTGTGAGACCATAGTTTTTAGGGTGAACAGTACAACATCTGAGACTGAAAACAAACAGTCCTGCTAATAATTTAATGTGTGGTCTTGGATTTTGAAGGGAAAGCTCTCCTATACAACCAGAAGTTTCTCTGTACATATAGTTTATTCAAATTTATCTAAATAATCTGAGACTTATAATTTTACCCTGCTGTACTGGCATGACATATAGGAAATCAAAAAAATGGATTTTGTTAGCTCATAAAGGCATGAGTGTTTCTGTGTAATTCCTAAAAGTTTAGACAGTGTTGCATGAGTGATATACAGAAAAAAAGAGGCTCCTGTTTGTCATCTATCATGTGTGTGTGTGTGTGTGTGTGTGTGTGTGTACTTTTTGTCCCCAAGGAGGTCACCAAAGCTGTCAGCCACTCATCTTCCTTAAGGCCACTAAACACGCCTCAGTCAGGGTGTATGAGTGTCTGGGTGTTTTTTGTTTGGTGCAGGGCAGTTTAGAGTACGTTTAGCACTGAGCAAATAGCAGTGGGAGCAGTTTGGTCAGCTGTGATTAGCTGTAGAGAGGCTGAAACATTGAAGGTGACTACAGAGGCGCCACTAATGCCTGTGAATGTCACTGAAGCCAGGACACAGAGTTAAGTTTAAATTTGTCTCTTTGCCACAGGAAACTTAGTATTCAAAGACTTTTCCCACGAGACCTTTTAAGGATGTATCCCTTTGATAATACCCAATCTACATTCCACCCACCTAAGAGACATATATCGGCATTGTCTAACCAAGTCACGGCTGCATTAATGTTTCTGTTTTCCTCAACAGGGGTGATTTATACTGCTGGTAACTTGGATTGTGAGACCAAAAACTCCTACTGGCTCACTGTGTATGCCACAGATAGAGGGGTTGCTCCCATGTCAGCTTCAGTTGAAGTCTTCATTCAGGTAATGATAATTTGCTTACATTTTGTTTTATATATAGTCCACGCATAATATCAAATGTAGGGGTGTGATCATACATCAACCTTATACCTTGATAATAAGTTCGAGAGGAACAGAGAAAATTGGATTTTAAAAATATCATAGGGAAAACTATAAATCCTTTTTTTGTTCTTATGAATGGAGTAACACTTTCGTGGATCATTAAAATGGATTACTTTTAAAAATACCTAATTAGTGTAGAATGATTCGGTTCAAGTTTGTCTTAATCTAAAGTGATTCTAATGTAAAGACATCATAAAAAATGCATTCTGTGTGTTTTACAAGATTTTTAAAAAAATCTACAATTGTAAATATTAGGTTTAGGTGTGACCACTGCAGCCTCACATTGCAGTCAATTAGATTAGCATCAATACAATTCTATTAAGCAGATGCTAATTTTAGCATTATTAGCAGCTAACTATTAGCTAGTGCTGTATTTCCATTTCCATAGTGCTTACAAATTATTCTTATCTTGTCTGTGTCTCTGTTACCGTCATTTTTTTCTCCTGTGAACCACAAATGCTGCCACACAAATGGTTTAAAAGTGATGGAAGTTTCTTCAATGTATTTGTAACCGAGAGCTGTCACCTAGTTGATGTACAATCTTTATAAGCCAACACTGTCATTCAGCCAGACAGTAACACAGGAACTTCTTCTTTTTTGTGTCAAAAGAAAAGTCTTAAACAGAGATACAGAGCGTAAAGCTGTCACCTTTATAATAGTTTGAAACTACAGACAGAGACAGACCTCACTGACAAAAATTATAGGGGCATTTTAGTATAGGCCTGTCATGTCATGATTTTCTTTTACAATGTTACTGTCCCATTTTGAGTTTATGATGACATAATACAAAGCATGAAACTAAAACAGAGTCTTGCTTAGTAAAATATTTGTTATGCTATACTAAAAAGTGTTTTTTCCATAGCAGAAATGTTATCTTTTGTCTTCACATTAAATACTTAAAAAGAACTTAAGATCAAATTTCTACTTTCTCCTGTCGAGAAGATACTGACTACTCATACAAACACTATTGGGGCTGTGTGATATTCATAAAACTGCAGTTATAATATTGTTGTAGAATATTACAATGCTACAAACATGTATTGTCACTATCCAATGCTACAAAAACACAGGTTACTCAGTTGGGAAAACATGGTTAAATAAACCTCTCTTATCTCTTATCTATAAAATTACTCACGGTGTATCAACTCTTATTCTTTTAGGGTGACTTTTACCAGCTGTCTAGGAACTGCAGATGAAAAATATCCTTCTGGCTAACTTTGGTACATTGAGAGAAATATTATCAATATGCACTGTTCCTGTAATAAATAAATAAATTCAAATCAAAATATATTTTTTGCTGGAATGAACCCACATTTTACTCACCCTTTTTTGTCTCCATCTCTGTCTCCGTTATCTTTAACATTAGAGACACTATCATTTAAATGAATGATTGTGCATCTATGGGATTCTATTTGAACTCTGTGTTGTCTTTTGGATCATTCATTAATAATATTGCAATAGCTATATTTTGGGCATATTGCTAAGCTTTGGACTCCATACTACTCTACTTATAAAATAACAAGCTATCCCGTTAACTGTAGGAACTGCACAAGTCTAAGTGACAACAGATCATCCTCATGGCTCATGGCCATTGTTGTCACTCAGGCACAGTGTATTCTGTAAATCCTGATTTCCTACACTGATTATCTTTGACATGTACTGCAGGGCATAAAGAAAGTTTAAGCAAGTTTAATTTCATGAAATCGTAGTAATATTGAAAGACAATTCATCCTGCATTAGGCAGCTCCAAATGGAAGAGGGTCAAATTAGGCTAAGACTAGTGAGATAGAAATCATACTGATCAACCTTTTCTGCAATGAATTCAAACTTTCTCATCTCAAATAGCAATTCTGATGTATCTGACAGTCTGAGACATAAATATATGTTAGTCAGTCCGTGAGACGATGTTTGTTGTGAATCGAAGCTATATAAATAAACTGAATTGAACTGAACCCCCCTGATAAAGCCTTAAAATAAATTTCTCAGCAATCCTTTTTTGCAAAAGCATAATCTGATACTGAAAATGTTAGATAAACCCAAATATACATTTGAATATTTTTTTTCAGTGGAAAACCAAAAAAAAAAAGTTTTTTACATATTTGTTATACTGTTACTATGTCATCACCAATGATGGTATAGTTACCTTGAAAAAGTAACTTGATTTCTGATTACTTATTACTCTTTGAAAAAGTAGCTTAGTTACTTTACTGGTTACTTTATTTTAAAAGTAACTTAGATTACAAGTTACTTTATTCGTTACATTCAGCAGCTGCTGACAGCAGCCCCTGCCGCCTCAACATAAAAACGACAACCAGGGCAAGTCAACCATGTTTAAGGGCAGAATTCCTCGACTACATCCTGTCCAACCAACTTCTTCAACTCTCCCCCGCTTACTGGTTTTGGACCGAAGTCCAGCTTATGTTGTTTGGGTGGTGAGGGTGGACCTCCTGCATTTTAGTCGCAGCCCTCTGCTTCACACCACCTGGTGGGACTTGCTCTGTCAGTTTGATTGTGTCGTACTGTGACGCCAAATGTTTCTTCAAATTTGATGGAGTAATTTTGAAGCTAGATAGTTTGCTAGGTTGTAAGACTTATTATACCTCCAGTGCAGTATTAAAGAATTTGATGCAGTTGTTATAAGTTAATTTCATAATGCAAGAGTTGACAGTAAAAAAAAAAAAAAAAAAAAAAAAAAAAAAAAAAAAAAAAAAAAAAAAAATTACAATTGACTGTACAACAGGTTTACAATAAATATTAATTCATATTACTTGACATAAGCCTAAAAACAATGTAAATACAGTAAGAAAATTGTTGAAAAGTTATTATTTTCTATGTTGTATTAATGTTTGTGCCGTTTTATATAAGGAAATTGGAATATGTTCATCAGCAACCAGCTGCTAAGCCTGTTCTGGGATCAATTGGGAGTGGCTCCATCCTCCACTAGGGAGCTTTGACACTCTCTCCTCATTGCATTAAACTGCTGCGTGTGAAAAGTAATGAAAATCAGTCGTTATTGTGTCTTCACTTTGTCGCCAGCACAGAGGGTACAACGAACCTTGTTATTGTTAACTTTAGCTCACACAATTAAGTTTGTGTCGCTGCCTGGTGTTACACATGAGACGTTACTCCCTGAGATGCAAGAGGAAAGCAACAATATATCTTTTTACTAAGTAAAACAACAAAAATAGTAGCACACAGTGACTTGGATAAGTAACTTTAATCTGATTACTGGGTTGGAAAAAAACTGAAAAAAATGGTTGGATTATAATACTGTGTTACGAAATAACGAGCTACTGACATCACTGAAATACATCGCTCAGTCAGAAACAACCAATCAGAGCCAGGAGGAGGGTCTTAGCACTGTCAATCACCCACATGTACGTGCTGCTCACACTCTCCCCCTTGCTCTCTGCTGCACTACAGCTCATTTCCCACAACACAGCCTGCTGTGAATGCACAGGCTAGTAAGCATGGCCACTAATGATGATGGATAAACAGTTTTCCTGTAATGGTAAGTTATTTCTCCGCCATTAGCACAGTGAGAGCATGATTGAGAGTGCTAAGACCCTTCTCCTGGCTCTGATCGTTTGTTTCTGACCAGGAGCAGTGTATTTCTGCAGATGGCAGTAGGACCACAGGGAGGAGGAAAAGGAGCTTGATTTTTTTTTTTTACAGATTATCTGTCTCATATTATACTGTCACAACATAGTGACAGGTTTAAGAAATATGTAAAAAGAACATATTTTTTATAAAAGTTACACAATGCAGCTTTAAGAAACAATTATTTCTAACAAAAACCTCAGTTGTATCGTTATTGATGTCCTTTTTGTTAATACTGTATCCAACTCTTTTTGTGCCAATAGTAGGACATCTAATCTTCTAAAACATTTCACAATGTTGCATCATACAGAGATTGGGACCTTTGATTATTCCTCCACAATCTTTCTAAATTCTCCAGAGTCTTGGGTCTTCTCCTGCGCATGTTTCTTCTCTGCTCACTGAGCAGGTTTTCAGTAGGATGTGAACTATCTCTGTATTGATTTGGCCATATGTTTTGGATTGCTTTCCTGCTGAAAGACCCAATGATGACCAGTTTTCATTTTCTTGGCAAGGAGCAGCACTTTTTTAAATGTCCTAGTATTTTTGGTATTTTAAAGAATTTTACTATTTTAACCAAGGTTCTCAGGGCCCTTGAATGAGAAAAAGACACACACCATAGCATCACATTAGGTGCTTTCCACAAAGTAGTCTTTTGTTTTACGCCAGGCCTGTACCTGTGGTAATTGCTACAGAAAATCCAATAGCTGACTCAGAACTGTTGATTTTATGTGGTATTAAACAAGTAACTTATTGCTCGTTGCTAGAAATGTTTTAGTGGTCTGTTGAAAGGTCAGGCTCTTCGTATATCAGTGATTGTTATTCACAGCTTGTCAACATATAGCTGGCGGATATGCTGTTTATGGTATATTCTTGGGGAGCACTGTAGCTGAAGCGAGAGTAACACCAAAATCTATACACGTTACTGTTTAAAGAAATCTCTGAATGAACAAATGCACTCTGGACCATTCTTTGCTTCTGCTACAAAACAATGTTGTCTCAACATTAGAATCCATCGCTGTTAGAAGACCCTCGTCCCTTAAGTCAGAAGCATATTAAGAAACTGGCAGCCCTTTCTCACCTTGGGGTATTTGAGTGTTGTGATCTGATTGGGTGCTTTACTCCTGGCCTTTTCATCACAGACAAAAATTGAGAAATGAATCAGGAGCAGGTGCTTCTCATTCACTGACTGAACTGTCTTGGCTCTCTGTGCCTCTCAGCAAACGCTCAATCAACTCTGTGTTTGCCATAAATATTACAGATCTATGCTGTTAGCAGGCAAATCAATTCACTGTGCTTTTAAAGTGTGACATATATGACATTTTCTGGTAAATAAATTTCCATGTTATGATTAATAACAGATCAACACAGACGTGGGCTTCTTTGATTAGCAAGCATTCCTAGAAAATGAAAATACATTTTCTTCATGCGTTCGTGCTGATTCAGAGGGTCATGTGTTATCGACATTGCCAGTTCAGTTCTGAACACATCATTTTCCAACCGAGATGTAGTGGATATTTAGAAGGTTGCAAACAACAATACTTACACAAATTCAATCCTCAGTCTTGGTCTTTTTCTCCTACCTGTTTCTCCTAGTGTTATGATTTCTTATTGTTTCTCCATCAGGTTGAAGATGTCAATGACAATGCTCCACTCACATCAGACCCTATCTACCACCCAATCATCAAGGAAAACTCTCCAAAGGATGTGTCAGTCATTCGTATTCAAGCCCAGGACCCTGACCTTACAGCAGCACCCACCCGTCTCAGTTACCGCATCTCTGCTGGGAACCCACAGAATTTCTTCTCTATTAACCCAAAAACAGGTAAGGTTCACAGACATGGTATGCTGCATTACTCAAGTATATTTGCTGAATAACTGGATGATTGGTTGTAGGACTGCACTATTTAAGGAAAATATTTAATTGTGATACTATTAGTAAAAACTGCAATGGGACGCTTTGCTTCTTATGCCATTACACAATATCCTCACCATCTCCATGAGCTTTAGTTTGTCAGCCACCAAAGGCAGGTAGAGTAGTCAAAGATTGAACTCAAGAAAGAGTAACAGTATTTCAATATATTTTACTCAAGTAGAAGTAAAAAGAGAGTAAAAAAGTATATAGTAAAGAGGCTACTTTAAGTACTACGTACATAAGTACTACTTTTTAATCTGAGTTAACTTGTTGAAATGATTTGCCCGTACAGGCAAAATATAAAATTATGTGCAGGTTCTGGTACTCACATCATTGCAAAATAAAAGATTCAGACAGAAGAACTTCACAAATCTCCGTTTTGCACAATATAGCACCTCGAAACTAATACTTACAACTGCTTCACGATCTTTTAAGTATGACTGAAACAAAGACATTGAGTGTTCTGATAAATCAAAGGATGAAAGCTTTGAAATGAGTAAATTATGGTTTACGGTATCAAAAGCCTTTTTAGGTTGAGGAACACTGCGCCAATGATTAGTCCTTTGTCAAGAGATCATTTAACCTGTTCTAGCAATGAGCTTGTGGCATTCTCTGTTGAATGATTGTGTCTGAAGCCAAATTAGAGGGAAGAAAACAATTTTTAGTTTCTAAATATTTTATCAGTTGTTCTGAGACAGTCTTCTCTAATACCTTTGACATGACAGGGAGGAGACTTACTGGCCTGTAGTTGCCAATTTCATGAGAGCTCTCTGATTGAAAAATAGATTTCACAATATCGTGATAACGATTCTGATTCGATATACTGTGCTGCTCTAATTAATTTGGTGCTGGGTGCAAGAGGCAAATTAGTCTGAGTTTGTTGAGAATAAAAAAGAAATATGGTTATTGCATTGACCTGATTATTTCTTCAGTTTATTTTACCAGTGAAAGGTCTGTGCTTTGATTTTCCGTCAACATAAAGTATGTTTCTTGAGTTAAATCTTACTATTTACCTGATAAGTTCGTTTTTCAAGTATAGTCATTTCTAACTCATTAAAAAGCAAAGTATACTATTTTAAAAAGAAACTTAAGGTTTAAAAATAAGAGATTCAGATCCAGAAATAGGAATCTGGCAATTTTCCCATGCTCGGTTCTGATTACAGATAATCAAACTAAAAGACTAAAACTACTATTTTTTGGAGGCAAGTGCTTCATTTTCTGTTGAATTCAAACCTACCTCTATCAAAGAACTTTTGGCAGATTTTTTTTCTGTTTGGTGTTACATAATCTTATGAAATAAAACCCCAAATTACTTAAAATCAGAATAGCAAGGTCGGACCTCGAGGAAAACAGAAATTGGTATCGACCAAAAAAGGCTGATTGATACATCTGTATTTTGAATCAATCTTTATAAACTAATTGTTGGTTTTGTGGGTTGCTACATTGTTTGATCTACCTCATACTGGATAAAGATGTATCATTTAGAAGAAAAACTGTCTGTTTATGAATCTGTAAATGTAAGAAAGTAAATATGCTAAGGAAAAAAATGAAACAGTTGTCAAGTCACGCAATGTTAATCTCATATAATTCAATAATGCTAAAAATATATTAAATATATAAATTAATTGTACATGAAATTCAGGCTGTAAATCCCAATGGGCATCAATGTGTAAGAAAAAAGAAGGAAAAACAAAGTGCAAGAGCACAACAGCTGTACGCACCATTTACGTTCCCTAATCCATAGATTGTTTGTCATTGGTGTCAGTTCAAGGTTTCTTTATCTCCTTAAGCACTGGTGTAATTTTTATTTAAGCTAAATTTAATTACCTTCAATAGTTTCTAAGGGCACACGATGACCCTCCTTAGCCATTTACCTGCAGACTAAAAGCTTATAAAGGTGTGGAATGGGTCTGTTGCAAGTAGCTCAGCTACTCATTCACTTGGATCAACATTCAGTTAAAAGGTACTGACAAAAAAACTGCTGCTGCAATCTTCATTTAACCTTGTTTGAAAACATTTTGAAATAAATAAAGCAAATCTAAGAAGAATTTTGCGGTGAGTTTAAAACTGGCAGTTATATGCTTTTCTGCTTATACTGCATCCTATAGTAGCAGTGTTAGCCTGCTCCACATGGAGAATAAAGCTCATTAGCAATATAATCACAAAAATGTATTTTCAACCTTTTTTTTTTCCTCTATCATTCTGCTTTTTACTACGTTGTGACACTATATTCTCTGTATCTAATTTAAATAGAGTAGAAAGACACAATGTCAAGGAAAATTATGGCTCAACATCTCCTTGCTACACATTTGACACTAAAGCATATACAAGTGGTCTTACAAGTCTCTCATTATATATATACTGTATGTGTTCTGCAGTGACAGAATGTTCAAAACAGTGACTGGTTCATACAAGATTCTTCTTCCATAAATCCTAAGAATGTTCTGATTATCATGATGGCTCTAAAGATAGTCTTTGGAGATTTTCCTGCTGTGTGTGGTGTGTGAAGAATGATCTAGTCTGCTCAGAAGGACGTCAGGACCGCTCCTATCTCAAATCAATATGTTGGATTGTCCACGGCCAATATCCCAGCATGTGGGGTATCCTCCAAGGACAAATGAGCACACAGCCTGTTGAATGTGATGTGTAGCCAATCAGAAAGCGAGGTGATGGAAACACGGAGGGGAATCAAAAATACATCATAATAATTCCCAAAGGGAGAAAAAAAACACAACAACTCATTAGCCGCTTCTCCACTAGAGCACCTCTAACCAGTTCTGCCTCAGTCCGCCTTGGCCAGATTCATCTCCATTAGCAGATTGAGCGCGGCTCTGCGCGGCTGTTCTCAGTGTTTTCCTACTCACTTCGGGGTAGTACAAGCAGCGCTGAGTGGCTTGTTGCACGGAAACGATTGACTGACAGCAGATTGCATTCGTTGATTGGCTCCTTGATTTACATCACTGCAAACTCCAAACAACATTTCTCATATAGTGAAGGAGTGTAATTATGAGTGTAATCACGAGCCAGTGCCAGGAACATGTGCTAAGTTTTGGAGCGAAATGACCGTGATTTCGCAGCCCTGCAACCAACACGTCTCTCTGAAGAACGGGCAGCAATAAAGAATAGAGAAACAATACAGCTCTGGTCAGCGTTCTGTTGAAGGTACAGTTTTGCGTCGATGGTGTGAAACACCAGAACTACATAATATTTGGTGTGATGGGCATTTTGTTTTTTGTTTGGATTTTTTAAAAATTAAGTTCATGCGTGGATATTGGTTTGTATGCCTTGACGGCACTACTTAAATTCAAAAGGTTGCACGTTTACAAACAAAACCGACAATTTTCAAATCTTGCCCTATGAACTGTCCTGCTCCGCTATGCTGGCTGAAATGATAAACATTCACTCAGCTGTCATGCTGGATGCTTAAAACTGACTGCATGCCATAGTTTCTCAGTATTTTTGGCAAATAATCTGACCACTTGGTGGCACGTATGGAGCACTGAAATGTCATTCTCAGATGTTCAGTTGACCCGTACATATGAAAAAAATAGAATAATATAAATAAAAAGGTGATGTCAAGACAAAACACTGTAAATTCCACACACTTAATTCCAGAACATGCAACATTCAGAGAGGACAAAAGAGGACGAAAGTGATATACATACTTCCTAAAGTCCCCTTCATTTCCTGCTGTTTAGACCAAAGAAACACATAGTTTTCAATATGCCAGCATACATGACAGGATAGGAAACAGAGAGACCGCAGATTTAGGGTTCATTCAGATCTGTCATTGTTTCCGATCTAGCCCCAGGCTGCTATAGCCTCCAGCACAAATCAGAAATGAGCCATAAAGGTCTGCTTCTCTTGCCCCATCCATTTCCACACCTCCATTTGGATTTTCTTAAATCTGCAATCTTTAAGCCCAATAGACATTGTCTTAAATAATGTAACTGGAGGTAGTGGTGTTTTTTTTTTTTTTTTTAATATGGCGCTGCAGAAGGCTTTGTTCAGTTCTGTTACATTTTCTCTTAAAAGATGTTTTTTTTTGTAAACTCTGGTGAGAAGAATCAGAGAAGTTCAGACATATATTTGGAACTTTGGTTTCCTGACTTCTTTTCAAACTTTTTATGTGACCTCACTGTTGAGATGATTTGTGCAAATTTCCTCTGACATCCGCACATTTCAGATTTCTCATACATATTTTAACAGGCTCACAAAAGATGATTTACACAGCAGCCTGTTAAAATGACATATCATGTCACAGCACTGTGCCTGAACATCTTTCCAACTTTTTAATCTTCTGGGAAAAAAGATTGAATCACTGTCAAACATTGTTTTCACTCTCTACCTTTTCTAGTTTTGGTCTAAAATAAAAAGAAAAAAATTAAAAAAGATAAATCTTTTGTTCTTTTCAATTACTAATCAAGTTGTTCAGAGCTGTCACGATATTTGTACAAAACACAAACTATATTAAGGAAAAAATCTGTTGTATATGTCACTTCAATCTGTCAAATGTGAAGTTTGGGATGCCACTGTGGATTCTAAGCAATGACTGACATTTACATTAAATAATTATGCTTTATATAGTAATGTTTTATTCAAATCCCATACCTCAACCCACCACACAGTAATGTGAGGTCTTTGTTGCTGCCCTAGATTACATATTAAGTGATTCAACAAACAACCAAAGGCATTTTAGAAGCTTTTTTAACTCAAGCATAATTTGCACTCAAAGAACTGTTGATGCAATGATCAAAAACCAAGGTCCTATACGGAACACGCAGCATGCCAACTGTCATGGTGATGTTAAAAAAGGAAAGTTCCTAATGGTATGTGTATGCATATTAAAGCTGTAAATCGAAGGTGGTGGCTCCATTTGTCATTCTCTACTACTGTTTGAAAATGCTTTTGTGCATTATGGTTGTATTATTGACATTATGTAGTGAAGCAGACTGAACTGGGGTGAGAAGGCTAATATTGATCCCATTAGAGACATTCTGGCCCTCACTCTCATTAATATGTAACCTGGACCTAACACGAAGGCATTCTCTCACAGATCGCGTAGCTGTAATAATGAGTCAGTGAGTTTGTTGTGATGCATCCCTCTGATGCGATTAGTGTTAATGCAGGTGCAACAGCATATTCAATCAATTTGTTATTTGGCAGATTAGAATGCTCACCCAACAGCTGTATCTATGAATAATGTGTTTCTGCGTGTGTTCGTGTGTGTGTGAAAGAGAAAGAGACGTAGTGTGACAATTGAATCAATTGATTAATTGTTACATCACTGTGTTAGAAAGGGAGGTTCAGCTGCAAACAGTCAAAAAGCATTATCTCACAACAACACACTGCCATATGAAAATAACTGTTTTTGAGCATGCCTACTTGTCTGTGCTGTCTATTGTGTCCCAGGGGAGTGTTTAGCCATCTGAGCCCTGCTGTCTGTGTCTTTCAAACAACTCAATACTTTCTCAACTTGTCTGTTATTCGGTTCTTCATGAAAACATATTTATAATATTAATGATATTTTAATACATTTTATTTAACATTCTGAGAAAGTGCTCAGATTAGTTTCAAGCAATATTTCATGCCAAAAGAAGTCACTGGCTCTTAGCAGGTTATGGAAATTAAGTAATTTATTTTAAACAATTTTTCATTGTTAGCAAAAGGTGGTTTGGGATTCTTTCTCATTTATATATATGCAATGAAATGATTAGGCTTTTTTCTGGATTTAGTTTACCATTTCTACAGATGAGATAATGTGAATTGATTTTCTTACGTGGGTAACGATATACGTATTTTGTACACCTTTTTAACAGTTGGGTGTCATTGGTCAGACACTCTATTTACAATTTAAAAGAGTATTCAAGTATTGTAATGTGCCTAATGAAGGTCTGTGACCCAAAGGTTACATATTAAAAGTTTGCAAGTTCAACAGTGTGCAGGAGTTTCCCTCCTCTTTTCTGGTATGTTATTCATGTAATGCTTTATTACCTTACAAAAAAATACCACAGTATGACAGTACTAAAACAAACAATAAAAAAAAACAAATCATTGTTACATGGTCTAATTCAGTGTGTCCAAAGTCCATCCCAAGGGCCTTTTGCAACACTTTTAAGAAATTTGTGTGGCACTTTAAGAATGGTGCAGTTTTGACCCCCCAAACAAATGAAACAGATGAAGAAATTCTGTAATTTACTAGGATGAGACTTTAATCTGTTCCATTTATATTTTCTTAAATGGTAAAATGTTGGAAACAACATAAAGTATTTTTCTTTCATTTTTTTCATGTCATTTTATCATAGTAAGTAGGGTCACAAGCGTCAAGCAACTTTTTGCTCAAAAACAAACTTGGATTGAAATGGATTGAAAGTTACCTTTGGGACACTTCTATTTTGGCTACACCATGTCTGACCATCACAATTTACTTATCTCACTCATCAAAGAGTAATCCTAAAACGGGAAAGTAGTACTTTGTCAACTCAAATGTTTATTTTTATATTGCACCAAAGAAACAATTTTAGGATCTTCTTGCAAACAGTGTGTTAATATTCCCAGAGTTAAAAAAAAAAAAAAAAAAAAACTACAACTAAATGTACAATGTGTGTGACTGGTTAGCTCTACTATGGCGTTAAATAAGGGCAAGGAGATTTGCTAAAAATGGATAAATTGATTGTCGGGGTTCTTTGACAAACCAGCAACATTAACCCCAGTAATATTCCAGTCAAGTTCTTGCTGTCGGCCATCTATGTCCATTAAATGGTCCATTAAATGAAAAAAGATGAATGAGGCTTTTCTCTTGGGTGGATTTTAAAATAGATCTATAATTGGGTGTAGCTTTAAGCTCCTTCCACAGGATATTTTTGAGAACCAAATGCGATTTGAGGTAGTGGGACAAGGACTGTTTTAAAACTCAAAAAACAAGAAATCAGATCTTGTAAATGAAACATGACGTTTATTTGATTTGTCATTCAGTACATAGATGACACTGTGTCTCTGTCCTTGGCAGGCTGCTTTGAATGATATTGTGATTAAAATAGATGTATAAAGTAATGGACTATCTAAAAATGTATCAAACACCATAAATTAACACCAACTATTTTTTTTTTGCATCCACAGTAAACATTCTTATAATGCAGAAAATGTTTTGGCTTTAGTTGTTCTGTTCCATGTAAAATACTGCTTGGAATTATCAAGCTAAATAACCTGTTGCTAATGAACATGCTCAGCGTCTCAATAAAAGAAAAACTCAAGAGAGTTAGCATGAATGCTGTTGTTTTAAAGTCACTTTCAAGGCCATGACAGTTTAGTCCACAGAGAAAAACAAATCTAATCAACCAGCATAACTGTTCTTAGTATGGGTTCTCAGCATACTGTTCTATGCCTTAGAAGTTTTAAAATCCAGATACTCCTTGAAAGTGGAAACTAGTTCAACATTGTGATTTATGCATTTAAAAATGAGACAACAAACACAGAACTGTAAAAAAAAAAAACAACAACCCTGAAACGGTATTTGCCACCCAACAGATTTTTTTTTTTTTCACAACTAAATGTTTCAGAACATTAGATTTCTACATAAGACAAGGATAACCTTAGTAAATACAAAATAGTTTTTAAATTGCAATTTCATGAAATCATGAATTCAAGAACAGATGAGAAGCAAAATCATTAACTTTTAGCACTCTGGGAAGGGTTATAAGGGTAGAGATATTTCTAAGCATTTGGAACTATAGCAAATCCCAGTAAGAGACCTTATCCACAAATAGTGAAAACATGGGACAGAACCATCCAAGGAGAGACTGGCATTGCAAAATGACTCTTAAGAGCACACTTAGAACCCATCCAGAAGGTCAAGAAAGAATCCAAAACAGTATCTAAAGCACTGCAAGCCTAACTTGTCTCAGTTAAGCCCAGTGTTTATGATTTAATGGTAAAGAAGAGACTAGGCAAAAATTGCAACCATAGGAAAGTTCCAAGACTAAATCAGCCACTGACCAAAATATTACAAAGGCTTGTTTCACATTTGCTATTGTAATATCTTGATGATTCCCAAGACATTCAGGAAAACATTCTGTTGACCGGTGATGAGACTAAAGTGGAACTTTTTGGAAGTTGTGTTCTCTTTATATTTGGTGCAAAGCTAACGCATTTTAGAAAAAGAACAACACATACAGTCAATATAGTTGTGATAATGTGAAGGTCTGGGGCTGTTTTGGGACTTGGATGACTTGCTGTAATTGGAAACATAAATTGTGCTGTGTAACAGAAAGTTCTTAACGAGACAGTCTGGCTATCAGTTTGTGACCTTAAGCTGAGGTCGACTTGGGTTATGCTGCAGGACACTGAACCACAGAACTGAATGGCTGAAATGTCCGCATCCAAATGCGATGCTGATGCATAAGCTTAAACTGGTTGTTTTGACTTGAAAACCCTTCTGTGTGGTTGAATTGAACCAGTTCTACAAAGAAGAGCTGCCAAATTCCTCCACAGTGACTTAAAAGACGTATTGCCAGTTATTGCAAACACTTGATTGTAGTTGTTGTAGCCAAGGCACAAAACTAATAAATGATCTACAAACTAATGTGGTTTCTACCAAAGAGGTTTCAGTAATAAACCAGGCCTAATGCTGGGGCTGGTTCTTAGCTGGTTTTATAAAAGAAAGAAAAATACCTGTTTTTGTGCCAATCAATACAAAGCATCTCTACTAGTAAATGTTTGATCCTCTCTATTCTTTATTTATGTAGATGACAGTTTACCTTCACAATATGGAATTTGTCTCAGTATTCCTGAAGTCTGAAAACTTCACATACCAATTCTATTTTAGATTTACCTGTACTACTTTGTTAAACTAAATAAAATTTACTCATGCCTGTGTTCATGATTTCCTAAATGTAAGGGTACTGTTTTTATTTTCACCCCTTGGCCCTGTTTAGGAAAGCGCCATATAAATAAAAAAACACACTAACATCCTATTGGCTCATTATACTAAATGACTTCTTTTCAAAGATGGTTAGGAACTGCATTCTTAAACCATCAGTCTAACTTGGTTGGCAGCTTTTTATTTTGATTCTTGTGTAAATGGCTGATAAACATAATATCTATCAAAAACCACAAATGTAATCACACTAGTGTTCTTCTCTGACTAAACCACATAAACTGCAAAAATCTTTTCTTTAAATACATTTATTGTTTCAGTTGTTCAGCCTAAATCATAAACATGTTAGGGATGTAAATACTGTATAATATCTCAGGTCCAAGGAAGCAGCAATAAGGCATCTCCAAGAGTTACAGACAGTTTGTTCTTTCCAGGACAGTTGCATACCCACAAACAAAGCTATATTTGCACATATAAACTTTGTTTACACAAGTCCCAAAAGAAGCATAGTCTGATTGGTGCTTTGCAGGTACAATAATTTTAGTGCAGAAACTATTTCAGTTTTAGAAAAACTAAAATACACCACAAACCAAACTGAGCTTTAGATTGTGCAATCCATTCAATTATTTATTCAATTTCATCAGTTTATTTAAACTTTCTCTGGGCAAGAGACTGAATCCTTCAACGTCTCCTAAATACTTATCAGTGTATGGTTACTGAGGAAAAAAAAACTGCTTCACCATATGGACTATAAAAAAAAAATGGAGGAGTGCTGATGTGTAAGAAGCAGTGTCGGTTCTTGGATGATTGACGCCCTGGGCAAACCCCTCTTTCTGTGAATCCAAATCAATTTAGTGGCAACAAAAACTGCATGATCAATATTGTAAGCAAGATAGATATAACAGGGTAAGTGAAAAAGCTAAGTGTAAGACATTTTTAAAATAATTCTCTTTTAGATACAGTAGATTGGAGGTTCTATAAAAGCTATAACCTAAAGTTGAAAACAAACTTTTACATACACGATACAAATATAATAATCAGACAAAACTTTTTCCTGTTTTAGGTCAGTTAGAATTACAAACATCTTTATGTGCACTTGTTTATCCCTGCAAGGTTGCAGTCCTGGTGCCTATCTCCAGCAGTCTCTGAGTGAGAGGCAGAGTACACACTAGACAAGTCACCAGTCTGTCACGGACCAAAATAATTCCCCTTTGTTTAATGAGCTGTTTTTCTTTTCTCCAGAAATTTAGTTTAATTTCTTTACAATTTTGAAGTTTCAGTACATTTCTTTAGTATTTGGTAGAATTGTCTTTGAAACTCTGTGACTTGAATAAAACATTTTAGGTGATATTTCTTTGATGTTCCAGCATGAGGTTCTTTCCTCATGATGCCTTCTGCTTTGTAAAGTGCACCACTCCCACCTCCATTGAAACAACAACATAAGATGAGGCTGCTTCGCCGTTGGGATGCTGTTTTTAGGCTTAGAGTGTTCCTCTTTTAATTTGAAATGGAGCAACAGTTGCCCAAACAAGTTTGGTTACATCAGGCCTTAGGACTTGGGACAAAATTCAAGATCTGTGTCCCTGAGTGCATTTGCAAATTATAATCTTTCTACTTTTGTGATCTTGAATTAATAGTTTCCTACTCTCTATGTGACCTTTCAGTCTATGTTGGAAGGTATGACTAACCCAATTTTTAAAGAAAACTTAATGACGGTGAAGGTGTGGCAATAAGATATGTATGCGTAGGAGATACATAAAGTCTGAATTATTTCTTGTTTACAGAGTCTGAAACTTTCTTGGAAAGATTAATAAACAAATTCTAGCTGACTGATTTGCTTTTGTGAAGTGAGCGTTCATAACATTATGTATCCAACTCCTGACATATCTGCTGAAATTCCAAATTGTTTCGAAGAGTAAATCTTGGGTTGAACAAAGTAATGCATTTCTGCTCGCAAAGTGTTATTTTGATGGCTTGAGACACCGCAACAATTCCCAAATTGCATTGAAGCTGAGCTTTGAATGAGGGCAAAGTGTGTAAATGTGCTGTGACAGTTTACAGTGCTGTCTGTTGGGCTCCGGCTGTGTGATTGACGGCAATTCCTCTGGGGTAAAAAACACAACAGATATGTGTTGACACAGGGTGTTAGATGGAGCGCTGCTTCTAAAAGTATATTTGCTTGTAGGGTGTGGTGATAGAGTTCTGGTGGCTGTGTGCCCTTTAGTACTAGCCTCAGCTGGATGTGATTAGTGTTAGATCAGGAAACTAGTACACAATTACACACGGGCATCTGTTTCTGATCTGGTGTCATGTGCAGTAAGCGCATATATATTCATACCATTGATGCATCCACTTTTTCAGGACAAATGCACAATATTAGACATGGAGCATGAATCTCATGCATTATGATTGCAAGCATAAATATATAACTCGGTGCAAGATGAATAATTAAAATGGAACAGTAAAATTACTTTCAAAAATTTAGCTCAGTGACTTTAGCTACAGAGTTTCAGCATATTTAAAAAAGGAAGCAGTCATTCCTTCTCAAATAGCTACAACGCCATAGCTTTTTGAGTAGGCCTTAATACTAAAAAGCCACCCTCTTTTCTGTGCTATATTGTTTCTGTTTTTATGTTACTCTTAATAGAAAATACAAGAAAGCACAAGTGACCTATCATTTTAAGATTACTCTGAACTTTAATTTGTGAATTAATATGAGGCTTTTTATTGCACCCTACTTTTTTTCCTCATATGTTTAATTAGAATAGAGTGTTGCCTAACTTCAGATAAGCTGTGAGCTGTAGATCATTGATTTTCATCAAAGTTGTTAACTCGCCCTGTATTCTGCTGAACAAGCCCCTCCTCCCCCTCTGGTTCCCCCTCTCCTATAGCTTGTGACCGCTGCTCTAGATTTACTCCTAATTTGCTTAATTGAAGTTAGCCTGCGTAGCAAGCCCAAGGTGACACTGTGATATGTGCAAGCACAGAAATGTGTAAGTGTATATGTGAACCTCATTTCATTGCATTCATAGGGTGTTGACTGCATAGTATTTAAAATATCCCAATAATCCCATTTCATTTTAATGCTTCATTACACTGAAACAAAAACACCATCACCATTAAGGTGCATTGACTTTAATCACTCAGCACAAAAATCCTTTACAAAATTACACCTTTTGTTTTGTGTAAATTATACAATATTACAGACAGACAGACAGACAGACAGACAGACAGACCAAGTCTTCTGATTTTTGTCCACCATAACATTTGGTTTGTTGGTCAGCAGCTGCCTGTCTGTCTAGATGCCCCATAGGAGCTTGGCTCTGATGATCTCAGGCCCTTATATTTGTGTCCCAGCAGGATTGATTGAGGAGACTTGTATTTAGCACAGATGTCACATAAAGCTGTGTCATTCAGTGGATGTGACCCCAGTTAGCCTCTTACTCCCCTGCTACTGTGTGTGGGATTTTTTTTTTCCAGCTGCATTATAGGGTCTAAATTTCTAATAGCATGAATAAAAGTAGTCTTTCCAAACAAGTGGTAAGATTCTTTTGTCAAACAGCTAAATTCATGAAAGCACTTGCACCATTTTTGCACATTCAAAACTGGAGCAAACCAGAATTTACATATTATGTTTAACTCACAAAGCTCTCGTAAAGGAAGACTTGCGCCATAAACTACACAGTCAAGCAGTGTTATTGCACTGCTGCTTTATACACACATTTAAATAAAGGATCCTACATGTATTTAAAAGAAAAATACACCCATATTCAAGCCAGGACACGTTTACATTCAAGAATATTTCAACAAATACTTACCTCACATATAAATGTTAACTAACATAACTAATTGAATGAACCTATTTCTTTAGGTAAAATAACAGAATGTAGTGTTTTAGGGGAAAAAAAGAGTCTGAAAATAGGTCAGACAGAAACAATTAGTGAAAAATGTGTTTTCTAATTTTCACTGCATTTGCACTAGGTGAAACCATCTCGCTATCTGAATAATCTGCTTCAACACAGCCTTTTATCTGTTGCTTAAATTGCCCTGGTGGCTTGTTGGCTAACCAAGTGACCCTCAGCTGCACGCTGCTCTGAAACATGTCCCAAATGTGAATGCCTTTGCCAGGGCTGCAGGCTATAATTTTGGAGAGCTTGTATGAAAGCGCAATAACAAAGTGAACCAATTTCAATGATCGGATTCTTTCAATTTTACAATATAAAAACTTAAAAAGAAAATAACCACACACAGGGGAGACAGATTACCAGCATAATTCATATTCTGTAATATAATAAAAAGTAGTATTTTTTTGAAGTTGCTCTTTTATCCTTTTCAGGTCTGATTACAACGACTTCGAGGAAACTGGACAGAGAACATCAGGCAGAACACTTTTTAGAGGTACAGTAAGAGCTGAACAGTGTTCACAGCTTATTGTATCATTATTTATCCGGCCCTACCACCTGCCACAGCCTGCTATTAACAAAGACAGGATGGAGGACAACCTTGGCAGGTCCTAAAGGCTCCATAAAATGTGATGAATGACTATGGTTTTGGGCCCCAGGTTTTGGATTTTTTTAAATGTAATCACTCACCATTGGTTATCTTCTCCACTCCAGGATGGAAGCAGAGAGGAGAGCAAGTCGTTTCGTCCAGCATTTTGATAAGTGCAGACACTGGGCATACAGATAGCTCTGTGATTACCATTTCTGTTGCAGCCACTGCTCTGCATGCAGATGAATCTGATAATCAGAGATTCTTGACATTAGAGACATGAGCAAACTTGTTTTTCCTCAGACTTTTCTTACAACTCATCAAATGTTAATGAATCTACAAGCACTTTGCCCTTGTTGGAAATGGAATAAAATAACCTGTAGCTGACCCACAGTTCTGCTGCTTGGTGTCATTGTTATGTGTTGTATGTGTGGCTTGCCACTTGAATTGTCTAGACACTTGCTGCTTTGATTGCCCAGTGTACTAATTTGGGATCTAGTTTATGACTGAGGTGGAAGCAGCCAAAGCATTTTAAAACAAAGCTTTTTTTCGAGGGCATATATCATCATTTTAGATGTTGCAATTTCGACTGCTGTTTTGACTAATATTGTTACTCTGAAATACCTTCTGTACATATCAGGGCTGAAACAATTAATCAGATTAATGGTGATGAATCAATTATATAATAATAATAATTTAGTAATCGATTAATCATTAACTGGAGTATATAGACTCAAAAAAGGCCAGTTGCTGAAAGAACAACACACTCTCACAAACTGTGCAAAAAATATATGCATTTTGCCCTTAAGAGTAAAAAAAAAATCTTTGTCTGTAAACATGTTTTACCCAAAACTCCTCAACTGGCATAGTTTTAGCTTCACCTTGTTCAAATTCTCTAAAAAAAAAAAAAAAAAAAAAATCTCTTATTAAGTGCCTTTTGCTATCCAATTATTAATCGATTTATCCAAAAAATAGTCAACAGATTAGCCCTAAACTGTATTGATGATAGAAGTATTTTTTTTTTTTTTTTTTGCTGAAGATGCATCCTTTGCTATAAATGATCTTAAAAAAAAAATAAAAAAAAAAATTCTACAAATGATCTAGCGTTCACTAAAGGAATGCTATGTTATTCCATTCTAGGCAATATACTTATTATTTTCCTATTTTAAAAAGGAAGTGAATTATTTGTTTATTTGCATCTTTTAATGTATTTCTAATATTGTATTAAAAAGGTTTAATTGGTTAAATGAAAAATCTGCAAACTGCCAATTTTTTATCCCATTAATTGATCAATCGTCAGAATAATTGATAGATTAATCGATAACCAAAATAATCATTAACTGTAGCCTTAGTACATATAAAAAAAAAAAACATATTTTCATTGTTAGTCTTACTTTTTTCATATAATCACTGTATTTTTCTTGTAAGGGTATTACTGTATTGAAGTAGTTAAGCTGTCAAAAGGTTATTCCGAAGACACAGTCAGTCCACTCAAACTGTATGAGTCCATCTGCAGTTAGTTTCTCCACACAATATGTTGTTTGTCCCTAAAAAGCCACATCAAGCTGATGCTACACATGTGGTAGTTGGAAGGGTAGTTGAAAGATTCAGATGACATTTTCAATAAACCATTTTCTCCTTCATCTGACTCAGAAAAATATGAGTTGCAGTTGCAGCGAACCATCGTGGGTATGCAGGGGAATATCAGGAGAGAGTGGTTATAAATGTTTTAATAACATGATCTGCAGACATCATCAGATGTTTTGTACTAATAGAGGACACATAAAAAAAAGAAACAAAAACAGCAGTAATTTTTTTTTTTTTTTTTTTTTTACCCGATAAACTTCCTGCGTAAAAACAAACTTTGTTCACCTTAATGGTTCAGCTGTTGATTTTTTTGTTCAGCCATCTTTTAGAGCCAAGGCATAAACTGGGTTTTGCCCTCTACCTCACTCACAACTCCAACTGTTTTGTCACGCAGTTACAAAACATGTTTCCAGCAGAAAGACTAGTTTCAGTTGATTACTTCCACGGATCTTATATTTCCTGCTTAGATGATCTCTTTAGCAAGAGTACTCACTTTTTTCTTTTTCTATGAAAAGTGGCCAGCTTCTTACTTAGTCTTTTTGTCAAGAAAGCAAGAAAAAGAAAATATTTTTTATGTTAACAGAATCAGACGGTGACAGGCTTCCAGACAGTATGGTAACCAATGCTATGTCATCCATAGTGCATGCCTGGTTTTGAAGGCCATGACTCAAAAGGCTACCCTGTCACAAAAAAGTGTATCTAGAACCATAAATCTTTGAAAAACTATGGAAGTGCTGATTAACATCATTTATATTTCATACTTTCATGATTTTTATGGTTTCTAGCTCCAAAGTGTAGCAAAATATGGGTTTATTAAACAACAGTGACATGCAATGAAAGCATTTTAAATGAGTTGGTACATTTGGCCTCCGATTTCAATAGAACTGCTGGTCCATCTATGCTATCCACTGTTTTCCACTCCAGCTCATGCTGGCTGCCTGTAATTAATAGTCTTGTGAGCAGTCAGGCTGGCAACAATGATTTTCACTCTTATCTGATCCAATTGATCAGCGATCAGACCTCTGGCTCCGCTTCAGGCGGATCAATAATACAAAGAGATTTCCCGGGATCTCGGCCCCACGTGGCCCTGCACTCACACAGCACAAGCAATATTTAAGATGTCAATAAATGTGTGCACTCGCAAAGAAAATCCCATACAAATGACAAAGCATGTTCTCATCATATCATATATATATCTCTTTGCATGTGTGCTATTAATGCAGATCACTGTAATTGATGGCCCAGTGATGACCCGCCAGTCCACCGTTTGGGTCATAGTCCACATCGAGGATGAAAATGACAACTCGCCCATCTTCCCGGAGGTCACTTACCGCATCAGCTTGCCTGAACGGGACCGAAACAAACGGGGTGAACCTGTCTATCGGGTCTTTGCCTATGACCGTGACTTGGGAGCGAATGGTAACATCACATACAGCATTATTGATGGGAATGAAGATGAAAAGTTCAGTATTGACCCAAGGACCGGGATGGTGTCCTCAAAGAAGATGGTCACAGGAGGCAGCTATGACATCCTCACTGTGAGTGCTTTATAATAAACCATAAAGCACAACAGTCATTAGAAGCATAGCTGACAAAACTATAAATCATATGCCTAAATAACAGGCCACAAAGATCCTTAGTTGAGATAAAGCTGTAAACTATTTTAAGCACAAAGCTGCTCCCTTTCCCTGAGTTGCTTCTTTATATTTCTTTCTTGAACAACATGGCAAAATTAGCAGAAAAAAATGCATTTGCCATTTTTAAGCTGGCACAAGTCCAGGTATTTTGAGTTTTCCACGGTTAATAAACTCAGCAGCAGCACCATAAGATGTCTAACACAGCTGCCTTTATCAAGTGTTGTGTCTTGGCACAAGATTGCACTTTTGTTTTGGCCCCTTTTCAAACTTTCCTCATCTCAAACACAAGGTCAAATTACAGCGGCTGTGGCTGTTGTCTGGGCACACCTATTTTTTTTTTTTTTTTTTTTTTTTTTTTTTTTTTTTTTTTTTTACAACTGATTAACTGATTAGCTACACACAGCCCCATTGTGCCATGTATTGTTGCACTTTTCTTTTGTTTCACTAGATGAGAGCTCTTGTCTCAG